>VYXF01012575.1:52377-105512 GCA_013397295.1 Polioptila caerulea
ACCAAAAGAAACAAAACCAAACCAAACAAAACCAAACCAAACCAAACCAAACCAAACCAAACCAAACCGAACCAATCCAAACCAATCCATGGGGCAGGATCCGCTCCAGCGGGCCTCTGCTCAATCCTATTTGATGCTGCAGGATTTTAGCTTTTATATCTTTCAGATCCTGTGCTGCTTTAGTGTTTAACTCTGAGGTTCCATACCCTGCCAGCTGCTGTTCTCCTGTTTTGTTCAGACAAAACTGTTCCTCTCTGTGCCTGAAACTCAAGGACACTTCACTGTCTCAGTCTCCAAGAAATGTAAGTAACAGTGAACTGGGGGGAGAAAACTTGGAGTAAATAACTTCATTACCTGNAGTTCCATAGCCTGCCAGCTGCTGTTCTCCTGTTTTATTCCAACAAAACTGTTCCTCTCTGTGCCTGAAACTCAAGGACACTTCACTGTCTCAGTCTCCAAGAAATGTAAGTAACAGTGAACTGGGGGGAGAAAACTTGGAGTAAATAACTTCATTACCTGAAGCTGTAGCTGGAGGATTAACCCCTGGTATGTAAATGGACAAACTTATAATTGTATGAAAAACTTGTGACCATCGTCCACCTTGGGTGCAGCCCCTCTCAGAGGCTTCTGCTGCCCAAGGTGCACCTATTGAAGGCCTTTAATAAATACCTGCTTTTATTCTCTAAATCCTGTCCAGCCTCTGCTTCAGGTAGCCACTCCAAGGCATCCTATTGGCCATGTCCTGCCTGGAGACCTTGTGCAGCAAGGGACAGACCTCACCGGGGCAGTGGGGAACGTTCCCTGCTGGCATGTTAGACCAGAGCAGTCTGGCTGATACCCAGACTTTAGGTGGTTCTTTTCACCCCAAAATCTCAGAGTGCTCTAGCAATGCACTCAAGCAATGGGAACCTCATTTGATAGCAAAGGTGTGGAGCTAGGAATGGGAATGTCCTGATGGCGTGAGTTGAATGCAAATCTGCTTCTTTCCAGGCCCTCTCCATTGAGTAATCCTGCTCCTCATGCAACACAGACAACAGAAAAGCAATGACAGATTTCTGGGGACTAAGTTCAGTTTTAGTTTGGCACACAACCCCCTTCTTTATCCTTTCCTGGTCAGTGAATGTGCAAATGATTCCGATTTTTAGAGGCTCAGCAGCTGGAAGGGATGGTGTTAAAGCAACCAATCTGATTCTCTGCAAAGATAGATTATAAGTTTTCTTCCAGCAATTCCTGCACTTATCACAGCAATAAATGAATAAAACAGACTGAAGCCCATCCCTCAAATAGACACTTTTTTCAAAGCCTTTGAGTGGTTGAATATTAATCACATTTCTTGGTTATGATGCTTTGCTTAATCACTTCTTACCTATCCTGAGCCATTTATCATAGTTTCTGTTTGCATTTATTTCCTCAAAAAAAAAAAAAAAAAAAAAGCAGGTCTGTGTGTCTGATTTGGTGGCAAGTGAAATTTATTAATCCAAACCAGTATTATCTAGATAAATTACGTTAATGAGCATTGATAGCACACAAGCTGCTGCAAGGAAGGCAAGAATGGAGCAATCAAATTCTGACTGTGTTGGCTTGGAGTGGTCAAGAGCAAACATGGAGTGGAGAGGGATATAAGGGCTTGGTATAACCTTGGCATAGATACAGGAATCAGGATATTGGAGAAGTTGTTTAGAGTATTTTTTATCCCTAGAGTATGATAAAAGATAATCAATGTGTTCCCAGTGCCTAACACCTTGTACAGGAGATATAGCTCATGTACCTTAAAGATCTTATAGATCTTGTACATTATTGTACATATTTCTTCCTTACACTGAGATATCAGATGTATTCCCATGGATTTGGAGGAAATGCTGCATTACCCCCTGGAGAAACCTGCTGTTCATCAGCCAGTGGCTGTCATGCCCTTCCTTTAGGACAGATTTATGGGATATCTGCTGAAGGAAAATCAGGAACTGCTGGGTAAATTCTTGGCAAGGAGGGAAACATTGATTGGCCAAAAGAAAATACAGAGCCATTGATCTGAGGAGAATAAAAGGGAGTGATTTTTGACTGAAAGCTTATCTCAGGAAAGGGAAAGTGCTATCTATAGCTTTGCAGGATGATATAAATATTTGGAGATGTGTCATCTAACTACTGTATTTCTTTCCAGTGAGGTAAACAGAGCAAGATGTCATTATTGAAACCTTCAGTCTGGAATCCCTGTATGATAAATGCTACAGAAAAAAAAAAAAAAATGCTTCTTGTAAAGGTCATAATGTGCATGGAATAAGAAGAATGTCTAAGGAAAGATTTCTGTTTAAAAGGGATATATTTGATTTGATTTGTTGCTTTTTTTTTTTTTTTTTGCTTCCCTTCCCTCATTCTTGACTTCATTTAAGGAAGCTCTAAGTTTAACTCCAGTTCATTTGATGTTGTTTGGATCCCAGCCCAACAGAGCAATGTTCAACAAGGATGGAAGGACCCAGAGTTCCTGAGAAGNTTCCCACATTCTTGACTTCATTTAAGGAAGCTCTAAGTTTAACTCCAGTTCATTTGATGTTGTTTGGATCCCAGCCCAACAGAGCAATGTTCAACAAGGATGGAAGGACCCAGAGTTCCTGAGAAGTGTCCTGGTTTCTATGGTCAGGATTGATCTTATCCAGAGAATTAAATTAAAACACTTCTGCTGATTTTTCTGGAAATTGGCCAGGCTCCTCTCGAACTTACTCCAAAAATATGCAGCTGGAATGCAACTCTGTACTGGATGCAAGAGGCAAATTCCTGAGGGAATTCATCTACCCCCTTTTTATCTGAGAGGAAATTCATGGTAGGACTCATCTGATGGTAATTTGTAGTGTTGACATCTACAACTGAACAAGTCATCCTGGTCAGCTCAGAGAGACAAAACCACTCCTAGCACAGATCATCTGATGGAATTCAGAAATCCACTGATTCCTTAGGCAAAATGAGACTTTCCTGGATGTCCAACCACATTCCTCAGCCTCCTCTGGCCACACACTCCCGTGGCCACTCCACCAAGGACATGGAGGTGGTCAAAGCCACACCAAGTGAGCCCCACCCTGCTGGCCTGGTCACTCAAACTCCTCCCAGGGTCACTGCTGCAGGTAAGGAGGAGGAATTTCCTCATCTTCAGGCAAATGTTCAATGTACAGTGGGATTTTACCTGGCAGTGCATTTTCCTTGGACATTTACAGGACACTTCTCAACACCCCTTCACCCCTCCCCACTTAGGACTAAAGATGGCTTTGCAGCCAGCAGAACGTGCTGATACTTTACCAAAATAGACACCAAAATAGGAGTTTTAATGATCCACCAGAATGGGGATTCCACTATTTCCTCCCAGCACCTAAAAAGAAACAAAGCCAGACTTAAAACATCAAGCACAGCAAGCAAGCACACCTGAAACCTTCTCAGCTTTCCCTAAAAGCTAAGTTTTGCTAGGCTAGGTTTGTGTAAAGAGGACTAAACCTCGTGTAAATGGACTGGGAGTGGCCAAAACTCACTTTGCAGTGGCTGTGAGCACTTGTAGGTACCAGATATCCCAGATATAATGCTAATTTTTTCCCCTTGGCCATGGTATGGGCTGGAGGATATTAGACAGGGTGAATGTGGGGGAGGATGGTGATTTTCTTAATTTCTCCTACACTGAGCTCTGCTGCAGGGAAATTCTATGGAAACCATGAGAATTGATCAAAATCTATGAAAAGATCCATCAGGGCTCCAGTGCTCTCCACCATCCTGGGTGGAGAGGGTTTGATAAGCACAGAGCAATTGGCACCCAGCAGATAAAAACCCCCAAACAATCACATCCTTCTGAAAAAAACCAACAGCCACTGGTGGGGTTAGTCCCACTAAATCCAGCAATCTGCCCCTGAGCTATGGACTGAGTTAGAATAGTCCACAGGGTCCAGGGTGGGATTTATTTCATCCTGAAGCCAGAGCTGTCTGCACACACCACCGCTCGCCTGGGACTGCATTTTAAAGCCCACGAGGAAATGAGAGGAAAGGATTGATGTGGAAATGACTGATATTGCTTGGGACACATTTATCTGCACAGTCAGGTGGTAGAAGGTGCATTTTTAAGGAAGCATTCATGGAAATTGGGCTGCTTTCATGTAAGAATAGATTAGTGGAGCCTGCTGTAGACAATTTCACCCAGATTCAGCTCCTCTAATTCCAAATGTTGGCAGTGAAGGCAGTAGGAGATGAAGAGAGGCACTTTTAGGGCACAGTTCCTGAGAACAATTTTAAGGAGGATAAAAATTGCACTCTGTGGACTACACTGCCTAAATCTGCCTTAAGTCTACAGGGAGATGGAGCAAATTGCTCACACACAGATGTTTCCAGTTAGGTGTATGCTGCCCTTCCATTTAGAATTAAAGTGGCCCTAATTATGTCTAGTGCACTTCATTTTTGAGATAAATTGAGACAGTCTGAATGAGGGTCACTTTCATTTGAAGCTGGGATGTTTAAATAAAGGCTTAGTGTTGTTTAACCAGTCTTACTTAATTGGGGTTTATTTAATCTGGATTAATTTCCTGTAATTTTTCTCTACAGGTAATGAAAAAAAAAAAAATCTATATTGGGTATTAAAATATTCTGTAAATTCATTCTGTTTTATTCAGCACAAAAATGCAGGGCTTTAAAGCCCCCAGAAAATGCAAAGAATTCTGTATTTTTATTAAGAACTGTTGGAGCTGAATGGGAATATATAGAAATAAAAACTGGTATCCAGAATGGTTAAATCCTCCTGTCTCTGTCTCATTGTAGAGGCTATTTATTAACAGAGTAAATAAGGTCAGTCCTATGCAGATAGAGTGTAACCATAAAGGAAGTGAGTAGCCCTCAGGAAATGTGCTGGCATGACTATAAATCAAAAATGCAGTGAGAAATCTGAGCTGCTTCTTGTACCGAAAAAAGGGCAACTCAGGACACGTTTGGAGGGGAAGGATGCACGGGAGAAAATGGACTGAACTCCAGGATGCAAATGTAAGAAGTGAGGGAATGCACACTGAGGACAGAATAAACACTTGATTCTGCATCTCTCTGGGGTGTTTTCTTATAAAACCCTTCCCAATCACTGCAGTCTGACACTTGAATAAAGGCAAGAAAGAGGATTTCAGGATCAAGTCCTCTTTACTTGCACATGTGCTTGGATAACTCTGGTCTCTGCCTCATTTTCTTAGCTGCATTCTATCTGCTTCTCATACAAAATATCAAAGGTTACTGTGCTAAGTTAAAAGGGATGAAGAATAGATCCTAAAAAATAAAAAAAATTTAAAAAAATGTTTAGCCTTTTCCTGTGGGAAAGAATTGGGTGTGTTTATTAATCCCCCCCTGCATGTTTAGTGTCAATTCTGCAGGGTGCAAAGCTCTGCTCTGAGCATGGGGCCAAATGCAAAAATGCTACCATCGAGGTCTGCTCACAAATTCCCTACAAATATCCTGACCAAGGCACTGGGGAGCAAGGAGGGCGAGTGGTTGGCCTGAAATGACATTTCAGGGAGACCTTGGAGCGTTTCCTGGCTCCTGGTGGCAGTGGGCAGGTGCCACTGCTGCTGAGTTTTGGGTTAGTGAGGCTGCAGGGCTTTCCCTGGCCACAAAGGAAAGCAGATTTAGAAAGGAAAGACAATTGAGTGCACAGGCTTACCCAACATCGAAAAAGCAAATCCTGACAATAGTCCAGGCAGTGATGAACACGGAGGGGGCACCTGAGCAGAGGAGAGATGGTGTTGCTGTCAGAAATCACGATCAAATGGATACCTGGTTTCATTACCAGATTATTTAAAATCTGCCTCATTTCTCAGGGCTGTTCTCCCTCACTCTGCATCTCTCCTGAGTGACTGAGGGAATGCCTTCCCTCAGGGGTGGGAAAATCCTTCACATTTTCAACCCTCACATCCCAAACAGGCAACGTTGCCTTTCCCTCCCCTGAGGCCATGCAGGGTCAGCTCTCTGGACTGCTCCCAGCATGTTGATATTCCTGCTGCAGGACCCCGAAAAACCTTCCAGGGGTGAAGAGCAAGGGATAGGGATCACTTGAGACACCTACAGTGTGGACACCTGTACCTGAGGAGGTCACCCACCACAGGCTCTCTTTAGCATCAAGGGGCAGAGTGATGTATTTCTCACACACAGGTCATCCAGCTACGTTAAATGTTTGATTTAGAACAATAAAAAATCAAATATCCCTGTCTCTTTTTGCCTGTCAGGGAGCCTGGGGTGCCAAGTTCACACACAGCTGTCTGTAGCAGGCCAGGTGAAGCTGCCTCTGCTACTCACTCCATGATTTTCCAGATTAGGGTGGTCTTGTCCCATCCTTGTGCTTTTCTCTCTCTTGCCTTTCACTGGATGTAGGTTGGAAATACTCCAGGAAGGAGGTGTCTCTCTGCTCTGTGTTACTCACAGATTCTATACACTTTATCACCAGAGATTTCCAAGTGCAATCATACTAAAGTCAGTAAAAACTGTAATTAGAGCATCCAAACTAGTAATTAATGCAAAATCCATTCCAGATCCATCTGTTGGAACCCTGGATCCAGAGGATTTCAGGCTTNCTCCTTCTTCTTCACAAGTTTGGGTGATTTTCTGTGATTGGTTGGAAAAATCTGCATGTGCAACATGGGTGATTTTTTATTGGGTTAGAAGTTAAAATAAATTAGTTGTCATCCCATAATTGGGAAGTTTAGGCTTAAAAAGACCTTGAAGGGAGAACTCTGGGCTCCATTTTCTACTCTGTTAACTCAGCATGGAGAAGCCCTCCTGGTCAGTGAGGTTATAAAGCAGCCATAATAGAAATAAAGAAATAATAAACACCCAAGCCTGAACAAGAATTCTGTCTCTTGTGCTTTTAATCCTGACCCTGAGAAAAAGAACCAGACAAAGTCAGGAGTTCACCACATCCATCCCTGATGCTCTTGCAAATGATGGATGACTGAAAGGCCAAAAAGTTCCCTCAAGCACTTTCCATGTTCTGGAATTGCCCTTCTGTACCCAAACAACCTCAGGACACATTAGGGAGTGCAAGAAATTTCCTTTGATTTAAATCGTTACCTTTGTGCATTTTCCTTTAAAACCTGCCAGCTCTCCCGTGCTGAAATAAAGAATATCTGGAGCACAAGGTGAGTTTAACAAAGGTCTGACCTGAGTAATTGAAACAAGACCTGCTTCCATCATCCCTCCTTCTGCCCAGAGCATGCAGAATCATCTCTCCTCTGCAATGTGAAGCTCTTGCTTTCAGTGGAAGTTACTCCATGGATAATTGAGAAAATCCTGAGTCCAAGTGTATCCCTGGACATGGCACAATTTTATTTTACCTTTTCTTCTCAGGATTCTTCCTCGCTCTAATTATTTCTCAGTTTTGGCTATCAAGAGCATGTCGTAGAAAGTTTTTTGCTTACTTAAATATAAATCTTCAACTAAATGGCATGAAGGGGAAAAAAGATTTCTCTTGCTTTTTTTGAGAAATAAGAGAAGTTGATCTGGTAGGGTTAATGTGCATAAGTCAGCAATTCATTTGCGAGTTACTTTGTGAAGAGCTTAATTCTCTCTTCCTTGTCATTTTTCTTGTTTTGTTCTGCTCTATTTATTTTATTTTACTTTATTTTCTTTAATTTTTACTTTATTTTATATTCATTATATTGAATTTTTATTTTATATTCATTATATGGTTTTTAATTTAATTTTATTGGAGGTGTTTGAGACTGGATTTGCATTAAGGCTGGAGAAATCACCAATGCAGTGAGCAGAAGGGTATCAGCATCAGCACACTGGTGATGGGATCTCAGGGCAGCTGGCTGGCCTGAATTCAGGGTCTGGTTCAGTCCAGGAGTTCTTTGCTGGGGTCCATCCTCACAATTTAAGGCCAATGCCTTATCAAATTCAGGATTCCAGGCAGGACCAAAGAATCCCTTCCCAATATCCAACCTAAACCTACTCTCTGTCAGTTTAAAGCCATTCCCTGTGCCCTGTCCTGGCAATCCTTGTCCCCAGTCCCTCTCCAGCTCTCCTGAAGCCCCTTTAAAGGGCNTGTCAGTTTAAAGCCATTCCCTGTGCCCTGTCCTGGCAATCCTTGTCCCCAGTCCCTCTCCAGCACTCCTGAAGCCCCTTTAAGGGGCTCTGAGCTCTCCCTGGATCTTTCCCTCCTCCAGGTGAACATTCCCAGCTCTCCCAGCCCAGCTCCAGAGCAGAGGGGCGCCAGCCCTGGAAGCAGCTCCGTGACCTCCTCTGGAGTTGCTCCAACATCTCCACATCCTTCTGGTTTTAGGGATCCCATGGCTGGATGTCCCTCTGCAGGTGGAGTCTCAGATGAGGAGAGCAGAGGGACAGAATCACCTCCCTCGACCTGCTGGTCACGTTTCTTTTGAAGCAGCCCAGGACACAGTTGGGTTTTGGGGCACGTTCTGAACTCATGTCCTGCCATCCCAAATCCTTCTGGAGATTTAGGGGTCTGGATGCTGTCTACACCATCTCTGCCCAACCAGTGCTAAATTCCTGCTAAAAATGCCAGCCAGGATCCCTCCTGGCACCCACCCTGGAGGAGATGCGTACCCCAGCCGATCAGGATGTACCACCAGAAGTATTTCCTCTCTGAGAAGAAGGAGATGACCAGCAGGGTGTGAAGGTACAGCCCCTCCACCAGCAGCCAGAAGAAGTTGGCCATGACACAGTACTGGAAGAAAACCATCATGGCCTTGCAGCCCACCTGGAAGAGAAGAAATGGACAGTGGTGAGCTGCAGCACATTCCCACAGGAAGGAAATTTCCACTGAATTAGCAGCGACCCTTGCTCTGGGTGTATCTTTGGGATTGCTTTGTGCAGCACCTGAACTCCTTATGGAATGAATCCTATGGTGAAAAGCCAAGTCTACAAAAAGTCGCTCCTCTTTAGGAAAAGAAGGACTGGGATGTGTATTTTTAAAATAAAGGGTAGGCAGGAGAAGCAGGGTAAGCACACAAAAGCATGCACAGTTCTCATTGCTCTGGAAGGGGAGAGATTTGGAAAGGGAAGGTGAATTGTTTACCTTCAGGAAATGAATAATTAAACACAGCAACTTGCTGTGTGGAGATTTCACTGCAGCACAGGTAACAAGAACAGGTCCCTTAGCAAAGAAACAAATACAAATGGAAATTTCTGACACTTAAGGGAAATTTCTGACACTTTGCACCCCCTGCATCATTACACATCCTCGAGATGTTGACTCAGAAATTGCCCTGTTGCTTTCAGTGGGCCTGCCTGGGTGACAGCCTGCACTTTCTGGGACAAATGTTTGCTCCCATTCCCTGGCTGGTGGCATTTCCCTGGTGTCCTGCACACGCAGAATGTTTAATTTAGAGCAATAGTTTCCACCATTGACAAGATCCCATTTTCCCCTCTACTCCACTCCTGCTGAAAGCAGTTGTGAAACACTGGTGAAAAGGAGAAGTGTGGAAAGAGTTTTTTCAATGCCACATGTTTTGGGAGTGACTGTCCCCACCTCAGCCCTCCCCTAAACTTGTCAGTGTGTGACTCTGGGGACCCTGATGGGCTCCTGATACTCAACTTCAGTTCACATCAGCTCCCCTCTGTGAGGCACAGCACAAACACTGAGTTGCTGAGGGGTGGTGATGGGGGAAGGTGGAGGCAGAACAGGAAGAGAAATCCCTTCCAACTCAGAATATTCAGTGTGTGACTTCAGGGACAGCCAGGGAGGGAAGGTGGCACAGGGCTGAGCTGGTAAATGTTGATGCAGCAGCCTCATCCCGATGGCATCACCACACATTTGGTTTCTCCCTGACTTTGTGTGCATGTGGCTGTGTGACATTGCCACCCCTCTTTCCTTTCCCCCAAACCCCGAGTGCCTGCTTGGTGTGTCAGCAGGGATCTGGGTGTGAGTGAATTCCTGTAGAGTTTCACTTCATTAGGGTGTTTGGCCCTAATTCAGCAGCTCCCAGGGGAGAGACAAGGTTTAAGGGGGCAGACTTGATGCATCTCAACCACCTGCCTGTAAAACAAGGATTTCCTTTGGGAATTGTACACCAGGGCATCACTTCTGGATGGCTGCACTGAACTCACGGCAGAGGCAGGAGGCTGGAGCACAGCACAAGGGACCACAAGGCTTCACAGGGCAGGGGAAGGCTGCTCACACACAGTACATGTGATTTCTGCCCAGCAGAGACTCTCAGGAAGGGATTTCCAGCCTGACTTTGCAGAGCTATTGCTGTACAGAGAGCCAGCTGTGCTGAACTCAGGCTGTGGCAGCAGAAATTGCAGATCCAAATCCATCCCCTCTTCTCCCAGCACTGGCAAACAGCAATTTTGTGGCAGTCTCTGGCCCTATTTCCTCCTTTAAATGGTTTAATTCCTCCTTGTCACAAAGCTGAGGTGGATCATGGTTAGCAGTTGGATGCAATCATCCCCAAGGTCTTCCCAACCTTGATGATTCTGTGGTTTCATTTCCCCATGCACATGGGCAGCAGCTGGGCTTTGGCAACTTCTTCTCTGCAGGACCTGTAGCAGATCAATTATTCTTTTCTCCTTGCTGAGGGATATTTGCTCATTTGAGCAGTTCCTTCCACTCCTGGAATTTTTGGTTTTGCCTGGAGAAAAGACCTCTTTATGCACCATTTTGAGTGCATGGCAGTAATGTGGCACAGGGGTGTTCTGCACTGGAACAGAGCTGGATGCACTGACCTGTCATTAAAATGAAATAATGACATTTTTCCACTGCCTGGGCTTGCTATTGTTGCCTGAAGTGGGTAAGTTTAGAGCAGATATTTCCATGAGAGGTGCAGTTGGATTGTAGGTGATTCCATTGATCCTCTTTGACAGTGGCACATTTGGGAAACAGCCCTTCCTGGCTTTTGGGAGACCTTATTCCATGCAGCACTTGGTAATGGGTGTCCACCTTCCTTGACTGATTAAATTCAGCCTCAGAGAGGCTGGTTTAATGCTGAGGAATAAAATCCTCTTTTATTTAAGATATCTTACCCTTTAGATGACAGACACAGGGCAGAGATGAGCCATTACATCTCTAGAATTTATTTTCTTTCATAAAGAGCAGACCTCAAAATGTGTCACTGTTGAAAGACTAACATGGGCTATTTTTAGAAAAGACATTTTCAAGAGGAAAAGCTGAATTACATCACTTCTTTTTTCTACTCTCTCTTCTTACACAGACTCATTTACAGATTATTTCCTTGTCTTTCCTCAGGGGACTTGCTCTGCTCATGTCCACAGGAGATGTGGCAGTGAGATGGTTTTTCCCTTGATTTTGTGGATGGCACACGTATCAAGTGGCTCCTCTCTTGCTCCTCCCTTTAGAGCTGCATCAAGCATGTGCCATTTGCTTTTCCCATGAAAATCCCTCCCCTTCCACACGTGCTTCCAATGGCTGAACACTGGGAAGGATTCTGCTTCCAGCCAATGAGGCATTGGGCTCTGGATCCCTCCTGACAAAATCTTGCCCCCAACACGTTTGTGCTTCTCTGCAAATTCCTTGTAGTCAATAAGAAAATTTAATCCTGATTATTGCAGAAGTCTGCTTGAGGATGGGGCCTGTCTTAGCTCCAGGGCTTTCAAGAGGAGGAGGCAAAGAGAAGAGATGCAAGGATAGGAAGAAGAAGACTGAGAAACAACCCTGCCAGGCTTTTCCATTGTGCTCAGTAGCACATTTTACTTTGGAGTAATGTTAGCCCTGAGAAAAAAAATCTTTCTCTTCATTTTTCACGTGGCTCAACTGGTCACTGCATCAGTTTTATGGCCCACCCATAAAAGTGCAGTTCAGCTGCTGGAGGCAATAATTAGCTCAGAGCTGAACCTGAGCTCTATATAAATATATCATTCTCCTCAGTGGCAGTAACTCTGCTCATTCATAACTCCTGAAGGTTGTCAGTCTGGAGCAGCTGATGAATTTCTCTAGCTCAGTGTGAGCAGCTTAGCTGGACAGGAATTGAGCTGAGTTTTTGAGGTACACACACATCCATGATCAGCCTCCTGTTACTGCAATAAAACTCTATAAAAAAAGGCAATCAGCTCCACAGAAATGCCAACACAAGCCTCCCATGCCTGCTTTAGTAGGCATATGGCTTGTTACAGGTTTAGGATTTAGTTTCAGGAGGGGTTTAGATCAAAGAACTACAAAGGAGCACTTGGGTGATTTCTATCCCACCTGCCACAGCTGGACTGGGAATACTGGACTCTCACTGGCCCAGTCACAGGAATCCCCTTCACAAGACATGACCTGCCCCTCCCCCTGTACAGAATCATGGAATAATTTGAGTTGGAAGGGACATTTTAAAGCTCCTACCCCTGTATGACCCATCTTGTGCATGGACACCACCTCACATTCCTCCCTTGTACCCAGAAACTCTGCAGCTTCCTGTGGTGTGGAAGGTTTGGGGCAGGGCACCAAGACATATTTAAGCCAGTTTAAAGATATATTGAACACATCCCATGCAATCCTGGCCCGTGATGCAGCTCCTGGCATTATTTATGGAGTTGGGATGGTGCATCCAGCAAAGATGTGGGCTCAGATTTGCCTCAACCCATCAGCCATGAAACCTTAAGACCTCAAAATCCTCCTTGAAGGTACTTTGGTGCTATTCCCACCAGCACTGCAGCAGGAGGAGACTTACACTGAGATTCTTGCAGGTCTCTTCCAAAGAAGAGTGATAAAACCTCATTTTCCCAGTGACAGATTTATCCAGCACTTTTGTTTTATGGTGCCCAGAAGACACAGCCTGTGGGAAGTGCTGCTGACTGACTCGTGCTGCACCTGCACACAGCAAGAGCTGATCTTCTCCCCAGCCTGGTCAAAGAGGCTTCCTTGACCTTATTTAAAAGCTTTTCATAGATCCCACTCATGACCTGGAAGAGGGGATAGCACTGGGCAGGTATTGCTTGCTTTGCAAATTAAGAATTTCCAGCACAGTCACTGGCCCAACCCTACATGCCCATAACTATAGTTCCACTTTAGACTCTCATAATCACAATTAAATTCAGGATACATCACTTTTGAGCTGTTCCCTACACACCCCTTCTGTTGAAACATTCACTTTGATCAAAACATAATGAAATCTGTAATAATGATGCAAGAACCAAATAATTGCTCTGTTTGTAAGGTTACAGACATGATTAATTCCCCATCTCACTATCGTGGTGCTGGAATTCATGTAAGTGTCAAATTCCCAATAATTTCATAATCTAGCTGCTCTGTCCATGGCTAAACATGGCCTATTAATTTCTGTGCACGTGGCATGGAGGTGTCAGGATGGACTTGGTTTCCAAACACGTGTTTTCAATTTTCAGGGGGGATTTTTCTCTGCTTTTAACTCAACTTTTAGCTCACAGAATCAGAGAATCATTTGGTTTGGAAAAGATTTTTATTATCATTGAGTCCTACTGTAAATCCAGCACTGTCAAAGCCAACAATAAACCGTGTCCCAAAGGGAAAGGGAAAGAAAAAGAAAAAGAAAAAGAAAAAGAAAAAGAAAAAGAAAAAGAAAAAGAAAAAGAAAAAGAGGAAAAGGAAAATGAAAAGGAGAGAAAAGGAAAAGGAAAAGGAGAAGGAAAAGGAAAAGGANAAGAAAAAGAAAAAGAAAAAGAAAAAGAAAAAGAAAAAGAAAAAGAAAAAGAAAAAGAAAAAAAAAAAGAAAAAGAAAAAGAAAAAGAAAAAGAGGAAGAGGAAAAGGAAAAGGAAAAGGAAAAGGAAAAGGAAAAGGAAAAGGAAAAGGAAAAGGAAAAGGAAAAGGAAAAGGAAAAGGAAAAGGAAAAGGAAGAAACTAACATGTTAACGTGGGCTTAGCATTTCTGACCTGTTGTGTAACAAGAGCAAAGAAGCAAATTAAAAACAAACAAGCCAGACTGCCTGGCTAAAGTCATCACTTTCATTTCTTCCCTCTGTTTAATTGCAGTTGTAGACCAGATTCAAACAGGTGGGCAATAAAAAAGCCCCACAAAGTTTATGCTCGATAATGAAAGTGAATTGTTTTCAAATGCTCAAATGAGAAAATTCCTCCTAAATCTATTGGGTGCCTTTGACTCCTTCCCTGCCTCTCTGTCATGGAGTGTGACAAGCAGGGAGTGTCAAAAAATAAATTGCTGCACTAGTGGGTGTCTCTGCAGGTTTTCCTGGAAGATACACAGCAATTTAGGATGTTAAGAACAATATCTATGAATGAGGAAATGTGATTCAAGGAATTCTAAAAGGCTGTCTTGACAGAAACAAAATGACTCAGGATGCAAGCACATAGATTCCAGTCTGAAAGTCTCTGTTAAAGCAATTTATGATCTAGCAGGACTTGTGAAAAATAAAAGACCTTCATGGGAATAGTAATCTTATGTCTTGATGATGAACCGTTCAGAGGCTTCAACTCTAAGTACAAAAATATATTATTAAGAGTACAGATTGATCCATTTAATTGGATTCGTGGCCACTGTCTGTCTCAGGCACAGGGAGAAGAGGTCCCAAACCCACATTTTCCCTGTGAATGTCCTGATCTGCACCCATGGTGCCCCAGAAACATTATGCAAGTGACACTCTAAAGCCTTGGCAATGGCTAATTAATTCAATTTATCTTAACCTGCTTTCCTTCAGGTCACAATCCATTACATTTTCATGCACCCATCACTCTCTCTCATTCTCTTTGTCTCTCTCTCACGGTTTATTGGTGGCCTTGACAGTGCTGGATTTACAGGAGGAGTCAATGATAATAAAAGTCTTTTCCAAACCAAATGATTCTCGTGCCCAGGAGCACGCCCTGGAATAGTGGCCTCATGTCAGCTGTCAGCAGGCAATTTATGAAGCCATTATAACCTGCATTTGTGTCTGGGCTCGTGGATTTGTTACCACTTCATAAAGCAGAAATGCCATTCCCAGAGGGAGGACCTGGGCTGTAGAGCCTGACCCAGGCACACAGCACCTGCCTCAGCCAGGTAAGGCTTTCCTGTTCCCTTCAAAACTGTGGAGCAATGGAGACATCAGGAAGAAGCTTTTGGATCAATTTCTATTTCTTTCCTGTGCCTCTTCCACCTGCAGCCACCAACAAACCTGGATGGAGCATTGTGTCCCTCCTCAGGGCATTACCTCTGCAGAAAGAGCTCAATCCAAAGTCTTATGAAATCCAAACTCCCAAGAGACAAATTCAGCTTTTCTCTGTATGTGCCAGCTGAAAGCCAGCTGCAAATGGCAAGGAATTTATAGAAACAGAATCTCAGAATGGTTTGGGTTGGAAACCTTAAAGATCAACCACTGCCACCCCCTGCATTGGGCAGGGACAGTTTCCAGCATCCCAGGGTGCTCCAACCCCGTCCAGTCTGGCCTTGGACACTTCCAGGGATGAGGTGAGGATTTACAAGGATGTTACATGGACAGCTTCTCTTTCATGTGCAAAGCATGGCAGGGGCAGATCTTGCACTGATTAAGATAAAT
This sequence comes from Polioptila caerulea, assembly GCA_013397295.1. Classification (NCBI taxonomy): domain Eukaryota; kingdom Metazoa; phylum Chordata; class Aves; order Passeriformes; family Certhiidae; genus Polioptila; species Polioptila caerulea. The sequence goes on from VYXF01012575.1 coordinate 67,796, forward strand.
GGAGTTGCACCAGTGAATTTTGGATTTAAACAAATGGAGTTGCACCAGTGAATTTTGGATTAAAACAAATGGAGTTGTGCCAGTGAATTTTTTACTAAAAGAAATGGAACTATACCAATGTACACCAACAAAAATGTGGCTCACTCGTCTGCACTTCATGCCTTGCCCTCTTCCCATGCAGGCTTCCTCAAATCCAACACGGTCCTGTTGGATTCAGGAAGAAATTCTTACCTTTCCCTCACATGAGGAGCAATTTTAAGCCCCATGACTGTGATCCTCAAGGCTATTGAAGAATTTCTCTTTGCTGATTTTAACAGGGGTTATTTAACCGTCAGTCCTGAAGGATTCAACCTTTCCATTTTGTCTCTTAGGAATTTTTGTTTGATTTTTGGGAGCCATCTTGTGAGCATTTCTGAGGTGCTGATTGGCTCTGGCTGGTCTAACCTGGGTGTCAGATGACTCAGAGTCGAGTTCAGATGTAAAAATAGAATTATCTTGGTAAATGGGTAAACTGTGACTGTTTTGTGCCCATCAGTAGCAGGATAATGGCACTCATGAGCACATCTTCAGTGATAAGCCAAGTCAGCAACTAAAATGAGAAGGTGATTGGGGTTTTAGTGAAGCCCTTCCTCACACTTTTCCCATTTTCCCTCTTTTTTGGCAACTGCAGTGTGTTAAGGTGCCAGCCCATGATGGTGGCACTGCTGTGTCCAGGATTACAGAGTCATTTAAGTACAGAAAATTCCTCCTCCAGAGCTCTGCCAGAGTCTGACCTTCTGCCTTCATTCCTGGCTTATTTCCAGGATGCCTCCATTCCTTCCCTTTTCTTGCTTTCTGCTGTTTTGCATGATTTACAGGACCTTTCTCTAGGGCTTGTTTGGGGTTTTGTGTTTTGTTTTGTTCTTTTTTTTTTTCCTTCCCCTCTGTTTTGCTGTAAACCTTAGATTGTAGCAGTGATCATCAGATATCACCCAAGGAAACAAATGGCTCTCTAATATTTGTTTTGCTTTCACACAAGTGCATAAAAACCCTTCTACTCTTCCACTTCTCCATCAGCCTGCATATCATGGTGCTCCCACATGGATCTGAAATGAAAATATATCTGTCTTCAACTTCCAAAAATAACATTCATTTAGGGGCCTGTAGCTGTTATCAGTTTGTCCTGAGGGAATTAATGTAAAAAAAACTCACCAATTTTTCACTCTGAAAATGTGAGATATGCATGTAAATTCTCAACTGCTGAACTCCCACTCTCCTTTGCAAAGAACAATTTTTGTGTTGGAATTTTTTGTTTTACTGGAATAATCTAAAGGGGAAAAGATAAACGATGTGATGTCTCTGGGCTGAATCTCCAACAAGGGCAGATTTGCAGAGCTCAGAAAAAAAGTCAGATTGAATTTCATCTGTAGAACCTGATCTTTGTTTACAGCAAGCTGTTGGCTTTGTCTTCAGCGAGGCTGGAAATGTAAGTGGTTCATCATTGTTGTGCCATCTAGATATGACAGTAATGAAACTACATCAAAACCTATCCTTAAACCCACAAAAAATTAAATAAAACAACAATTGAAGTGTTCAGTTCAATCCTTCTACCACATTTGTTGTTTTGACTATTGTTTTTTAAAGGGTGTTCCCCAGGGAGAGAAGGAAAGGGGAAGATAAACTGTGGGAATGCCAAGAGGGAAGGGCACTAAATCTAAGGAAATCAGTGTGAAAAACTAAAACTTTTAAGGAAGTCTGGCAGGAAAAAAAAAAGAAAAAACAAAACCAGAAAAAATGAAGGCAAATCCAGACTGTAAAATAGTGTAATTTTTCACACTCTATGAAGAATTTGCAGATGCAACAAAGCCACGTGTGGCAAAGTTTTCCATCAGAAATGGCCAATTAGTGAGACAGAGCATCACCCAAATTATCCAACCCAAGTTATTGAAGAAGTCCAAGTGGGTGGTTCCACAGAGCCCTCTGACCCCACCATCTCCACATCCAAGTGCTTAAAGCCCCAAGTGACAAACACACTCGGGCAGGAGCCTGATTTTAATCCATTTAAGCCAGTAGGATGATTCAGCTACAGATAATTACAATTAAAAGCTGCATAAATACTTTATGAGAGAGAGGGAGGAACTAGGTTTGGTCTCCTCATGGCACCTTGAGCAAAATATTGTGTCTGTGAGTGACCATCACACCCCTCTGCTGTTTGTACTCCTCTAGAAAATTCCCAAAAGGCTCTTTGTTCCTTACTGGGAAATCCCACAAAAACCCACTTTTGGAAGAGGTCAGTCTAAGGATTCTCCATGAACCTCGAAACAAATCTAGCAGATTTGGACAGCTGGGAAGAGGAGAAGGAGTGAGGGACATTTACAAGCCATGGTCGCTGAGTTTCCTTGGTATGGGACAAGGGGCCTTGTGCAGGTTCTGAGTTTAAAGATCATTGAAACCTGCTCCATTCAGTCATAAAAACAACCCTTGCTTGTCAACTCAGAGTTTCTACCCAGTGAAAATAGGTCGATTTTTTCACCCAAGCAGCAAGATTTTTTCCCCCAGGAGTGAGTTTGTCCACAAAGTAGGAAAAAGGAACTCAAGGAGGCTACGGATGCCACACGTCACTCTGCAAACATCACCCAGTGCTGCCTCCCACCGTGGCTCAGTGATGCTCATCACATATATTTTGCCCTGAAATGCTTACAGCCACATTCTTAGGCACTGTGGCCCATAAAAATGCTCAATAAATAAATTTTTGGGGTGTTTGTTCATGTTGAGTTTAGTGGCAATCTAAAACTCTTTGAGTTTAAAACCGTGGAGAGTTAACACCACACCTGAAGTGTCCCAAACCTGGTAAAATGAAGTAAAAATGCAGTAAAGCTTATTAAAAGAGTTTTTTAATTGCATATACATCTTTCTGCGCTGGAGTTCCTACTCTGACTGAAGCATTGACACATTTGTTGGTGAAGAGCTTAACACATTTTTGTGTGGCTGGAGCACAAAACATAATTTAAAGTCTTCTTACCACAGTAGGTAATATCAGATTGAGGACTTTGGTGCCTTCATCAGAAATGCTGGGAGAGTTTTCTATTTATTTGGATTTTATAGCCCTAAATCTGTCCTAAAAGAGGAGTGTCTTTACCCTTTCACTCCCTAAAGGAACCGAGTGTGGTATTTTCTCTTCTAATGAAACACTTCTGTTGCTTTGGGTTTGCCCTGTTCTAAACCAGAGCAGCAGTGAGAGCATTCAGCAAATTGTTTGTTCCAATCTCTCCCCAGCCTGAATGAGCTCAAGGCCACATCCAGCCATTACACACACAACCTTCAGTGAACTGTGTATAAAATCCTGAGGATGTGAATTAGCACCAGCTCTCCCAAGCCAAGCTTTATCCTGCAAGTTCAAAGCACAAACTTAAGCCAACCTAACCCAACCCAACCAACCTCCCAGGAGCACAATGGATTTTATAACAATTTTTAGACTGTGACCTAAAAAGTTGTCCAAAATGCTGGTTGAAGACTGGTGCAGATTTTGTAAAGGGTGTGCTCAGCCTAATCTGGTGGAGATAGATTTGTCCCACATAATTTTATAACTGTTATGTGTCATCCAGCCATTCACCCTGAGCTGGCAATGAACTCAAAATTCTTTTGATGAGGAGGAACACAAAAATGTTCCAGCCATGGGGCTACCTGAAAGCACAGGTATTCTGGATTCTGCAGGAAAATTCTGCATTTACACCCAGAAATGCTTCTGGATGGATGAGAAGCAAACATTTCTCACTCAGCTCTCTGCAGCTGTGCAAGATCCAGTGCAAGCTCCATCAGGGATGAGAGGTTGGTTCACACTCCATGGCCTGGCCTGTCTTGGCTCCTCTGCCAACTGGCACTGACAATTAATCTGTGGCAATTTTTTCCAGTTTCCACGTCTTTCTGCCCATTCATGGACCTTCACAAGAAGGTCCCATTCCGAGAATACAGATCCTAGTGAACCACAGAGGGGGAGAAGCACACAGGGACATTCCAAAGGGAACGAATCATGCTGCACACAGTTCTTGGGAAAAGCTGACTGGGTTTTAACTGAGAGGTGCTCTAGCAGAAAGGTCTAACAGTAGGGACAGGACTCAGGGTAAGGATACAGGAAAGCCAGCAAGCAAGGAAGAAACTGGGTGGATGTTAAAAAAAAACAAAACAAAAAAAACCCACCAAGAATCTTTTTTTTTCTGGTGCTGTATGACATTAAAAACAGGTCCAGAGGGGTCTGCTGGAGTGCTCTGCCCAGTCCCCTGCTATTATCAGCAAGCAGCTCATCTAATGCTCTGAATTTACTGTAGAGGGTTCCTGTTTTGCTTTTTCCACCCCCCCTGGATAATTTCTGATCACATCTCTTCATTTTGGTGATTTCAATTTCCTGCCTAAATTTATTCATGACTGGTGTCCTCTTACATCAGTGTGGCCTTTAGATAAACAGCCCTTCTCCCTACTTATAATGTTTGCTCCAGCTGATAACTCTGAGTTTGAAAGGCAAAAAAATAACCCAACTCCTTTATTGCCCTTATTTATCATCCCAGTAGGGAAATCTCACAGTTGCAGACAGCGAGCGTGGGATACTGATTCAGATAAAAAATGGATGATGATGTCTGCACATAAATTTCCTGCCTGAAGTCCTGCAGGGATCTGATCACTGGAGCCCAGAGGATCACCCACATGCAGGTGCCTTCTCCCAAGGGATTGAACAGCATTCCAGACTCCAGGGAACAGATTAATTAGAGCCCACTATCTATGGATGCACTTTACACACAGAGCTCATGTGTAGGTACTTACCCCACAGATAATGAAAATTACTTGTGTGAATTTGGATCTGACTCCCAGCCTTACTGAAGAAAAAGGTTTTATTGAATCCCTAAACACAAATCTCCTCTGACCAGGATATCCAAGAAATTAGCATGTGGCTGGCAAATGGATACAGGACTGACAGGATCCTCAAAATCCTGGACAACATCATTTGTGGGTTTTACTTGATAAAATCCTAAAGGTTCAAAAAGACCTCTAAGACAGTCAAGTTTAACTTCACAAAGGATCAGATATAAAATAAATATATATATACATTTTGGACTCTGATAATCAATTTATTCCTTCTCTGTATAAGTCAAATGGCACAAATAATGTATTATTTTTTCCTTTCAAACGAGAAAAAGATTGGAAATCTTCCAAAACTACTCCCTCACATGCATTTGCAAGGTAATTTTTGGTGCATTGCTTAAGAGGGGCAACAAAATGAGGTGGAAATTTTGAGTGCAAGGCTACTTACTGAACTCACAAAGCAGTGCTCAGACTCCCCACTCTCGAACAGGATGACATCCTTTATGAACACTGCAATGGCTCTCATGATGAAGGACATGAAGAGGTGCATGTGAATGTAATTTCGAGTACAGTGTAGTTTTCTGTTGGGAAGAAATGAAATGTTTCTGAATAGCAAATCTTTTCAAAATGCGAAAAACGAGGTTCACTTGCTTGATAGAATTTAAAAGGTTTAATAATAGACAATAAGGATAAGGCAATAAATCAAAATACATGGCTGAGGTGTCTCTGGCCATGAGGCAAGAGCCCCCTGTCTTAGAACACACCTCTTTAAATGCACCAACATGTTGCATATTCATAGACCCTCATGGATTATTTAAAAACATGTCCTTGAGTTCCCCAACCTGTCTCTCTTAATTTATTTAAGTTTTAGCCTGTTGCAGATCTTCTGATAACAGATTATCGATAAATTTCTTCCGTGGGGGTCTGGGGTCTTCTTAATCCAAACAGGATAATCTGAGAATGTGAAGGATTTCCTGCCCATCCCTTCACCACTCTCTGAGATAGCCACAAAAGCTCCTCACATCACACCACTATTTTCAAGTTTTGCCAGAAGCAGAAATAAAAGAAATCACACTGACACAATGAAGTTTCTCCACACTACACTCACAGCATTCCCTTCAATATCTGCAAAAAGCCAACTTTATAATATGCATTTAAAACTCAAAAGCGTTATTTTTGTATTTGCACATTTCTTCTACCATGACAGAGTCCCAATTAAACATTAGAAACCCTGACACGGGTTCTGGTCTGATGAACATCACCACAAATCCACTTAAGCCTCTCTAATTCCACAGAATGTGGCAATCCACGTATCTGCAGCAGTACTGCTGTTTTTTTGATTCTCAGAAAAACAGGAAAAATATAGGATGACAGAAAACAAGTCCATCCCACTGCTCTCCATGGGAAAAGAAATGTTTTTGACTGAGCAGACTGTGCTCATGATAAAGGGTTGTTTTCTACAGAATGTTTCTGCTGCAATAATTCTTTTCAAAGTGAAACGTTTCTTCAAGCAAGCAAAGAAATTCTTAGCATCTGTTGCCAGAATTAACACATATTACAGGCTTTCTGGAGCAATATGAACTATATTTTCACTTAAAAATTGCTGGTTGTTAATGATACTGAGAACTACACCAGAGTTTTTCTATCCCTTGCCCGCTATTATTTTAAAGATGAATTCTGATCAAGCAGGAGGTTTTTTCCAAGAGAGTTTTTACATCAGCTAAAGTGAAAGGCGTAATAGTCTGGAAATGGGTACTTTGTACAGACACCAGAACCACACCAGACCCCACTCAGCAGCACAATCAAATTACCACCTCCTAACGAGCCCCTGTGCACTGGCAGAGGTTGTGCTCCTAATCCCCAATGAAGGCAAGATAATGGGGCTGAGCTGAATCCTCTGTGCCTGCAGGCAAAAGCAAGTTAAGCTGCTTCCCACTAAGGAAAAACAGAATCCTCAAGGGTTTCACCAGCCTGGCTGGCACCTTGGACCTTGTGGAGGTAATTTGCAGGTGTCTGATTGACTCCTCCATTGGAGGAGTGGAGAAAGCACATGGGAAGAGAAGTGCAAAGTTCCTGAAGTGTGAGGGCAGCCTTGGTGCGAGAGTTACCCTGGAAAATGTGCTCTGTCTCATATGAGGAGATGGAACCTCATCCAAAGGGTTCTTCCATCTCACAGAGGTCTGCTTTTTGCTGATATCCCTTTACATAAGTGAATTTATAATAGGAGATTACATATAAACAGACTTCTTCATTGGAGGCACCCAAATTTAGATGCCTGAATTGATTACAAACAACAGGGAACAAGAATTAATGCATTTGCTGCAATCTGGGATTCTAGTGCCACTTGATGAGCTGCAGACTGTCTGCCCGTCCATCCACGAGGCCCTGGGTGTCCTGAAGGCCCTGCATCATATCTGCCACACTTGTGCCTATCTCAGGGACACCAGCAGGTTTAAAAGGCCCTGGGTGTCTCTGTCTTGCCATAGAATGGCAGCAGAAAGTGATTTTGGAAAAGATTTTGGGAGGAAACAGGTTGCCCAGAGAAACTATGGTTGTTCCATCCCTGGAAGTGTCCAAGGCCAGGCTGGACAGGGTTTGGAGCAGCCTGGGACAGTGAAGGTGTCCCTGCCCATGGCAGGGGATGGAATGAGATGATCTTCAAGGTCCCTTCCAACCTGAACCATTCAGGGATTGTAATCCATTGTGATCCTGGATATTTTTGGATGCAATTTTGGATACCATTTTGAATACCTACTCTAGGTGTCCCTACACAGCCCTCTGCCTAGGACTCTATGGACTAACAGACATCCATCACAGAACAATCTGCCTTTGGTGAGATGAATCCACCTAAATAATTGGGTCTGGGTTACAACTCTCACACAAAGGTCACAAATCACACACTGAAACTTAGTGACACTGAAAGATGGAGGAACCTTCCTCCATCATCCAACGCAGATTGACAGAAACCTTGGGCAATTCCTGTAACACATTTACAGCCTATAAATTACCAGCCTTTGAGCTGTCCCCTTCCTGGGCCTTTCTTTGCTCGTGGTCTTACCTGAAGAGACACAGAATGATCATGGCAGCCGTGAGGGCGATGAGGGATAAGGTGTGTCCGATGGTGTAGCCCGTCTTGACCGTTCCGTAAAACGCCGTTTGCTGGCGTGAAAGAAAGAAAACAGGGCTTTCAAAGAGGTCCAAAACGCAGTCCTAAACACACCATCACTGACTGCTGGGCAAGGAAATCATCCCTCTCCCTTCTCTTAAAACACCTCTGACTCCTCCACCCTTAAAAATCCCACCCAGTAGCGCACGCGACTCAAACACCGCCGGTGTGAGGGTGGAGAACACACCCGGTTGCAGCAGGGCTTGGACCACTCCAAACCCAGGCTAAAGTTCCACAAGGGGAAGGTTCCTGCTGGAAGGAGGCTGATTTGACACCTGCAGAGACAGCTACAGCCTAAAACCTCGTGGAGCAGGAGTGACCAATGTCCAGATAAAGAGTTCACGACGCTGGGTCTGACGTGGTGAGTGAGGTGAGACTGATTTTGTTAAGGATGTAGGAGTTGGTACTCCCACATAACCCTCTCCTGATAGGGAAGACTACTCTTCTAAGTCCTCGTTTAGGTGAAAAAATACATCAGACTCTTGGCATTTTCGTTCTCCAGGTTGTTTATTCTTTCCTTATCAGCAATTTCTGCACACCAGGCTTAACACCAGCCTAGCATAAAGGAGAAAGGACACCAAAGAGCCCTAAACACGCAGATTCAAGGCTCTCTTAAAGATAATTTACCCAATTATCACCCAAAATGTACATTATTTCTACTTTTCTACCAATTAACAACTAAACTTCTATTCATTAACTCTGCACGGCAGAAAATTCTGACCAATCACCCTGTGCCACCAACACTGCAGGATATGGAATAAATGAAGAAGGAGGAGGAAGCCTAAAAACCACGAGGATCCTCCATCCTGTCTTCATTTATTTACCATTCCAACAAACCCCAAAATTTCCATTTCTCACCCTGTGATAAATTACATATTATACCACTACCTAATTTACATTCCTGATAATTCTGTCTCATCCCAAAGCCTAGGAAGCCCCTTCCATGGACAGGGGTTAAAAGCAGGATTTGTCAGAGGGTTTTGGTCCTTTAAAACATGCAGAGGAATATTCTCTGCATTCTGGACTCCAACAAAGGAGGTCTGAGGACAGAACTATCTGGGAAATTGGTTTGCTTTTGTGGGATTTACACTGTGTTTAGGCAAGTGAAAACTTAAAACGTTCTCACTGTTAACTCAGAAATATGTGTTTAGTTGGAAATTAGTTCATGGTTTTTCTCTTTGACAGCACACAGAGGGAATCTCTGAGCATGGGGCACTGCAGGGTTTGGATCCAACAGAATCCTGGTTTAAATAAAATGAGCAAAAAAGCTCTCCAAAGCTCTCTAACAACACTATAAATCAATAGATTTTTATTTTCACCTTAAAAAAACCCAAAAAAAACAAAAGAAGAAAAAATTACGCAGTAAAATTATTTAGATGTTTATCAATTTAAAAAATAATCCAATTTTTATGAGAATCTAACTCAGTTTATGGAAAAAAATATTTTTTTCAGGTCTTGATTGACCCTCCTCTGCCCTCCTTGTCACCATCCTCTATAAACAACCCAAACAACCAAAACCACAAAACGCAGGTTAGACAGAAAATCTAAACCCAACCTTGTTTGAGACAAGAGATTGAGAGTTGGCATTTTATGTGCAAATTTCACAGGCTTTGACAAGTATTTGGTACTTTACAGAACCAGTGAGGCTGGGATGAGTTGCAATCCTTTAGCATTTGCACAAGCCAGCCTGGAGGAGAGCTAAAACAGGAGTTTTCAGAGATAACATTGGCCATATCCTCCACCACAGATCTCAGAGGTAATTAAAGCACCGTGTCCTAAACAGTCACATCACTGAGAGCTTTGGGTCACTCTGAATTGATAATTCAAGGGTTTCAGGACAATTTATCTGCCTGGCCCTGCTCTGTGAGTGGGGCCTCACCTGAGGGGGGCAGAGGGGTAGAATTCCTCCTTTCCCTGCTGCCTAGGCTACAACTGGATTTCTTGGTTATAGGTGTGCATGTTCAGCACATGTCCAGCCTTTCATCCACCAGCACCCCCCAAAAAAGTCCTTTTTCCAGCCTTCCTGGAGTTTGGGATCCCAAAAGCACCTCTGACTTTTCTAACCAAAGCACTCAACCTCCCTCATGTTGATTTTGTCTTTCTCTATTATCTCTATTTGTGATGGCATCACAGCAGAGCTGTTCCAGGAAAGACTCAGCCAGCAGAAGGAAGGAGTTCATGGTAGGGGACTGTAGGAGGAAGAGGATGTCCCACACCTCATTTAGGAGGGCAGAGAAAAGTAGGCCTTGTGCTTCTTAGAGTTTTTCCCAGGAGCAAGTTATGCACAGAAAGCTCCTGGTGTCATCCAACAAGGAATTCCCTGCTTTCCCCCCACATTTTATGGTCACTAATCCTTCTGGTGCAGAGAGGGATGGTTCTGCTTTCAGCTTTAATGCAGGTTGTGGGGTCATCCCTGTTCTGGAAAAAGCACATTTCTCACTCTTCCCTGCACTTGCTAATGGTAATTGGTTCCTATTTTAGAGATATCAAAGCAGAGAATTTGACCCAAGATCATAAATGGAACTGAAATTTCACTCAGGGTCCAGATTATAAAATATTCTTATTAGAAAAGAAAGGGATGTAGATAAGTGAAGGCAATGTATGCCAGGATGCCTGACTGATTTGCAGAATGAAAGCAGGCAACTTCATCATTGTCTCTTTGGCTTCTAAAAGCTTCTGCTTAATTTCACAGGAGTGTGATAATAACAATTATTTAAGGTAGGTGCTAAATTGAGATTAACTGAGATTTATTTTCCTTGGTTTCTATTTAGTAACCTCAACATTTTCCCCTTGGTTGATAATGGGAAACATTTACAATTTTGAGAGAAAAGGAAGAGAAATACTGATATAAAATCTTTCAGGAGCCAAGTGTTTTGGGGTTCATGTTGTCCAGCCCAGGGTCATTTGGGTTCCCTTCAGAGTAAATGAAATTTCTTTGGAGAGAAATGTGGGCTGAACTGACCTCTGGAGGTGTCTCTTTATTTCACCATCTTCAGGCAGAACCTGCAGAGACCCTGGGGAGGCCCCTCTGAGCAGATGGAAGCACACCAGGGGGAAGAGCATCACATCTGCCAGGGGAGCAGGATAATAACCCCACTCCCCACTTGCTAATGCAGCACTTTGAAAGATCAGCTTGGAGAAGGGCTCATCATCACTGCATGGACCCCAAGAGCAGCACCTTGGTGCCTGCTTCATCTGCTGCTTTAGGGACTGCCACAATTCACAGCTAAAACCTTACACACAGCCCTTGTTTATTTTTCTTATTTTTAATTCTTGTTTCTGACCTGAGACCAAACGTTTATGAAGTGTTTTACTCCTGGAAGCTTATCAGTCTTTCCTGGACCTCATGTCCTGTACAGCCTGCTGGTTTTTTTCTACTCCCTTTTCTTTTTGCTCCCCAAACTCACTGCCAATTCAATAACAACAAAACAGAAATCTATTCTTCTTCATGGGCTTCTACTGCATGTTCACCCCCCTCAGCCACTTTTCACACAATTTGGCCTTTAACAGCAGGAACAAACTGTGGAAATCGAGGGAAAATAATTAAGAAAGAATTAAAAGAACACAGTGGGGGCTCTCCTGGAAGCACAGCACTCTGGCAATGCTGCAATCCATCGGGTGGCCAGAGCATGTCCCAGGAATTCCCAAATCCCCCGTGCAGCAGGAACACAGGCCAGAGCTCTGGATGGGGCTCCTTCCACAGCAATGGATTTTACAGCCACACAGCTCAGCCTGAGGGATGGGTATTTGGGGATGTGAAGTGCTGAAGGCACACTAAGGCTCTCTTCAGCACAGCCCTGGAGTTCTTTGTGCACCTCTCCCTTTGCTGTTTTCTGTTTTCTTTCACACTCAGAGCTGGCCCAGTCCTGCTCAGGTCCCCTGTCAGCTCTTGGAGTGCCTTGGCAATGTGTGACCATGCACAGAGACCTCTCAGCATAGCAAGTCACAGAATCCCAGAATGGATTGGGTTGGAAGAGACCTTAAAAATCATCTCATTCCACTCCCTGTCCTGAGCAGGGACATTTTCCACTGGCCCAGGGGGATCCAAGCCCTGTCCAACCTGGCCTTGGACACTTCCAGGGATGGAGCAACCACGGTTTCTCTGGGCACCCTGTGCCAGCGCCTCCCCACCCTCACAGGGAGGAATTTCTTCCCCATCTCTCATATAAACCTGCCCTCCTTCAGCTGAACACTATTCCCGCTTTTCCCATCACTCCATGCTTTTGTGAAAAATCCCTCTCCAGCCTTTTTGTAAGCCCCCTTTAAATACTGGGAATGTATTAATCAGTTATTGAGATTCCTGTGTCCAGCATTCACTCACACTGAGGTGTGCCTTCAACAATAACAACAACAAAAAAGCATGGGCAGAGGTTCAATATAAGCACATTAACCTATTATATAAAAATATAAATACTGCAATATATGATTGCAGTGAAATATAGCTTTTCTTGCATAAGCTTTTTCTTGTTGACTGTAGGACTGCTACAGGTGATTATTTTAGATTAGATGCTGAACTTTGAGTTAGGTGAGGTGAATCTTGCTTCTGGCATTTGTTATCCTCTTTAGACTTTACCCTTCATGTCTCAGCATGCAGCAAACCAGTAACAAACTCCTTCCTGTGGAGTGACAATACTCTGTAAAGCTAATTATACCTAGGTCAGCAACTGCTAATTTAGATGCCAACAACATCCCAGAGAACTTTTGGATTTTCTATCAAAATTCAGTAAAATTTCATGCAAATGTGTGCTCCCTACAGTGGCCTAGATATTTAGCTGGTTCAGATCTGTAGAGCAGCAAAACATAATTTTTATCCCTTTAGAGCTTTTGATGCTTATGTTGCCATAGAAAGATTGGAATCACCACATCTACTAAAGCATGAATATAAATGTGGAGGGCTTGTTTAAAAGTGTCCCGTGGAAAATAAAACTCCTGAAGTTAAGTGTGGGCATCATATTTTAGTGTGAAAGAAGGGATTACAGGCAACTTTGCCCCTGATAAGTCACAGTTGTGCTGATTTCCAAAGAAGAGGAACAGCCTTACTTTTGATGGGCTGCAGCCCTCAAAAATATAAAGATAGGTGTGCAATAAAGATAAGTGTGATAAAAGGGGCAGGCTGGCTGATCAGGGGAGCCTGAGAGCCTTTTGATGAAGAGGAGGCTGAAGAAGAGGACCTAGATGAAGAAAGCCTTGAGAAGGTAGAGGAGCCCTGAGGAAGAAGGAATAGTCCAGGGAGCAGAAAGAAAGAAAGAAAGAGGGAAGAGGGTTACTGCTGGCAAAAAGATTTTCTGTGAGGTTCAATTTTCTGATCTGATGGAGTTAGAGCCTGCAGTCATAGTCCAGTAGGAGATAAGCAGCAGTCAGGGTCTGCAGCTGGACCCTACGGTAGGAGCTGGCTGTGATCAGAGTCAGGATGGCAGAGCTGTAGAGCAGAATAAACTGGGACCCTTTTCACACTGTTAAATGTCTGTGTCCTGGCTCATTTCTACCCCTAATGAGAGGTCTGCTGTAACACCACATAGACAATGGGCTGATCTTCTCAGGTCCTGGCATCCTGGAAATTTTGGTTCTCCCATCCATCCACAGCCATGGAAGTGTTCAAGGCCAGGTTTGGAGCAAGTTGGTCTGATGGAAGGTGCCTATGGCAGGGGGTGGAATGAGATGATCCTTAAATTCCCCTCCCTCCCAAGCCATTCCACAATTCTGTGAGTTTATGACCTCAAAGGGAAGATCATTTCCTTGACCAAAATTTTGAACTCTGCTTCCAAGGATCCTCAAGAGGACGTTTCCCTCTTGAGGAATCAGAGTGGGAATGGGAAAAACTGGGCATGGGAAGATCATACAATTCTGATACTGATCCCTGTTAAATGTTGATGCCCACCCATGCAGGTTTACAAACCTCTTCCCCTGGGGTGCTGTTGGAATCATAGCCACAAGCTACGGCGTAGGGTGCAGGGTACACGTCCGACCAGCCCTGGCTTGTACAATTCCTGGTCACATTCCCTGGAAGAAAAGAACAAAAACAACCCATAATTTTTTTTAAAAAACCTTTCAGCTCACTGTTAAAACACATTCTGCCTTTTGTGGTATAAATGCCAAAGCACAATTTTTGTTACACTTAAACTCTCATACTTTTTCCATGTTATTAATTTTTCTTATTACACAGAGGCATCTATTGTGTTTTAAAGTCCAGGCCTCAGTAAAAAAATACACTTTAATACAGAGGTGTGCACAAAACATCTCTTCTAGTGGTACCATGCTGCCACTTGTACCCAGACCTTTGGTTGCTGGCACTGCACCAGTATTGTTTCAATGTTTTATTGTCACATTGACTTTGTTCCTGGAAAATTTTTATCTGAACAGAGCAGTGAAGTATTTATGCCTCTCACTCTGCCTGTGAGAAGCCAGGACAGGGATAGATAAAGTGTTCATTTCACACAGTGTAGATAAGGCTGGGGGTCTGGGAACTAAATCCAGTCCTCCACAGCCAGACCTTGCCTGCAACTGAGCCCTGATCAAATGTGGTTCCTGGGAAATGGGCTGCACTCTTGTTAGTGAACAAAACACTTCAGAATTTGGCTGTGAGGGGAGAAAAGCCACATACTGACAACCTGTATTGCTTGTTTTAACTTGTATTCTCCAGGGCAGGAATATTTCCTGGACTGTCAAGCTTGCTGAGTGCCTGGGGCCTCTGGCCAGCTAAAAAGAGCTTTAATTAACACTCACTACTAAAGAACATCTCACTCTGTCAGCCAAACTGTCAAAATTGAAGTTCATGTGGCTCTTTGGTACTCAGAACTGCCTGATCCATCCAGGATTGTAAGTGCAAAGCACTTCTCACTTTGTAAAACATCTCTGCTTCCTTCCCAGCTGGACCTCAAAACCACATCAGCTTAATCCAGCAAAAGGAGGAGAGACCAGCACTCAGGATAAGCCTTACCCCAGGAGGTTTGTGGGCTAAAAGGCCAAGATATGTGTTTGTCAAACAATAACAAAGCAGAAATACACTCAACAGCACATTGTAAAATCCCTCAGCACCTTCTCTGACCACAGTCCCCACCCTGCCCATCTCACACTGATCCCATTATTGGGGCATTCCTCTGGTGCCATTCACCACACAAAACTGGAAATCCGGGCAATACACCAGCATGAACAAGCAGAAGTCAAACCTTGCTTCTTAAAGTGAAAAATGACACCAGTGAAGCTCAAAGAGCTTTGCAATCATTTCCAACAACAGAATTCTTTGCACACAAAGGGCAAGAAAACTCCTGCAAAACGGAGCAAATCAGTTATGCAGCTGTGAGTCACAAAAGTATTGGAGTATCACCTCCAGCAATTTCTGGCACTTGAGTCATCTGAACTTCTTCCCAACCATGGGCCTGTTCTGCACTGGAATCAGCAGCAGACCCTCCCCTGCCTGCAGTCACTTCCCAAATCCCTGTGGCAGGTGGATTCTGACACTGAATCTTGTCCCTTTAACCTGCCTTTGCAGCAGATCTGGGTCTGGGAGGGCTCTCGAAGGTGCCTCTGTTCGTTTCCACAGCTGCTGCAGGGGAAGCAAGTTCAGCTCAGCTCAGCTCAGCTCAGCTCAGCTCAGCTCAGCTCCATGGGCTCCTGTTCCCAGGCTTTCCCTGCACAGCCCCTGTTTGCTGTTCCTTTCACCAGGGCTCCTATCAGGATCACAAAGGATCTTGTGCAAACAAATCAAGGACATGGCTGTTCAGTACGTTCAGTTTTTTTGAGGTGTGACACAATTTCTATGATTTCTTCTTTGTGACAATGGATCCCTATACCTGAACTTCACTGCTTCCCATTTCCAGCTCAAAACTCCTCCTCTCTGTTTGGGGGTGGCTTAAGATTTCACAGTGGTTTTAAATCTTTATTTCTTATTCTCTGTGAGCTAAGGTGTGCTTCTTTCAGCTTAATTTTCTCCTGTTTCTTCTTTTTAATTGCACGGCCTCACAATTTTATGGTTACTTAAAAATTCTCACCTCTATCAATACTTTCAAAAATTGTCCCAGTGCTTTAGCAGATGTGGAAACCAAGGTAGAGGGAAGAACACTGACAAAGCATCAGTGGGATTAAAAAAATAATAATAAAAATTACTCTGACTTTAGGGAAATGCACTTCCCAGAGAAGTTTTTCTACTACCCTTTGCTACTCATGCCACTTTTAGATGTGGAAATTCACACACATGGTGTGTGATACCAGACATCTTTCTAAAACCTCTCATTTCACCTGACATCTGAGAGGTACAAAAGGTTAGAAAACAAAGATTTTATCACACCACGATTTGGCTCAAGTAATGGATGATGTCTCTCCTCAGACCAAATAACATTTCTAACTACTATTATTTAAAATATCACTTCCTGTACTGAAAATGAGCAAAAAATTTGGGAAAGTGCCCCACAAGCTCAGCTTTCCTCTGAGGTTTACAGGCTCAGGTTAGACTGAAGTATTACAGAGATTTTTATGTTCCAAATAAAATCCCAGCTCTGCAAAAATCTAAAATCCCAGAGCTGGCAAATCCCAGCTCTGCCACAGATCCCTGATGAAAATGAGCGAGTTCTTGTGGTCTCCCTGGCTCTTGGTTTTTCCAGACTTTGGTAATAAAGTTGAATTATTTGCCAGTGGAAAGGCAAATTTTTCAAAGCTCCAGAAGTTTTATTTGCCATTTTCCAGAGCTGTTTCTCACTAATTTGTGTAACAAAAGTTCTCCCTAAAATAAGCACCAGCGGAGTACACTGAAAATCTATAGTACATTGAAATCTGGAGTGCATTGAAAATGACAGTATCAGAAAACACAAAGTTTCTGCACTTGGAATTTATCTCCAGTCTTTCAAAGTTCACTGGATTTCCCAAATTTTCCTATTTCCTATCAGACTGGAGCTAAGATTTTCAAACTGTACTCCTGGAGGTTTAATGAGAAAGGAGACCAGGGGTTTATAACTACAGGTAATTAGCAATGAAGAGTGGAGGAGGTTCACTGAGAGCAGGGAAACATCCCAGTGCCGGTAGGTTTGTGCTCCAGCCTCTCCTCTGTGCTGTGGAAAAAGAAGAGGCAAATCCCTGAGGAGAACAGAGTCCCCTCATTCTCATGGTATTAGTTATAGCCATTAATTAATCTGTTTTTTGGGTTTTTTTTTTTGTGGGGTTTGTATTTAGTTTGATCAACATTACCACTGTCAAACTGGTGTGTCTGTTCCTAAAAGCAAAGAAGTGAGGTTTTACATTTAAAAAAAATTGGAAAAGCCACAACTACCTCTCATTTATTTTAATAAAAACCTCATAATGCCTTGCAAGAGCTCAGTGTCCTGCTTTCACAGCATCCCAGAATGGCTGAGCTTAGAAGGGACCTCTGGAGGTTGTCTGGCCCAAAAACCCTGCTCAGGGTGATGCCTCCTGGAGGCTGACCTGGATCAGAGCCTAGGCAGAGCAAAGGGATGAAATGGGAATTTATTAAAAGGCCCCAATGGGCACACCTGGGTAGCCCAGGAGCCCAGCTGGGCCACACCCAAGGCAAACCCCAACATGGGCACAGAATGGACGCCCAGAATGGCCACCAGGTCCCACACTGGGACAAGTTCTGCTCCATTTGCACATTGCAGGGAATTGTCCCATTCCAGCTCCAGCTCAGGAAGCTCCATCCTCCTGGGTTTTGTCTCTTCCCTTCCCCGCTGGTTTTGCTCTTGGGCCTGAAATTTGGATGGGCTGTCCTTGGGGCCGAGCTGGAGAAGGAATTGTTTTGTGTCCCTGCTGTGTGAAGGGAGCTCAGCAACTCTGAATGGGAACCCCAGAGCCACCCACTGAAACAGCACAGAATGGGAAAATATAAAAGCTCAAACTTAAGGCATAAAAGTGTGGTCACCTAAAATGGAAGCATGTCCAGATGTCTTTTGGATATTCTTGGAATCCTTCAAGGATGGAGACTGCACAAGCAAAATTTGTCTCAGAATTTACAATCACAGAATCATTATAGGATGATTTGGGTTGGAAGGAACCCTAAATTCCAGTTCCAACCTCCCTGCCATGGGCAGGGAACCTCCCAGGAGACCTCCTTGTTGTCACTGAGAGGAATTTCTGTCCATTTGATGTGATTTATTCATGACACAGCAGAAGAGGAGGGAGGAGTTAGTGGAACAGAGATAAAACCAGAACATTTTCTTTATCAGAGGTGTTTGATCTGGGTGGGAGTTAAACACTGAACAGATGAACTGAATAAATGCACGGAGCTGTTGTCTATGTCTTGCTCTTTAGTTTTTTTCTCTTACTTAATTTCTTTCTGCCTCTACTCTGTTTCAAACACACCCTTCAAACTCTGAGACATATCTGAAAGTTCATATTACAGGTGAAGTTTTACCTCTTTGATCTCTTTGGAAAAAACCCTCTTATTGGATTTTAATGGGAGTTTGAATTCAGACAAGAGATCTGAGGTCAATCATGGCTCAGGGGCATTCAGTTTTCCCCCCTCTTGCTTCCCTTGCCCTTTTCTGTTACAACTTCTAATGCAGAGGGGAAGGTGTGCTCTGCCCAGCAATCAATCCTGTTTCTCTAACATCATATTCCACGGCCATAAATCGATTTTTTCAAGCAGAAACTATTAAAGCAGTAACACTTCTATTATTTACCATCCTTGAGATGCTGCTGAGCCCACTGGCACATCTCTACTTTCATTTTTATTGTCGATCTGCCCCACTGTTCCTGGGAAACACCTGAAACCTGCAGACAGCACTTAGCTGGATGCTGAAGTGCTTAGGCCTGGGAAAAACTTGTGGGGAAAATTGTGGCAGGATAATTTCCCAATTTGCTTTCTCTGCCTCAGTTGTGGTCTCACAAGATCATCCTTGCAGCACAATTTCTAGCCAGAGCTTAATGTTATTTCATATTTTTGTATTTCATAACTTCATGTCGTGGTAGAACCCGTGGCATTGTGTCAGCACATCAAACAAGACTGACCTAATTTTCTTCCTTTGTTGTTTTTCACATCCCTTAGCCTGCAGATATTACTGCCACATGTCCAGTGCCCTGAAACTTCCTGCACTCCATGTTTGTGGCAAAACTCAATTTTCCCTTATTTTCTTTTCCCTTTCCTGCACATTTCACTTGTAAGAGTGAAGATCCTGATCCTTAATAAATACAGATAATTCTCCCTTTCTTAACAATAACAATGTTTCCCTTGATTAGGAACCTTTTGTAAACTATTTGTTTTCTCATCCTAAAAACAGAGCTGTCAGATTTTGGGACAAAATTCTCATTAGATCTTCTGATATTGCAATTATAGGATTCCAGGGACATTTAAAAAAGAAAAAGATTCACATTTTTGGGTAGAGGTGGAGGTATAGCACCAATCCTTCAGAGGAGTGGAGCACAAGCATTGTGACACCTCAGGCACAAATAAATCATGGAATCATGGAATGTTTTAGGTTGGAAAAGCCCCTAAAGTCCTCAAGTCCAACCATTGACCCAGCACTGCCATATTCACCACCAAACCATGTCCCCAAGTGCCACATCCACACGTTTTTGAGCACTTGCAGGGATGGTGATGCCCTCTCTAAGCCTCCTTTTCTCCAGGTAATTTTGCCTTTTTGGTATGAAGGCACATGTGGGCAGCAGAGCACCTGAGAAGGTCAAGGTGTCTCAGTGAAAAGAACTCCACAAAAAACACACACTCAACTTCCTGGGTATTTCAGTGACCATTGTAGCAAATAAATAATGGGTAGGGTTCATTTTGGGGTCTTTAGAGAAGTAGAGTTGTTTTCTTTTTATCTGCTGCTCTCTGCTCATCCCTATCCTCATTTTATTCAATTTTTGTTCCAGTATCAGAAGCAAAGCAGAATAAAACGTGTTCATGGAGGAGGGGAAAGGAGAGGAGAAATAAATTTAGAGCACATGAGGATAAAAGGAGTTTGGCAAGCCCAAAACTCAGATGGATCTCACCTCGCTGAGTGGGATTCCAGAGCTTGGTTGTGCCCATCCCCACCCCCTTGGGTCAATCAATCTCAGAGCTGCAGCCTAAAAACTGTCAGTGTTAATTTAACTTGTGCATGGTGGATAATTTGCTTTTGGAGAAATTGTGAGACATAAATCCCTATTACAAATGTCATCTTCCACGTATCCAAAGAAAGCTGGAACACTGGTCAAAGGGTGGAAAGCAAAGCACTTTAATAATGAAAGGTGCCAACAATATTTTCATCCATCTCCCTCACGTGGCACTGACGAATGTCATGAAATAATGAAAATTTTCTGTATCTGTGAATGCCATAAAAAATTAATGTCAAATGACATCAGGACAGTTTAAGGTTTTTAAATGCCATGAGGTATTTTATCCTTTATTAACCATGAGATGGGATATTAGTCATTTGAAGAGCTTATTCTGCATCAGGCAGGAAAATCACATTAACCCTTTGTTTCCTAGTATTTCACTCTTTTCCTGCTATAAATACATTAAAAAGATTTTCTCTGGCTCACAACTTGATAAAAGCTTTCATGTTCCTGCAAAAGGATCAAAGAATACGACACAAACATTACCCAGATGATTGAGTTCCTTGAGAGCTGCTCAATGACATTCACTGCTACAAAGGAAGAGCTGCTTCACAACCTTTAATGGCAACAATTTTGCAACAAATCCTATAAAACAGGAGGCTGTCTTGCCCTCCCCTTATTTAAGACTATCACTGCTTTCCCTGTTTGTTAATGGTTGTGCAAAGTGTCTGACTCAGAGGGAACCAAAGCTGCTGCTTCTGCTTTGGGAATGGCATTGGTGGTTCTGTTGGTGCTCTGTTGAGGCGAATTCAATCCTGTTGGGAGACATTTCCATCTGCCAGAGCCAATCCACAGCCTTTTGATTGCAAATGGAGAGAAATATGGGGTTTATGGACGGTATTAAACTCATCCTGGAGTGGGAATCTAAAAACCAGCTGAGCAGTACCTCTAAGGAGCCTGTTCCTCACCTCTGACTGTAAAACAGCTCAGAGACAGGCTGACTTAAGGAAAACTAAAATCAGGTGACACAAATGCCATTTCAGGTTGGCAATTTGACTTCCTGAATACAGGTATCTTAACATCAGTTGAGGGATCCTCGTGGATTTTGGATTTTCCAGCGTTCATCCAATGGTACCGAATGTTTATGGTTGCAAACCTGAATGGAGCCCTCAGTGTCTGTGCTGTGGGTGCCTCCCTGTGAGCTCAGTACCTGTGTCCCTACTCCAGCCAACAGAAAATTCATCCACAGAGCCCATGGCACCTCCAGAGCTGTTCAGGCATCTCCACAGTGTCCTGAGCCAGTGCTGACCAGTTTTATGTGGACATTAATGGGCTCCTGGACACCAGCCTTGTACAGACCCCCCACCTTTACAAACAGCAGAAATGGAGAGTCCCGACCTCACTTTCTCCAAAGAAACTCACCCTGTGCTTTGCCAAACAGGTATTTTCATGCTGCTGTTCATCTGATCACTGTAAATGGCTAATTCAGGTTGAGATGAATCACTGACCAAACCATACAATCATAAAATCATAGAATGGATTGGGTGGAAAGGACCTTAAAGCTCATCTCATTCCCCCCCCTGCCACGGGCAGGGACACCTCCCACTATCCCAGGGTGCTCCAAACCCCATCCAACCCTGCACTGGACACTGCCAAGGATCCAGCAGCAGCCACAGCTTCTCTGGGCACCCTGTACCAAGGCTAGTTCACCCTCATAGGGAGAATTTCTTCCTAAAATCTGATCTAACCCAGCCCTCTGTCAGTTTAAAGCCATTCCCTCTTGTTTTATCCCTCCAGACCCTTGTACAGACCAGCCAGCTTTCCAGTGCCTGGGATCCCTGGGTGACAGCCAGCTGCAGAGAGCCACATTAAACCAGAGGAAAATGCTCCAAAGCAATGTGAAATTGCCCCAGAAGGCTGCTGACCCTGCCAGCTGCAAGGCTGGGTGACACTTGCTGAGGTCAAGGAGAGCACAACTGGCCACAGGGGTGTGCAGGGAAGGGTCATGTCCGAGCCTCTCTCTTGGCTGGGCACATTGAGATGAGGGCACAGAGAGCCCAAGTGATGCTCTGAGTGCTCTGAGGGAAGTTTGGGCTTCTCCCAGAACAGGAATCATTCACTCCACAGAATCACAAAGTCACTCAGGTTGGAAAAGATGTCCAAGGTCACCGATTCCAAGCTGTGACTGATCCCCACCTTGTCCCCAGCCCAGAGCACCGAGTGCCACCTCCAGACCCTCCTTGGGACAGGGTTTCCAAACCTCCCTGGGCAGCCCCTTCTAACACCTGACCATTCCTTTTGTAAAAAAAAATTATCCTGATGTCCAACCTGAATCTCCCCTGGCACAGCTTGGGGCCAGTTCCTCTTGTCCTGTCCCTTGTTCCCTGGGAGCAGAGCCCAGCCCTAACCCCACCCAAGGTTTTTTGAGGTACTCTGAAGTCCCTGACACATCCAATGACACAGAAACTGTGGGAGATTTGCACATTTCTGCAGGGGAACTTGGAGACCAGGATGTCCTGGGATATCTCAGAGAACAGCAGTTGCACCTGAACAGGCAAATTTATTGAGTCTCATACGCCCATCCTGTCACAAAATTAAGGATATCCCACTTTCCTTAGCTTAAGTCCAACACAGCCCAAATAATTTAAGAGGAAGAAAAAAAAAAATATATATATATATATATAAAATGGAATCTTATGATCATTGAGATTTAAAAAGACCTCTAAGAACATCAAGTCCAACCATTAATCCAACACTGCCAGGTCCACCCTAAACCATGTTCCTATTTTTGAACACTTCCCTGGACAATGAATCCACCACTTCCCTGGGCAGTCTGTTCCAGTGCTTGACCTCTATATATAATCAAATATACACAATATTTTGGTGGGATGATGTATTAGGAAGCATTTTTAAGAGATTTTTCTTTGTGTTTTACTAACTCTGCTGGTATATAAAACCCAGTGAGTGAATGCTGTGCTCTGGGGAGAGCACAGAGCAGGAACAGCAGGAAATTATTCCACGTGGCTGATCCAATGCACAGGGGTCTTGTCCTGCAAGATGTGATACCACAGCAGCTCCTGCCTCTTCTCCCTGGGTGCTGACACAGGAATGATGAGCTACCAGGGAATTCTGGAAACGAGGAAGTCAGTGCCAGGATGGGACTCCAGGGATTTTGAATTTCCCTTCTGTGCCTGCAAAGAATTTTGGTGTGGCCTTGGGCAATCTGTGTAAATCAGCATGTGCTGGTTAATGAGTGCAGTGCCCAGGCCTGTTGAACAGGGATGATATTGTGTCCCTACCCCCATTCCTAATTTATCCTGTGTGTTTGCACTACAACGGTTTAAAAATGGAGGGTCAGCTCAATGCAGAATCTCCAGTGCAAAAGAACTTAATTCTGTTAAGGCCTGCAGGGCTTCTATAACAAAAATAGTGGAAAAGAACTATAAACTACCAGGAGGCACAATCAGCCCTGTTGCTGCATGGCCCTTTGAGACCTGAGTTTTAAACTAAAGCTTCTCAAAGAACCCTGCACAGTGAGTTAAGCTACTTCCTCCATTAACCTCCCCTGCCCATTATCTGTCAGGTTAATTCCTTGGCCTGTGGCCAGATTTGTCATTCCAGCAGGAAAAAATCCCCAAAACTTTATTACAGTTCAGTTTATTACAGCGCAGTTCCAGCTTGTTTGTTTTCTGTCAGAGACTTAATTAATGATTGTGCTAAACTGCTCGTTTTGCACAACAAACACAACTGTTCCACAGGGTAATTCAGTTCTCAGTGCACAATATCCACATTATTTGATTTCACCAGGAGCCATTTTTGCATCCCTGTGACCCACAGCAGTGGTGCTGGTGTTTGGGAATTCATGTATGGCTTGGAAACCTCCTTTACCTCGGGCTAAGAGCTGGTTTCTCCCTCTTTATTGGGATGTTCCCCCTGTGGAATGATGAGAAACCCCCCTGGGAGTGAACCCTGGAGCTGTTTTGGGGTTTGCTTACCCAGGAAGGAGGTCAGGAACCTGAAGTACTTGGGGCATGGCCTCACCACGACTTCTCCCACCTCTGCTTCAGGCCAGCACGTGATGTTGTCCCACTGCCTCCTGCAGCCTGGGGAAGAGAGGAAAGCAGATGGTGGAGCACTCAGGAGTGCAGGATGCAGCAAAAGTGAGTAGAGCCCCTCACCCCAGGCACCTTTTGGAATGAAACCCCAGGGAAATATTTCCTTTAAACACACAGCCTTCAGCTCCCCCAGTGCCTAAAATCCAGCACTGTAATTTTCCAGAAATCAGCATGGAAAGAATAGCAGATAAGGAGAAAAATAAAAGGCAAATCAGGCTTGATACAAGAACAGTGTCTTCTCCTAGATTAAAAAGGCGCAAATTCCTAATTAAATATCTCTCTTCCTTGCCTTTGTTTCATTAAAACACCTGATCTGAACCTGTGAGACATTGTCCCCTCCCTCTCTGTTTCCCCNAAATCAGCATGGAAAGAACAGCAGATAAGGAGAAAAATAAAAGGCAAATCAGGCTTGATACAAGAACAGTGTCTTCTCCTAGATTAAAAAGGCACAAATTCCTAATTAAATATCTCTCTTCCTTGCCCTTGTCACTGCCTGTTTCATTAAAACACCTGATCTGAACCTGTGAGACATTGTCCCCTCCCTCTCTGTTTCCCCCTGTCCTTGTTTAGGGCAAATTTGGGGAGAAACTTCCGGGAGGAGTTTCTCTAGAAAGCGAATTGGAATTTTTTTTTTTTTTAACTTGTTTGGGACAGAAAAAAAGAAATATTCTTTGGAGGAAAGTGGAAAAAATGCCATCATCTTTTTCTTCCCATTGCAATGGCTGTGCAGCTCTCACAGCAGGAAGGGGACACAGATGACAATCAGGGGATCAAGGACCAAAATCCCTTCACCAGAAGCAGTTTTCTTCTTAAAAAGGGCAGAGGCACAAAACACTGCTGGAGGCTGGGCAGGGGTGGTGCTGTGGCCAGGAGATGATCCCCATGGAAGAGTGAGGGAAGGTGGCACATCCTGAGCTCTCCAAGCTAGGAATGAAGGAATAACCAACACAGGGAGAAAACACAGGGTTTTGTCAAAATGAGGCATTGCTGAAGATTTTCTGGGTAGAATAAAAGCTTTCCTGGAGAGAAAAAAATGCCATGTTCTTTCCACGGGTTTATAATGTTCTGATTCTGCCCTTTAATTTCTCAAAAGGCATTAATAATACCCCATGCATGCTGTATTGTGGGATCACGTAACATTAACTCTGAAGCCAAAAGGAGCTGGCAGATCTGAATTAAAAACAAAAAATAAAAAAGGAATCAAACACATTTTTCCTTCGATATGTTACCATTTTAGAGCTCGTGGCAGAATTTTGACATTTTCCCCCCCTGCCTTGTATTTCCAACAGCCAGGCACTTCAGTTGCTGCCTGGGTGAGATGGATGGGTTGTCAGCAGAGCTCCCTTTTTCCAGCACCTCTGCTCTCAGTTTTTTGTCACACCCCATTAGTTGGAAACGCTCCCCCAAATGTGACTCACGCGCTGTTGAGCCCCACACGAGAGAGACTGGGATGTGAAGAACAAAGTGGAGAGAAAATGTTGAGGAAATACTTCTCATGTGCCAGCAAAGGGAGCAGTGAAAACTCCTGTCAGGCTGCACTTGTTGGTAATTGCACCCTGCTTTTAAATTCCTCTTTTATACCATCTTTTACTCCTTGAGCTGAGGAAAGGGCTGGTGTCATCACCAGCCTGTGCAGAGCAAGGCAGATATGTCTCAGATCAATGGAGAGCACACAGAAGTGCTTTGAAGCTGAGAAAGAACCCTTAGCTCGCTTTCAAAGTGATTTTACAGGTTTTCTCCCCCTCTTTTTCATGAACAAACTGAACTTTTCAAGTGAAGTCCTGAGCTGAGTTTATCGGAGCCTGAAAATGGAATAACTGATGGCATCTCCTTCGTGCAGCTCTCCTGCAGGGCTCATTAAAAGTCACATTTCAGGTCCTTATATCAGGTGCCCAGCTCCATTCTCACAGCCTCACACTTATCTCCCACCAAACAGCCAGCAGCTCCAAAAGTGTCAGGGTATTAAAGATTCCATGGAGAATGATTCCAGGATGGAAAATTTCACGTTCTGCAATCTTTTCCTCCACCAGCTGCAATAAATTGGAGTGCAGCCATTACCTCATGATAGGTTATAATACAAAATAAAAGCCATCTGATAGCATCAGATGGCTTTTTAAATGCCCTGAATTATGCACTCTGAGAGTTCTGGTGATCTGTATCTTTTTCTCTGTTGACATTTTTCAGCACCACCTGTGATGTGTTAAGAAAGCTTTTAGGTGCTCACTTTTGTATCAAAAGCTTTTTTTCTGATTAAAAGAAAGTGAAACTGGCCTTGCAAGACACATAAGGTGCACTTTTACAAATTGTTGCTACTGTAAACACACCTTGTACCTGCTGTTAGCTCTTACAGTGCCAATCTTCCTCACTGCTGCCCCAGACATGCTGAAAATATTTCTGCAATAAATAAAGAAGGCAATGGAAACCAGAACTCTGGCTGGCAGTGCCTGTCACCACAGGATTAGCAAATCTTGGGATGGTTTGGGTTGGAATGGACCCTAAAGATCATCTCATTCCAACTCCCTGCCACTATCCCAGGCTGCTCCAAGCCCCATCCAGCCTGGCCTTGGACCCTTCAGGGATCCAGGGGCAGCCACAGCTTCCCTGGGCCTGTTCTCACAGCCCTGTGTCTTTCTTGTGCTGATTATCAGCAGTTCAGAGAAATCAATAATTTTTAGTGAGTAGAAGAGAATAGCTGGAGTTTAAAGAATTGGAACAATTGAAGATTGATAGCTGCAAAATGTTTTACATGCACAGCCCAATGCTGTAATCATCCCATCACAACTCCAGGTAAAACTTTGTGCCCTTTCATCTGACCCAGCACACAGACAGCCTTTACCAAGGAGCCTTCCAGAAAGTGCTTTTCTTCCTCCCAAACTGATGGACTTTATCCTGGAAAACTTCTGGGATTTGGGGGTTGGCAGGCAAAAAACTATCTGAGGGCAGAAAAGCTGCACCGTGCCTTGAAAGAAGGAAATCCCTCTCTTCCCTGTGGCATCACTTGGATGTAGCAAAGATGACAAGTTTGGCCTGATCATGTCATGTTTAGGCATTGATAAGTGCCTCCCCATTAATTAATTATAATTGTTGTCTTCTACCTTTTGCCCAGTATCTGCAGGGAGGGTGCAAAGGTGTTTGTCAATCCTCACCCAGGGCAGCAAGTGCCAATGAGTTAAAAACCACACCTACCCTCCATCTGCATCTAAAGAATTGCTCTGCTCGTGTGCCTGTCCCAAAAAATCACGGTGTACACCCTGCCAAGGGCTGAGCTTTGCCTTGGGAAGGATCCCAGGTGAATCTGGAGGGGTTGTTTAAAAATAAGTGTGTGGCTTTTCCAAGGCAGCAGCACTTACCCCCTCTCTGGGTATCCCAGATGCAGTCTTTAAACTCTTGTCATTATAAAAAGGAACTTAAAAATTTTAAATAAATATTTTTAAAAAGAAGAAGGTTTTTTCCATTTTAAATATTTAAACTGTGACTCCCACACCCTCAGCTTTGCCCTGCCCTTCCTTGCCAGACCGTGAAGGGCTCCCTGGAGCTGAATATCTTCTGGAGGGCTGCAGGGAGAAATCCTTCATGCCTCTAGAGAAGCTGGAGCTCAGATCCCTCTATCCAGCAGCTCAGCCTGGATAGATTCCTCTTTGCCAGCCAAATACCCCACAAGGGCTGCAGCAGCCTCACTCAGAGCCCTCCTCTGAGAGGTTCTGGCTCAGAAGTCACTGGAGACCAGTGGCACAGTGCTGGCTGCAGGAGGGCCCAGCACACCTTCCCCCTGTCTCTGCCAAAAGTGGATCCGAGCCCTCATTTCCTGCCCCTTTGAAAGGTTAATAAACAGAAAACAGGTCAATTCTCACGAGGCACACTGGTTTGCAGAACTGGCAGACTGGAGCGTAAAAACCCATTTATTGGAGTCATATCTGCACTTGCAGCAAATCGTGGCCAAAGCTTATCTAGGAAGCAGCAGAGAATAACTCTCCCTCATGAATAAACATGAATTCCAGAGCTTTGGCACAGCCCTGAGATGGGGCTTGGTTTGGCTGAGGAAAGAAATGGATGGCAGCAGGTTGGTACTAGGCACTCTCTGAAGCCAGGTGAACTCCCAGTTCAGGGAAAAACCCTTTCAGCACATCAATCTGAACCATGGACCATGGAATCATTAAGGCTGGAAAAGACCTCCAAGTCTAAACTTTGAACGCCACCCACCAAACCCTGACACCAACTTCTCCCTAATGCATGGGGGGGTCACTCTAGGGCTCTTCTGAAAGACATTCCCCCATATTTTATTCTTGGTTTTGCTGTTCAGATGCAGAGATGCCCATTTGATGCCTGGGGAATCTCAGGAACTCTCAGTACCCACAGGGATAACAGCGAGGTAAAGGCACAGCTCAGTTGAGCCAGGCTGAGCTATCCCACGGCTCCATCCCAGCCTGGTGTGCTGCAATAAAATCTCATTTTCACTCCAATTTCATACCAGCAGGCAGCTTCCAAGCTCTCAGGGCTGTAAACAGCCGTGGGGGGACATTTATTGTCCCCCTGACAAGGCCAGCCTTGGTGCTCACCCGTGGCTTGCCTCGTTACAAGCATCTCATTACAACCAATTATCACTGCATCAATCTCCCTGCCCCAGCTGAGCACTGATCTCGCCTGACTGAAGGAAACAGACTCCAAAAGATGGTGCCTGCAACAATCCATAACTCAGCACCACCCAGGCAGCTGGAATTTAATCACAGTGGAGGGAAATCCACCATCAGCCTTGGGTCACTACTGCCATCAAAGACTCCAGAGAGCAGAGACCTCCCAGATATATTCCCATTTAAAAGTTGTGTGAAATAATAAAAAATGCCATAGATAGATTCTTCTTCTCTCATAAATCTTGTAAATTAAATGCAATTGGATTTTGATTCCGAAACCAGGGAAATTTTTAGAATTTGCAACCTCCTGTGCCAAGGCGTTGCACGGTTTAAGTGTCCACTGACAGAAAAATTGGATCCTTTTCTGAATTCACTTTGAACCTGCTCATTGCTGGCTTCGCTAGGAATTGCTCAGTTCTTTTACAAAGACAGAAATATTCACAGCCTAACCACGATATCCCTTTCCCTGGGGAGAAAACCCATAAAATCCTCTTTAATATCCCTCCTCGGGCATCTCTTTTCCAAGCTGAAGTGTCCCAGCCTATTCAGTAGCTTCCAGCATGGAAACAGCTCCCTAGCACTTCTCCCTTGTATCTTTGGTGGCTTTAATTCTACCCCATCCTGCCCTGGGCTGGCAGAGTGGGGTTCAACCCTGTTTTTCTGTGACAGATTGGGTTTGACTGGGGTCAGCTCACCTCCAAGGTTTCACTACCCTCTCCTCCCTGAAAAAGTTTCTGTTCCCACTCCAGCACCCTTTGGGCATCTCTCCTTCCCCCAGCTCCATCCCATCACCTTTTTAATTTGTATCACCACTGATGCTCTGCTCTGCAGCAGCCCCATCCCCTCAGAGCTCCCCTTCCAGCCTTCCACAGCCTTGTGTTTAATTTGGATATTTTTTGCCTGTTGTGCTGCCTGCTCTCACTCCAGCACTGCAGGCAGGAGGGGACAGAGCAGCCAGCCAGCTGAAGGAAAGCCACAATCCTGCCAGGGCTCGTGGCCCCTGACACGGTGGCATTTCCTTCCCACTGCTGATGAGCTCTGCTGCTGCTCTGATGCTCCTTTGCTCATTGCTCACTGAGGGATTTGCAGCTCCAGTTCAGCAGAAAAGGGACTTGGGTGATCACAGAAAGCAAAAAGGATCCCAAAATTCAGGATAATTGAAAAGAGTTTGCTTTGGACTTAGCCTCAATATCTGTGACAAGACAGAGAGGGTGATTTCATTTTTCCCGCTCTGTACAAGTTGGACTTGGGGATCTTAAAGGTCTTTTCCACCTTAACTCCATGATTCTGCAACAAGAACATCATTAATTACTATAAAACCTGGTTTACACTTCTGCAAGCAGAAGCTATACAAACACTCAACAGGAATATATTAAAAAAAACCTTTCTTCCCAGAATTTGCAGAAATTTGACCCAAAGACATATGAAGAAAACCTCATCTTAAAGCCCCCAGACTGAGTCATTCTAATCAGTGTGAAAGAAATCACCAGTTACTGTTGCTGGAGGGTGATTTCCAAGCATGAAAATCCTATGAGATTTTCCATCAACAACATCTATTAGGAAACAATTTCATTTAAAAAAAAAACAGTTTGTAGTCTTTCAGCTTTTTCAACCAACAAACTAAATAAACACTTGACTTTTTTAATCCATCCTTTTCATAAATCAAATTTGTGAGCTGCGCCCTTCTGCCTAACTCCAGAAAATGTAAACTGAAAGAAAAGATCCAAGATTTAAGATGAAGGTTTACACAGGGTGTTGCCAAAAAACCAGATTTATCTCCTCAGCAGCCTCTAAACAAGATCTCCAGTGCTCTGACAGAGAGCATGCTTAAAGGATTATTCCAGGGTTTCCTCACCCAAATCCCTCTGCTCTTCCAGGAGTTGGAGACAACTGGATTTATAGAGAATCAGACTTTGAATTTAGGCACCTTCCTAGATGGTTTTTCCCATATTGGCATCTCCAGAAAGAAATTCATAGTGAAGACAAGTGGCTCAACCTCTAGGAATGCTTTTCCCAACATCACTTATGGTGCATGTAATATACCCAAAAAATGTAGACACTGTCATGAAAGTGCTCTGATACAGCCAATATAAACAGAAAAACAAAAAGTAAAGATGAGGAAGGAGAGATTTTTTAACCAGAAATCTCATGGGATATGAGAGGGACAAACACAGGCTGCTGTCAGAAACAAAAGCTCTGCAGAGATGACTTTAATACACATAATTTTTAAACTATTTTTTAAATAATCCAGTATTTTCAAAGCTCTGCATAATGCCATTATCCAGAGCTTAGAAAATACTTTGAGTTTATTTTCAATTGGTCTGCAGCAATTGCACTTTCTCCTTATTTCTATAACCTTTGTACATCTGAGGCTGTGTGCCTTTTTCTATTATCCCATGTAAAAAAACCAAAAAGGAACAAAAACCTCTGCTGGCATTTAAAAGTATGACACATTCTCCGAACTAAAATGCCTCTTCCAACACAAATTTATGTCCACTAAGTGCCTGCTAATCCTGACAAACCCTGGGACAGCTGTTCTGAAATCAAACAAACCCTGCTGCTTGCTAGAGAGCTTCCAGCTTGGAGTCAGCAACAGGCAAAACTCAAGCAAAGCCTCCACCCCTGCAGTGTTTTAAGGCAGAAAACAGATGTTGGAACATCTTAATATCTGTGGAAAGGTGAGGTCGAGGTGAAAATCAGCTCTTAGCTCCTTAGGGAGGAGTGATGAGGGGCTGTGTGGGTCTGTGCTGGAATTTCATCCAGGGTTTGGTTTGGTGGGTGTCTGCACTTCAGGGGGGTGGGTGGGCTCAGAAAAGCAACTGAGGGAGCACTGTTGGAAACATGGAATTGTTGAGGTTTTTAAAGACATTTAAGCCATTTTAAAGGCATTGAGGGCAGCATCACCATGTTCACCACTAAATCACATCCCCAAAACTCAACTGGGAATTAGCAGTGCTCGCTGGAGAGGTGGGCAGTGGGTCACAGAGCAAGGATGGACAGACAAAGAACCATTTTTAGGGAAAAATTTGCTGATTGCTGTTTCCTCAGAAAGAAACTCCTGCTCTGGAAGAACAGCATCAGCTTCAGGCTGGATCAGAGCAGCCAACAGCAAAGTCTGGGGCTGGTTCTCAGGGTTCAGGCTGGTTTTACCACTGTGACAACACCGTTCGTATTTCAGGGGCAGCTCCAACAGCTGAGTCTGCAAAGGTTCTCCTCTGAAAAACCCATGGCAGATTTCTTTATTTTGAGTTTCCAGGGAGTGGGTTCCACCTCTGTTAAGAGCTGCAGCATGAGTTTGGGAAGAGTCCCAGAGAGATGAGGGAATGGTGAAGGAAGTCTTGTCGTACTGTGGGACCATTGCTAAAGAACTGGGAGAAAATTTCCTGTTAAATAAAAAAGAGCCTGACTTTGGTACTGATCCTACATGGGAGTCTGGGGTTTAAGGTCTTGATGTCCCATGGCTGAATTTTCTACTGTTGTAGGAGAGGCCACCCTGTCAAGGAATGGAGGGGCCTGAGGAGTTATCTGGGAGATGCCCAGTGCTGCTGGTGAGAGCAAGAATGAAAATAAGAGGCCCTTTGTATCACCTAGGGTGGAGTAATTGGGAAAAAGTGAACTAAACATTAATAAAAGAGAACACAGCAAAAAGTCCAGCAGGTCCTTTTGCCTTTAGAGAGACCATCAAGATCATACATATTTCAGACTGAGCTAAATTGGGGTTTTTTTGAGAATGTTGATAGAGGTTTGATTCGTAGTTTGATTTAGCAGACCAACAGTTGTCATTTAATGCTATTCCTGTAGTCCCAGGATTTTTTAAGAGGTTGATGAATATGGTGCAAGACTTATGAGAGCTCTACATATCTCTGAAATGACATAATCACCAAATCTTTGACTGGAGGTTGGGAAAGATCCCTAAGGTCACCAAATCCAACCACCATGTTCCCAACTGATACATGCCCCCAAGAGCCACATGCAGAGTTTTCCCCACCTTACTTTGGGCGCTCTCTGGAATTTTTGAGCTGGATCAGCCACGTGGTGCCTGCTCCAGCACCTGGAGAGCTGCTGATGACAGGATTGTCCCACAAATCCCACTGACACCTCATCTGCCCCAGGAGGGCTTATGCAACTGGGAGGTGAGAATTCACTTGCACTTTTCCGAGCAAGGAACTATTAATTATTTCTTATCTTGCTGCACTATAAACAGATGGTGATGAATAAACAGGCTCCTAATTTAAACTTCATCAATGTTTTTTTTTTTTCAAGCTTGATTTTTAATTTCCATATGTTCACTGCTTCTCCTCCCATCAAACTTGCTTTGACTTCTTCAAGGGGGGACTGACAGAGACACCCCAGGCTCCAAATTTGATTTTTCAAGCCAGCCTCCACTGTGGAACAGCAAAAGCAATATTCAGAGTTTAAGCAGCATGGGCCCTTTCCCACCTGGATTTTTTTTTTGTGTGTGACAATGGTGATGATGAGCTTCTAGGACTCATCCCAATCTCACAACAAGTGTGAGGCAAGTGCAAAGTAAGTAGATGTGAACAGGCATTGGGAGGGGGAATGGCACTATTTCCCCCCCGTATTTTCCCTTTTCCAGACTTTTTTATTGGGTTTTATTCTGTTTCCAAGACAGACAGGGCTAGAGAGCAAACAAAAAAGGGCAGTGTTGAAGGACTAGGGATGTCAGGCAAGGTTGGATGGGGCTTGGGGCAACCTGGAAGGTGTCCCTGCCCATGGCAGGGGGTGATCTTTAAGGTCCTTCCAACCCAAACCATTCCATGATTCTGTGATTCCACAAAGGCTGTGCTTGCTGCACAGCTCTTGGTCCCCAGAGCTTCTGATTCCACCCAGACACGAGTCACGGTTCTGTATTCAGCTGTTATCCCTAAATAACTCTCCTGCTTCTGAAAGAGTATCTGATTGCAGAGCAAATTAATTAACAATAATGAGATAAACAGCTAATGAGCTGAGCCAGCCGATCTAGACCTGATTGATTTTCCTGCCCTTTTAACAAAGAGAGGGCGACTTTCTTTATTTATTATCATTTCACTTATGTGCTTCAGTTTAAGCTGAACCCTTTGTAAATTACAACCATGGAGAAGCGAAGTTTTCTGCAAAGCAAACCCAGAAATTCATTCAAAACCCCCCCAAAAAACTCCTCTGTGCTCTAGGACCATGACATAAAGGCAAGTGAAAGTCAGCAGGATGCAGTGGCTGTGGTGATTCCTGCCTCACAGCCTTCAGGATCTCAGCCACACTTCACAGAGAGGGATTTGCCTCTGTCTGTGGGTCTGGGAAGCAAAGCCCCTTATCCCAACCCTTGGGAGAGGTTCCCTACTGCTGCCCAGGGCATTACCAGCTGAGCAGCCACTGTGGTGCACACATATGTCCTGGTGGAAAAGTATCTGGAGCTAAATCCCAGTTTTCAGTGGGGCTAGGATTGCATTCCTCACTTCTGAAATACAGAATTGTCGCCCTGATTCTTTCAGGTTTTCTAATGCACTTTCTAACTCAATCTTTTCGTGGCTCCTAGTCCGTGTTCCATGTGGAGATGCTGTTATTAGAAGCTAGTTTATGTTAAGACAAGGTCGCTGGAAATTCCTTCTCTTGGGAGTGGAAAGTGACTGATGGCCAATTGCTTTGACCAGTGGGATGGGAGAGGTGTCCAGCTTCTCCTCCAATCCCGGGTCCATGTGGAAATACTGTATAATATGGAGTCAGATAATTAATAAAGTTCTTTCAGCCTTCTCTTGAGAACGTGTGTTGTGTGTGTCCTTGGTGAGTGACTCACAGCAACACAGAATCATGGAATAGTTTGGGTTGAAAGGGACCTTTAAAGGTCAGCTTGTTCAACCCCTTGCCATGATTTCACCTCGTCTGGCCAAATCCCCTCCAAGCCAGCAGACGCCAGCACAGGAGTTATCTGTGAAATGTGGGGTTTTTTTTCCTACACACCTGAGCTACTCACTAAGATTCCCCTCATTTTAAACATTTTGACAACAGGCAAAACAATCTGAACAGGATTAATCACACCCTGAAAGAGCTGCATACATCTGGCCAGAACACACCAGAGATACCCAAAAGGGAGTGGAAATCCCTCCCCAAAAACCATTCCCATGCTGTGGCTGTTTGCCAGTGTGAATCTGGGCTCTGCCTACCTATTCCTGATTTGAATAGCAAGGAATCCATTCCTGTGTTGAATCACATGTGGCATTTGATGCCTCTGCTGCTTATTTCAGCCTGGAGCTGAAGAACACCAGGGCAGAGGGGTGCAGGGCCAGTCCTGCTCATGAAATCCAACCCTGTGCTGCAACACAGCTGCACCCCACACCCCCTTCCAGAAACTGGGCAAGCTCTGCCACAAGGTCCATAAAACTCTCCTTCCTGCAGACCTGCAGAGAGGCTGTTGGGTGTCCTCTGATGGTTACAAACTTCCTCAAAAGCCCAGACTTTGATCTCACAGCCGTTTGGTTGTCCTCTGTACACACTGCCAGCTTCAGCTGCTTCTCCCTGTGGATTTCCCCCTCACTGCATCCTCTGCAGCCTTTCCTGTGCTGGAAAACAAACCCAGCAAACTTGTCCTCCTCAGAGCTGGGCAATATTTAGTGACTGCTGGGCTGTAGAAGCACAGAATCATCAGGCTTGGAAGAGACCTTTAAAATTATCAAGTCCAGTTGTCAAACCTCTTCAAATATGGGTAAATCCACGGATAAGGAATACACTCTACTCCTAAGGAATAGAGGGATTCCCATGGATCATCTCCTTCCAACCCCCTGCCACGGGCAGGGTCACCTTCCACAATCCCAGGCTGCTCCAAGCCCTGTCCAACCTGGCTTTGGACACTTCCAGGGATGGAAGAAGTTTAATCTGAAAAGAAACCTGGGTTTCATGGATTTCTGTCCCTGTGAGGAAGGGGTGGGTGAAGGTAAAAAAAGAGGGTTAAGAAGGACATTATTGTTTATCTGTGGAAATCTACCTGCTTAACCCGAGCCAGTGATCAACCTCAGCATCCCTCTCAAGTGCTCTTAACAAGTGACTAATCTGTTTGACACATCAAATTACAGCTGTGATTAAGCCTCTCTGATCAATACAATTGATAATGGCTCCTAAACAAAGCTCTCTTTCCAGAATGTACAAGGCATTGTGTTTATTTGCACTCATTTGATTAGGAAGGATAACAAATCACTTGTTAAGCCCCAAGTGATTCTCCTTTTCCTGAAAAGGTGTGGGAAATTCAGAAGTTAACACAACTACCTGGCCACAAATTAAAGTTTTACACTGCAGATCACAGGGAGCCTCAAATGCTTTCCATCCTCCTGTTCTGGGGGATGGAACTGGGTTAAAATGATGTTTTTCCTCTGAGTTTTACTAGGATTTCTCTTTCCAGCAACACTCAGCTGAAACAGTCATCACCTTCATACGATCTCATATCATCACCTTCATGAGATTTCTCTCCAACAAACTTCCCCCAACCGTCAAAGCTCAAAGTTTGATTTTACAGCTCAGCCACATTTATTGAGCTATGGAGCCTCACTCCAGAGAAAAACACCTTCTCTGACCTACTTGTGCTCACATTCTGTGATCACTCTGAAGGGAAACACATCCTATGTAAGCACTTGGAGATTATCTATCCACACAGCACATGGCAGAGCTCTCCTCACACTCATCCACTGTCACCCACTGAAGAGCCAACAATTCTGATTTTTGCTGTTGCCTCCAGGGATGATAAAGTCAGGTACTGAGCTCCTAAATGGCTGGTGATGCTTTGGGGTAAATGGATGCCAAGTGCTTTCCACAAAGGAAGGGAACTTAAAATCATCTCCCTCCAGGCCCCTGCCATGCCAGGGACACCTTCCACAATCCCAGGCTGCTCCAAGCCCTGTCCAGGCTGGCCTTGGACACTTCCAGGGATGGGGCAGTCACGGAGTCTCTGGAAACTTGTGCCAGGCCTCACCACTTTCTCAGGAAAGGATTTCTTCCTATTATCCAATCTAAACCTCCTCTCTTTCAGTTTGAAGTCATTCCCTCTTGTCCTGCACTCCAATTCCACTACTCCAAAGACAAAACCATTTCCCTGTGCTCAAAACTGCAATTTCTGAATCAGTCCAAATCATGAGTAGTGCCTGGTGGAAATGTAGATTTATCCCAGCCCAATATTTCAGCATTCCATCAGGGAAAAAACCCTCCAAAGGATTTCTGTATACTTGCTTTGGACATTAATGACTTGCAACATGGCTGTGTGTCTTTACTTCAGAATTGGGAAAAATACTTACATTGGTTTTAATTCTTAATTGTTACAGGAAGGGA
Source organism: Polioptila caerulea (assembly GCA_013397295.1). Classification (NCBI taxonomy): domain Eukaryota; kingdom Metazoa; phylum Chordata; class Aves; order Passeriformes; family Certhiidae; genus Polioptila; species Polioptila caerulea. The sequence goes on from VYXF01012575.1 coordinate 104,824, forward strand.
AAAAAAAAAAGAAGAGCTGTTTTGGATTAAACTTTCCAATGAGAAAAATAATTTTGGAAAAGCAGAAAAAAATATCATCACTTCAGCTATTTATTCTTGTCCTTTTAATGTACTGTATTTAATTGAATTTCTTTAAATATCCATGAAAACGAAATGAAGCATTTAGCTGGCTTTCAGATGAAGGTTTTTATCCACCCTGAGTTCTCCCTTTACTGGATTCCTGAAGAACATTTCTTCAAAAGGCTCCATTTAACTGCACAGGGACACTTGAAACAGCTTCTAAATCAAAGACAGCCATCCCTTAGTAGATAAAAGCAGGGGCCAAAAGCCTTCCTGAATCCAGTGAGGCTCGGCCTGGGATCAGCTTGTCCCAGGATTCTGTTCCATCAGAACAGTCCTTCAGTCCCTGGCCTGGCTGCAAACATTGCCAGTGGAGAGTTTCCTCTTCCACTTTTCCCTGTTTTGGGAGGAGGGACGCAAATCTCAAGCAGGATTTGAGATCCATCTTCCCAGGTCTTTTCCCAGCAAAATAATCCCTTCTTTTTGGATCCTGGTAGCCCAGCATGGGTCCCTACACACCTTTTACTGACAGACATGGGGCTGGGAACTTGGGAGAAGCGTTTGGAGGGGCAGAGATCCAACTGGATGCCTTAACTTGGGGTTCTGACAGCTCTGCTGAAGGACAGGGT
>VYXF01012578.1:7421-18848 GCA_013397295.1 Polioptila caerulea
CCCTTCCCGGCTCCCTCAGGGATTCTGCAGCCCCTTCCCAGCTCCCTCAGGAATTCTCCAGCCCCTTCCCAGCTCCCTCAGGGATTCTCCAGCCCCTTCCCAGCTTTCAGATTTCAGGGAGTTTGAGCTGTGGCTTTGTCCCTGTCCCAGTGAGCTCAGAGGGGTCCCACAGGGATTGGGAATGCTCTGGGCTCCAGGCATGGCTGCTGCGTCCCCTTGGAGCTGCTCCAGATGTATTTGGGGATAAACCCAGCAGGCTTCCAGCACTCAGAGCTTCCCCCATCGCCCTGCAGTCCATCTGCTCCCCTATTTCATGGGATATTCCCTTTCTTCCATTCAAATCCATTGGGAGAGGCTTCTCTTGGTGTCCCTGTTGTTCAGGTTTGACACAGGAACAATGGAAAGATTTCCAAGGAAAAATATTTGTGCACAGGCAGGACACGGTGGTCACCAGAGAGCAGAAGGGATGTTTGTAGAGCACCTTGAGGTGCTCAGGGATTTAAAATACAAATGTACCAGTTTTTCCCAAAATTACAGGGATATGATGGGGATTCCTGAAATTTGAATGCCCAGTGTATGACAGACAGCTGAATTCTCCTCCTTTCACCTCAGAACTTGACTCATTCCTGTCAAATTCCTCATCACAGTGGCAGGGGATGGAGCTCAGCTGCCTCCAAAGGAATCCTGAATTGCCTGACTCCTTAAGGAGTTATTTAATACCAAACAGAGGATTTGGTTGGCAGGGGATGGTTCTGTCACTGAGAAAGGCAAAATCAGAGCACAGCGAGGATTTCCTTCCTGGCATCTGCTGGATCTGCAAATTTATTCCAAGGGCTCATGAAGGGATGATTGTTCCAAACAGGGGTTGGGGTTTGTTTCTGCCGAGCTCCTGACTTCACGCAGGGTCGTTGTTCCCGGAGAATTCACATTCCTCAGTCTGGGCTTGGCTTGGAAAAGGAGCTGAGCCCTGAAACAATTCCGCAAAAAAAGAGAAACCCAAACCCCAACTGATTGGGAGCAAACTTGGAGCGCACGGGTGTGCCAATCCCAGAATCCCAGAATGGTTTAGGTTTGGAGGGACCTTAAATCCCATCCAGGGCCACCCCTGCCATGGCAGGGACACCTCCCACTCTCCCAGGGTGTCCAATCCCCAAAGTCCAGCCTGGCCTTGGACATTCCAGGGATCCAGGGGCAGCCACAGCTGCTCTGTGAATTCCAGCCCAGCCCCTCCCCACCAGTGACAAATGTCCTCCCAATGACTGCCCTGGACTGCAGAATGATCCAAGATCCCTTTTTTGCCTTTTCCTTTCTAAATTTCCAGATAATTTGTTGATTATGGCTGACATGGCTGAGTTATTTCCAACTCTGCCTAAATGAGCTAATTTGGGAGTTATTAACAGTTAACAAATTTCATTCTGGAGCAGCAAAACCCCCAGAAGCCCTTCAGGAAAGAAATCCCTTGCAGAGCCTGAACTGCAGACGGATTGAGAGAGATAATTACACACTCAGCTAATTACTGGCTTTGGCCTAGGTTGGCATAATTATGTCCAGGCCATGAGATGAAGCCAGTGGTGAGTGCAGGGACTCCCAGTGGGAATTCTGGGTGTTGTGGGATCCATCCTGACCTGGAGCCTGGTTTGGGAGTGTAGCAGGGCAATTCCACATTCCAGCTGTTTGGATGGGCACTGGCTGCTTTGCCTTAGGTCACTTCCAGGTTTTTCCCTCTCAGAGTGGTTTTTGCTCAGCTCCCACGACTTCCCAGAATTCCCCAACCACTCTGAGCAGTAATTTGGGATGTAAATACAGAAGCAGCTCAAACCTGGATAGTCTGGGAGCTGCCTCTCCAGGTAATGGCAAAATGCTTAATTGGACTGGAAGCCACATCAGGCTCATTAAGCTCAGCTTAAAGGAGCACAGAGAGAATTGAGCTCCCTGAATAGGGCTGGGGCTGGCCCCCAAAGTGCCCTTTGGAGCACAATTCCTGTCCCACGGCAGATGACAACAGCAGGAGGATCCAGCCGAGGTCAGAAGCAGCAAAGCAAGGCTGGAATTCTGCTGATGTTCATCTGCACTGGCAGGGTCACTCCTGTCCCCAGGACTTCAACCAAACACAGACAACCTTCAGCTGGAAGCTCCCAGGGATTTCCTGGGAGGTCGAACTCTCTTAGGAGAATTCCTGCTGCTCTGTTACCACACAGCTCCTCTGGGCTGTGGTGCTGTCTCAGTCTGAGCGCCACAAGTCTGCTGAGGAGGGCAGGGGCCTCCCTTGGAATGCAGAATGCAAACCCCCTCCCTCCCAATTATTATCAGTTGGAAATTCAGGGGCTCCCAGGCAAAGAGATGGCAACAGCAACAACAGTTGTGCATGAGCAGAACTCCAATCCAAATGCAGCCACACAAAAACCAACCCAGTGCAGAGTCAGGGTCCAGGCTGAGCCCTGTGGCTCAGGGGTTGGTGGCAGGGCCATCCCATGGGGGCTGCAGCCCTCCTGCAGTGGCAGAGGTGGCTCTGCTGGAGCAGGGATCCTGCACAAAGGGGGAGTTTCCCTGGGAAGGGGCCCTGGGCATGGCTGGGCCTGGTGTCCCTCTGGGAATGCCGTGCCAAAGGCTGCTGGCTGTGCCAAGGCCAGATTGGATGCAGGTAGGAATGCTGGGCTCCTGGGCTGGCTGCAGCAGCTGCCAGGGGGATGCTGGAATGTTCTGAGGCCTGCAGGGAGCCTGAGTGGGCCCTGAGCAGAAGATGTGTGCCTGGAGGGAGGCTGGGTCCTGGCAGGGATAAAGAAAACGGCCCCAGCTGGTTTGGAACAGGTGGGCCATGGCCAGAGGGTTCCCCCAGCCCAGCTGGGATAGAACACACACTGCTGGCACAGCTGGCACTGACACTCAGGACAGGGGGTTGTGCTGCAGGAGGACAATAAAACCTCAGGATCATTTGCACTGGGACCTCTTGGGAGAGATTCCAGGACTGTGAGGATGAGAGGGAGAGTTTTGCTCCAGAGGAATTCAGGCCTTGGAAGTCCAGGATGCTCAGGTCAATATCCAGGTGTTTTCATTGGCTGATACATGGGAGAATGCTTTGGAATTATTACTTCAACCCCCCAGCTTTGCTCCTAAATGCCTCCATTCTTGGATATTTTCTGGAGGAAGAGCCTCCTGCTCATGGAGGTTGGACTAGAGGACCTTGAGGAGGCCCCTTCCAACAGAAACCATGCTGGGATTCTGTGGCAGGTTTTCTAAAGGGGCTGCAGCATTTTTCCTACAATCTGGAGGATAAGGGAGGTGTTATCCCTGTGGATAAACAGAGAAGGAATTCCCTGTGGGAGGTGAGAGGAATGAGGGATTTGTCTTTCCAAACAAACTGTGGGGTAAAACTGGCACTGGGAGATAAAAGAAACAATGGGAAGGATTCCACGGATTGATGAATAGAAAACAAAAAAAGGTATTTGCCTTTACAAACAAACTGTAGGATTGCTGATAAATGAAATTGGATATTGAAAGGTGAAAGAAACAATGGGGAGAAAACATCAATTCCATAAGAATTAAAAANTATTGGAATAAAGTCAAAGGATTCTTCTGTCTCCTTTTTGGACATAAACCACTGGTGTTGGTGGAGTAATTTTCCTGACAGAGGGAAGGCTGAGGATGGAGCTGGCCTCCTCCCAGTGGTGCCCACAGGAGCACGCACAAACAGCACTGATATTCCAAGAGAACCCTGATTTCCCACTCAGTCACCGGCACAGGTTGCCCATGGAAGCTGTGGATGCTCCCTCCTTGGAGAAAGCCCAAATCCAACCATACCTGGCCCTGGGTATCCTGCTCTGGGTGACCCGCCCTGGGACAGGGAGGATGGAGCAAATCCCCCTGGAGGTCCCTCCAATCCCAGGAATTCCCTGAGGGCCCAAACTGCTCCATCCCCCTCTCCAGGTGACCTTGGGAGTGATCATTCTTGTGCCAAAACAAGGAAGAATTCATTTTCCACCTTAAAAAAACCTGTATCTGCTTTTATGTGAAACTAAACCAAAAGATTTATGGCTTGAAACCTCCCAAGCAAATCTCCCAGCCATGCAAACCACATCCACAGCTAATTTTCTTGTTGTAACTTTGTAATTTTCCTTCTGCCATATGGCTCCAATGGTGTGTGAGTTAATATTATTCATAAATGCAGGACAAATAGGAATAAGACCAGTTGGAGCAAAATATTCCCCCTCTTTTAAATCTCCAAGGTTCTGGCAAAAGCTGTTATCTTACAAATTTAATATCTTCACCAAAACCACGTGGGCTGCAATGTTTGACTCCTGCCTTGTGCTTCCTGTCAAGTTTTCCATGTTTTGCCAACAAATTAACAAGGGGAGGATTCCGGGGAGTTTTGATGAGCCAGAGGGAATCTGCCCCACTCCAGGAGTGATTTGGGTATGGAGAGCTCCAGCTCAGAGTTTGTGCTCTCCCAGCCAGCACAGACCTCTCCTGCACCTCCAGGAATATGGGAATTGTTCCAGGAATGCCAGAATTGCTCCAGGCCTTCCCTGCTCTTCCAGGAATGTGGGAATTGCTCCAGGAATGCAGGAATTGCTCCAGGCCTTCCCTGCTCTTCCAGGAATGTGGGAATTGCTCCAGGAATGCAGGAATTGCTCCAGGCCTTCCCTGCTCTTCCAGGAATGTAGGAATTGCTCCAGGAATGTAGGAATTGCTCCAGGAATGCAGGAATTGCTCCAGGCCTTCCCTGCTCTTCCAGGAATGTGGGAATTGCTCCTGGCCCTCTCCAGCCATGGGGGTTCTCCGCTAAAGCCATGATTCTGGATTTCTGTCCCTGCTCAAAAATGGATCCCTGTGGGATGATTCCATCCTGGAAATCTCCTGTGCTGGCCACCTGGAATTGCATCCCATCCCAACTCCATCTGTCCCAGCAGCCTCATTCCCATGGGATTTAGGGAAGAAGAGGCAAATTCAGAGGGTTATTTCCATGGATTTCTTGCTGCCAAGCACCTGCAGCTGGGGAGTTCCATAAGGAAAAATTGCTCTGTGCATTTTAAACTTTGATTTTCCTGGATTGCCCATCTTGGATAAGCTCCTGTATTCCAGAGGAGAGTGAGGCCACTGCAGTGGTTGGGGTGGGGTTTGGAATTCCATATTTAGGGACAGCAAAAGAGGAGCCTGTCAGAGAGAGCTGGGCTGGGACAGGATGGAGCGACAGGACACAGGGAATGGTTCCCTCTGCCCAGGGCAGGGTTGGATGTGAGGGTGCATTCCCTGGCTCAGCCTGGAGCCAATCCAAAGATGTCACAATGGACAATTCCTCCTTTTTCCCCCGTTCTGGGCAATGGAGAAGCTCCTTCTGCTTCTCCAAGGAAAATCAGTTTCCTGTAGAAGCTGAGACAGCCTGCAGTGATCAGAATTCAGGATCTTGTGGCAGATCCATCCATCATGGCTCTGTTTAATCACTGAATCTCTCAATCTGAGAATCCCTGAGAAATCCAGGGACAACGTTTGGATACCCAGAGCTGATTTCTTGAAGGGAATTTAAGGGAAGTTGTGAGGCACAGTGACAAAGTCTTTCTAGGAAAAGAACCAGTTCTGGAATGAATGAATGGCATGTGGTGCTCTGGGTGTTGGACACACTCCCTGCATCAGTGCCAGCCATGGGAGAGGGGATGGAGAGCAAAACGGGATGGAAAACAAATAATTCATCACTTTGGAGTAGTACTAAAGCCTGGTCTCCAAACAGCCCTTTTGAATCCTTCCAAGACCCAGGGACTGGAAAGGCTATCACCAATTTTCCAGAAAGACTTCCTTTGTTTTGGTGTGCTTTTGTTCTCCTGCCCACTTCTGAGGCAAAACCTCCAGGTTCCTATGCAGGCTTTGAGGTGGTTTGGTTTGAAATGGAAAATATCTTTGAGAGCCTTGATAAAGTGCAGGGAATTCCTGGTGGAGAGCACAGAGCGGGACAGGAGCTTTCATCTCTCCTCCCTCTCCAGCTCCAGTTCCTTGCAGCTGGAATTTCCACTGGAAATCCTGCTCCCTCCCAGACATTTGAATCCTTTTTTCCTCTGAATCTGGCTGAAGATAAAGGCTTTAGTTTAGTGTGGTGAGTGTGGGACAGCCAGGACTCAGGTGGGGGTATGGGAAATACCTGCTCAAAACTTCCCTGAATCCCATCCTCTGGCACACTTTGGTTCTTTAATTCCTTTGGTCTGTGATAGGAGAGCAAAATGAGCTGTGGACTGAAACTGATGTTCAGACTTTGGGTTAGATCTCACTGCTGATTTCTTGATTTTATACAAGAATGGAATCCTGGAGTGGTTTGGGTTAAAGGGACCTTAAATCTCACCCAGGGGTACCCCTGGATGGGCAGGGACACCTCCCACTGTCCCAGGGTGTCCAACCCCAATGTCCAGCCTGGCCTTGGGCACTGCCAGGGATCCAGGGGCAGCCACAGCTGCTCTGGGAATTCCAGCCCAGCCAGGAATTCCCAATTCCTCTGCTCAGGGGCACCTGTTGGCTGCTGNCCCAATGTCCACCCTGGCCTGGGGGTTGGATCCCAGAGGGACCCAGGGCCAGCCACAGCTGCCCTGGGAATTCCAGCCCAGCCCCTCCCAGGGAAGGTGCAGTGAGCTCCCACTGTCACTGTGACCCTGCTCTCCATCCCTCTGGATCCCCCACTTCCATGGCTCTCCGCTCCTCTCTGATATTTATTTTCCTTCTCTTTTCAAACTCCCTCTTCTCTGCTCTCTTTTCTCATCTGGGCTGGATTAGAAATGCTCTGTTTGCTGCTCAATTCAAGCCTCGCAGACACTGCAAAGTTCAAACAGTTTTAGCTTTTGCCTAAAATATCTGTCTGCATTTAATGGGCTTTGCAGGCTGCTGTTTCCAAGTGGTTATTAATGGGATTTGGACAAGGAACTCTTGCTTTGTGCTATTAAAATGATCTAAGAAATCCTTGCCTTGGCTTTGATTCCACCCATGCAGGCCTGTCAGGCAGCAGCTGCTGGGTGTCACGGCTTGGCCTGGCCTGGCTGTGAGGGGCTGCAGCACAGCTGGCAAATCCAGCAGCCCCATAATTAACTGGAATTAGTGCCTTTCCCTTCCTTTAGTGCTATTCCTGCTGTTTTTATCCCCTGGAGGACGTGGAAAGCTCCACTGAGATGAGAGGGATGAAAGATGAGGATGGAATTGGCAGATTGGAAAGAAGCTGGGAGAGAGGTGGGACATGGACCCTCACCTGTGAGCCAGGGAATTTCTGCAGCTCCACAGGGACCTGGGGCATGGAGACCTCAGGGAATGGCCAGAGACTCATCAGGATGGGACAGGAAAGCTTAGGAATCCTTTTCTAGGGGAGACCCAGCTTTGGAGTGCCCATGCCTGGAGGTGACCAAGGAGTTCCTGACCGTGGCACTCAGACCTCAGGGCTGGGGGCAAAGTGGGGATGGGACACAGGTGGGAGGGACCTTGTGATCCTGGAGGGCTTTTCCAGCCTGAATGACTCTGGAATTCCGTGCTGTGCTCTGGTGAGCCCAGAGCAGTCCCTGCTTTTGAGCTGAAATCCTGGGAAGAGGGTCCCTGTGGGAAGCAGAGAGTGCCCAGTCAGCCCAGTTCCCTCAGCCTCTGCACGGACTGGGGGGCACTGAAATGCAGCTGTTCTTTATTAATGAGCGGCTCTAAATGAGGGGAAGCAATTAGGATTGGAAAGCAATTAGGATGAGGACTGCAGCCCTGGCTGCCACTGCCAGCCCAGGGCTCATTAAAATGTGCTGCCCATGGAATCAGCACATCTTGGAATTGCACATTGTTCCCAGAGCAGCTCTGATGGCATCTTCCTGAGCAGTGACAGGCAGGAGATGTCCTTCAGTGTGATTTATACTCGAGATTAGGCCCAGCTTGTAAAAATACACCGAGTTTAAATCACTGTCAACCTTGGAACAAGAGCAGAGGAGGTGGCGACCCCGGTGCAAAGTAAACAAAGCAAGTGTCGCTCAGTGGCTTGAAGTGCAGGCTGTCTGTGCAAATAAAAGCTGGGATTTAATGTTAGCTGCTTGGAAATACAATGGGAAATGGGGCTGGAAATTGGGCATTTCCCAATTACAGCTCCACACGGCTCAATGGGAAACCAAAAGCTGTGCAAAGGCTTGAAGGACATCAGGAACTGGTGCTAAACCGCTTTAACTGGGAAATACTGGGAGATAAAACAGGGCTGGGCTTGGCTTAGTTAGGAGTTGGCCTTGGAGGGTCTTTTCCAGCCTAAAGGATGCTGGAATTCAGATCCTGGTGGAGCCTAGAGTGGAGTTGCCGTGACAACATCCCCATGTCCTCCATCATCAGGACAATGCTTAGTTAGACCATTCCCTCGTTAAGTGCCTGGGTCATTCCTGCCTTCCCTGCATCATTATCATTATTATTATTATTATTATTGTCATGGAGCAGTGTATTATTTAGCAAATCTCAATTACTTGTGATCAGCTGCAAGAGCCTGGCCTGGCCATGCAGCTCTGCAACCTCAGCTTTTCCTGTTGTTTTATCTTCCTTGGGAAAAATGAATCAAAATCTCAAAATTCCTGCACTAATTCCCAACGCTGGCAGTGCTGGTGGGCCTTGGCAGTCTGCCTGGAATTTTCAGGGCATTTGGGAAAGAGTGCCAGGCCAGGCTGGATGGGGCATGGAGCAGTGAAAATGGGTATTTTTCCCCCAAATCCATTATTTTTACAGTCCTTGCAGCCAGAACATCCAGCATAGAAGAGAAATCCTTGGAAGCAGCGGGGAGGAGTAACCCAAGGAACTCCAAGCTCTTCCCAGCTTCCTCTTCCTGCTGCAGGACAAGAGCTCCAGGCTGTGATCACAACTTTTTATCCCTTTTCTGTGTGAGTGTTATAAGTACATATTATATTATTGGCTTTTCACAAATATTAAAGTGAATGCAGTGTGTATAACACTGGAAAACTTTGCTGTATGAATAGAGTTTCTTTTATTTCTGCTATTAATAAAACTTAGAAATAGCAGTGGGATAAATATATTTTTCTTGGGCTATTGCATGGTGATGTAAAAAGCTTTTGTAACTGACTCAGGGAATGGTAAAAGATAATCAGGGAATTCTTCCCATTCTTGGATTATCCTGTCTGGGTGAAGATGGGGATGGACACCAGGGAAGGAATTTATTGATCAGCCACCATCAGAGAGTGTGGCACAGGCTGGAGCCACAGGAGAAATAAAAAATGTTGATGTCCAGGATGGGATGGGGCAGGCTGGGGGAACCCAAAGGAAGGGTTTTGATGAATGCATGGGGGTCTGTGGATATGCAGGATGTTGTTGCATTTAAATCAGTGTGTTCTGAGTTAGGGCGAGCTCTTGGCTGGATGCTGAGCACCCGGCTGTATTTCTCTTTATTGTCTTGTGTCTTGCTGTCTTTTATTAAACTTTTAAAATTTTACCAGGAAAGTGAACCTCGTTTTTCGCAGGGAATGCAGCCAAAGAGTGAATGAGTCAATGATGGAGGCACAAACGCAGTTACCAGAGGGTGATTAGCTAATAGCTGTTAATTACTCTGACAACAAAGCAGCTCGGCACAACAGAGCCTGGCAAAGAAATGATTTTGTCACTCGGTGTCTGAGAGGGCCCCGCATTCCCCTCCAACCCATTCTTTGTTTGCTTTACAGGCTGATACCTGCTGATAAGATGCTTTCTTTTCAAGTGATAAATTAACTTAATTAACTTTAATTGTTTGCCGGGCAATTTATGCAAATGGGGCCATTCCAGGAGCTGCACCAGCAGGGATTTGGGAGGTGGCAAAGGAAGGCTGAGCTTTGCTCCTCTCAGGGGGATAATGGAATCATGGAATGTTTTCCCAGGCTTTCCTCAAAGAATCCTGGAATGGTTGGGGTGGGAAGGGACCTTAAATCCCACCCAGTGCCACCTCTGGATGGGCAGGGACCCCTCCCACTGTCCCAGGGTGTCCAACCCCAATGTCCAGGCTGGCCTTGGACATTCCAGGGATCCAAGGGCAGCCACAGCTGCTCTGGGAATTCCAACCCAGTCAGGAATTCCCAGTTCCCAAAATCCCACCCTGTATTTGTTTTGCTTTAGGGCAAATTTGGGAAGAAATTTTTGAATGGCGTTTTCCTAGAAAGCAAATCTTAATTGCCTCTCCTCAAACCAGTTTGGGAAAAGCTTTCCTTGGAGAGAAGTGGAAAAAAGCTGTTTATTTAACAGGCAAAGCACTCCCCAACACAACAAATGCACAGCACTGAACACCAAAACCTCTCTCCTCCCCACAGAGATGACAAATTCCCAAAGTCTCTCCCCTGGGCTGCAGCTCAGCTCAGTTGCTCTCAGTCCCTCTGGGGCTGGGCAATGCCGGGCCCAGGCCAGGCCTGGGGGGTCACAGGGCTGAGCTCCCGGGGCTCTGCTGGGTTTTAGTGCAGAGCAGCTTTGAACAGTTCCAAGGAAAAGGAAAAAAACTCATTCTGGAGAACTTCTGTGCCTCAGCTGGCCAAAAACTGACCAAAGGCAAAGGAGAGCCCTGTCCTGCTGTCCCCTGCAGACAGCACAGGCCGTGTGTGAGGAAAGCTGGAAACTCTGATCTTTGTGTTTGAGAACAACACCTCAGACATTGCAGCGCCTCTGCTTCACTCTCAGAGCCAGTCTGAAAGGTGAAAAACTGATTTCTGAGCTCAACAGAGGGATGGGGACACAATTCAGCATCAACCCAGGACACACCCAATTTCCCCTTTCCCTGCTAAAAGCCATTCCCTGTGTCCTGTCCCTCCATCCCTTGTCCCCAGTCCCTCTCCAGCTCTCCTGGAACCCCTTTAGGGGCTCTGAGCTCTCCCTGGAGCCTTCTCCTCTCCAGGGGAACATTCCCAGCCTGGCTCATGGATCAGTGCCTTCCCAGCTCCAACCAGGACACTCCAGGGTCCTGTTCCAGCCCCTCCTGAAAGTGTGGAATACTTTCCTTGTGCTTTTGTTTCCCCACCTGCTAAATCTGTTTTTATTGCTGATTTTATGTTAGTTTTTCTCTTCCTCATGCTGGGAATTTTGGAAACTGTCCAGGAGTTTCACCCTATCAGGCTGTTGTTAGCTCCTGCTGGAGTTGTGCTCACCTGGTTTTATTTAACAATATCAGCCCCTGTTAATTTCTTTCATTCTCCACCTCTCTGGGTACAAACTTAGATTGCCATGGAAGTGAATTGCAGCTCATGAGATGTAAAAATGAAATCCATCCATGAAATCCGGGAGCAATGAGGGATTTTTCTTTCCAAACCAGCTGGGGGTCTGACAGATAAAACTGGCACTGAGAGAGAAAGGAACAATGGGAAGGGTTCCATGGATTGAGGAATGGAAAAAAGGAATTTGCCTTACAAACAAACTGTAGGATTGCTGAGAAATGAAATTGGATATTGAAAGGTGAAAGAAACAATGGGGAGAAACCATCAATTCCATAAG
>VYXF01012578.1:25313-38033 GCA_013397295.1 Polioptila caerulea
TCCTAAAGAAAACTCTGTCTTTAAACCCATTTCCACACCACCCATACAGTATCCACCCTAATATTTGCGAAAAACCAACACCATAATCTGTATTTATAACAACCTTATACATATAACATTCGTCTTAATTATTGTGCAAAGCCAACATTATAACATGTATTTATAACATCAACTCTCCCAGCCTTTCCTCCCAGCTGAGTGCTCCATCCCTTGGATCATCCTCTGGGCTTGCTGCAGCAGCTCCAGGTAATTCCTTGCAGGTTTTGGTGCCTCTATTTTGGCTGAGGTTTGAGCTGATGGAGGCCCCAGCTCCTCTGGGGTGGCACATCCCAGATTTCCTCCTGCTCCAGCAGGACACAGCTCCTTTGGATCCTCCTCTAGGAACAGATCTGGTGGACGAGGAATCACAAATTTGGGCGGGAAGGGACCTTAAAGCTCATCCAGTTCCATCCAGCTGCCAAAACTGTTAATTTTGGGTGTGGAATGAGCAGAACCAATAGCAACTCCCGGGAAATTGCAGCTTTTCCAACCTTAGCATCGAACAATTCCTGAACAACTGGTGCAGGGTTTTATCAAGGAGAAGAGAAAGCTCTTTGTTATGGCTGGAAGCCTCTGGAATTTGAAGAGGTGGGAGAAGCTTTGTAAACAAGCAGGAAATCAAAGTCAAAACGAACTCCAGCCAAGAATCCTTCAAAAGGAAGAGTCAGGAAGTCACTGGTGCATTTTAATAACTGCTAAAAGCAAAGGGATAAATACAATATTCAGTTTATGGCTTCTTTCTTCACACTCCAGTGAACATAAATTTGGGTAATTGTATTTCCTGGGCTTGGCTGTCTTGGAAGATAAGGAATAATTACATCCCTGCCTGATGGGAAGGAGTCTCTAAAATGATCCTTTTTAAATGCTGACAATCCTGTAATATTGGAGTTCAGGGTGGTGTCAAATAGTGACAAGAAAAAACATCATCGAGGAGCAACTTGTACCAGCTTGGTGTGATCTGAGTATTTTGTATTTCCACATTTCCACTGTCATTATAATTTTACTCAGACCTGAGATCCCCAGCCCACTCTCCCTGGGTTTCTCTGCCTTTCCATGGGCTGCACTGAGTTTCCCCTGTCTTTCCCAGTTTTCATTGGCTTTCCCAACAATTTCATTGCCTTTTCCCCACCTTGGGGATTTCTGTGCATCAATAGGAGATGTTGGGAAGTTCTCTCTGAATCATGATATTTAAGAGTTGAGATTTTAGCTGAGGGTTAAAAGCAATTCATATTGAAGTCAGATACACAAACAATTCATTAATGATTAATCTAATAATCTATCTTAAGCTAAAGCTAATTGTTATATTGTTTGCTATTATGAGTTTATTTGTAGAGTGAAGTGGAGTAAGAGAACGTTACAAGAACATTATGAAACCAGCAGGACAATGCCCAGCACCTGGATTTTCTGGCAATCAGTCGTGAAGCAGGAGACCTTGGATCATGCCAGAGGGTCACAGAGACCTGATGAAGACCTTTCTGACTTCATCCTTCAAGACCACTGACCCAATTCGAGACCGCTGATGCAATTCAAGAGAAGAATGGTGCACACATGAAGGGCAAATAACCTCATTTTAATACAGAGTGGGGATGGGAGGTGCTGGGGTTATGCATATGTATTGTGTGTAAGATTTTGGGAAATAAATAGAGAACCAAGGCTTTGTGATCTGGACACACATCTTTGAGACGTGAGTCTCCCGTGCTCCAGCGCTGCCAATAAACATTCCACTTTGCTGACTGTAACTAGTTGGAGAGTTTTGTCTGTGCAGCATATTTGCTTCATCTCAGGGAACTTGGATTGGAAAATTGTGTGGAAATCCTAAATGTCATGGTTTTGTAGTGAAGGGATTCCATGGAATTCTACACTTATTGCTTGGGAAATGATCCCACCTCACCTACAGCTGTTGTACCTCCATGCAGCAGAAGGGAGGTGTGGGGGTTCCTGCTCTTATTCTGGGAATGTTTTGGGACTGAACATCCTCAGGAGAATCCTGTTTTCCCTGTACCTTATCCCAGCAATACCCCAAGGCTGGATGTGCCAAAATTCTCTTTATTTTTCTAATTTCTCTTGCCTTGGATCATTTCACCCCTCCAATAACATCTAGATGTTGTTCACACCTTCCCAGAAATATTTTTTCCTGGTGGTGTAGGGAACCCAGACTGTCAAAGCCAGCTGGAATTCCTGTGCTGTTAAATAACCTGCTCCCAAATCAGCTCTGGTGGCCCCAAAGTACCTGCTGGAACTTCACATGAATCCTAAATTTATCTCCCTTATTTCAGCAGGGACTGAACCCAGCTTTGCTAATTCTTGGGTTCTTTTCTTCAGTTTTGAATGTTGCAGTGTTTTTTACCCCATAAATTCATGTGCTGCTGGTAAGAGGTTAGGAACATCAGTTTTAGGAATATTGTTTGAGGTTTTTTTATAATTAACGTCAACGCTGTAATTGCCATGAGCAGTAACTCATTTAAATACCTTGGTTACGACAATCTATCTGCTTTTTGAAAGTAAATCAAGTGATGAAAGAAATGACGGCCTCCAGTTGCACCTGGGGGGCTCAGGTTGGATATTGGGAATGTTCCTTTATGGAAAGCATTGTTCACTCCCAACAACCGCCCAGCTCCCAACAACCCACCCAACGGGGTGGAGTCCCCATTCCTGGAGGGATTTAAAGCCTTGAGGGTGTAACACCTGGGGACCTTGCTGAGCTGAGAGGGCTTTTCCAACCTAAACAATTCCAAAGGGTAACTCCACCTGCCTTGGGTGGTTCCAGAAGCTGGCCACACTTGTCTGTGCGCAAAATAATCCCTTTTTTTTCCCCCTAAAACCTCCTTTTCCAGGCTGGGCCATTTTTTTTGAGTTCTGCTCATGCACAACTGTTGTTGCTGTTGCCATCTCTTTGCCTGAGAGCCCCTGAATTTCCAACTGATAATAATTGGGAGGGAGGGGGTTTGCATTCTGCATTCCAAGGGAGGCTCCTGCCCTCCTCAGCAGGCACCTGGTACTCAAACCAAGACAAACAGACACCCAGGCAGGCCAGGGGTGGTTGAATGCTATGAAATCCCTATTGACATTCCTAAAGCCTTCCCTTGGCTGTCAGGAAGCCGATAATGAAGGACAAAGAGCAGGAGGCTTCAGCAAAATCCTGCCTCCTCTTGCTCTTTAGAAAAGGGAGTGAATTTTATTCAACTTTGCTATGAAAGTGCTGAGGATCCTCCAGCCCTCACTGCCTGAGCAGGAGCTCGGGGTGTCCTGGCCAAAAATCAAAAACCTCTCAAGGCTTGACCTTTGAAAAGCTGAGCTTTGTTTTCCCATCTTCCCATTTCCTAAATGTGAAAGCGCACCTGGAGTGAATCCCTGGTTTCCCTGGGTGGGTTTGGGGCTGGGGATAGAGGGTGCAAAGGTGATCAATGATCAATGAGCTGCCCTGGGGCAGGGATTGGAGGGACAGGGACCCTGGAGGTTTCCCATGGGCAGAGGGATAATGAGGGACAGGACAGAGGGAATGGCTTTCCACTGCCAGAGGAGGGATTTTGGGAAAGAATTCCTGACTGGGAGGGTGGGGATGGGCTGGGCTGGAATTCCCAGAGCAGCTGTGGCTGCCTCTGGATCCCTGGCAGTGCCCAAGTTCAGGTTGGACATTGGGGTTGGAGCAGCCTGGGACACTGGGAGGTGTCCCTGCCATGGCAGGGGTGGATGAGATGATCCTTAAGGTCCATTCCAACCCAAACCATTCCAGGATTGGAGGGTTCAGAATCATTCTCCAAGCACCCACCAACAACTGCAAAACCTCACATGGGGAAACTGAGGCAGGGTGTGGGTCCTTCTCCTTTAACTTCTGTGTCCTTTTCAATTAATATGGGTTTAGCTCTGTTAATTAAACCCATGAGAGGCAGGTTTTGTGCCCAGCTGGCATGTGGAATTCCCTCAGAAGATGCCTGTGGATCCAAATCCAGTTTGGAATTAAAGGGACCTTAAATCCCCCTCAGTGCCACCCCTGCCATGCAGGGACACCTCCCACTGTCCCAGGCTGCTCCAGCCCCAATGTCCAGCCTGGCCTTGGGCACTGCCAGGGATCCAGGGGCAGCCACAGCTGCTCTGGGAATTCCAGCCCAGCCAGGAATTCCTAATTCCCAAAATCCCATCCTAATCTCCCCTTTCCCAGTTTGAAGCCATTCCCTGTGTCCTGTCCCTCCAGCCCCAGTCCCTCCCCAGCTCTCCTGGAGCCCTTTTCAGCTCCAGGCAGGCTGGGAATGTTCCTGCAGCCTTGGGAATGGGACCCCCCCGCAGGAGCTCCCAAACCACCTGGAAATGGTTCCTGAGGGGCTCCATCCACCTGGGCACTCCCAGTTTTATTTTCTACCAGGAGTGCTGTAGGCAAATCCTCCCAAACCATTTCCTCTCTCCCAAAAAGTAACAATTTTATCCTTTTAAAGGTAATTTTAAGAATATCCAGGCTTAGCTGGAAGTGAAACCTTTTCATCTTGAAGAACTTCGAGGAATATCAAACTTTTTATCACTTTAATGCTTTTTAAATGACTTTTTTTACACATTGGCAGTGAAGAATAAGAGAGATCAGTCAGGGAGATTGGGCACGAGCAGATACAGAATTCAGCAGTTGTTAAATAGTGCTGGGCTACAAGACAGCAAATCTTAACCTCATGTGTATTTTTATAGAATTTATTCTATATTTATCGCTCTTTTCATGGCCTGCTGTAATAAATCAGCCTCACATATCAGGATGAATTCAAAATAAAATTATGGGTTCTATAAAAAAAATAATTTGGAGATTTTAGTCTAGTTCTGCCTTTCCCTGATCAAAAATACTCAAGTTTTTCCTGTAAAATGCAGTGAGTTTAGGCCCTTTCATTCTGCTGTGAACACAAATCTGTGCTTCCATCTTTCATCTGGAAAGGTTTTTCTTTTTAAGGGGGGAAATTATTTCTTTCAGTAACAGACCAGGCTTTAAAAATATTCCTCTTTTCATCTCCCAAAGCTCTGCTCCTAATGAACCTGAAAGTTCAGTGCAAACACTAAACACGGATTTAATTCACATTTGGAGATGGATTTGCTTTGCTTAGCACTTGATGTGTTAAATATTTTTGGTTGCTGCTTCTTGTAGTCCATAATTGGAGGGAGAACTAACATTTTTGGAGCATTTTACATTTAACAGGCTTGGAGATTGAAGGTCCTCGATGTGGAAAGTTGTTGAGCAGGTGGGCCAGTGCAGCTTGCAGCTTAAATATCTGAATTTAAGGTTGGGAATGGAAAAGAATCCATGTGATGTTTGGGCTGGAAGAGAGGAAATGAGTTTAATTTTAGCTGCTGTGGGGCTGTGCTTTGGATCTGTGCTGGGTTGGGCTGGGCTGGAGTTAATGAATTTGATTTTTTGATGGTGTGTGGCTGTGCTTTGGGGCTGTGCTGGACACTGTTGTTAATTCAGGAATATTTGTGATTTCTGGCTTTGCACAGCCCCAGGGGCTGCTCTGCTCCTCTCCCACCCCACCAGGGATCCCAAAGCATCCAAGGAATAGCCCAGATTTTTAACACACTGCTTCATGGGAAGGAGCTGCTGCCCAGTGGAGTTTTCTGGGACAAAAAGAATAAATCCGGAGAGATTTGCTTTGCTTAGAACTTTTTATGTTAAATATTTTTGGTTGCTGCTTCTTGTAGTCCATAATTTAAGGGAGAACTAAAATTCTAGGAGTGCCATCACCCCAGGAGGCAAGGACAGGCTCAGCACCCACCAAGGATTGCCAGTTTTCCATGTCCTGGATATTTCCAGGAGCTATTTTGCCAGAGACAGGAAAATGTTCACTGGCAAACACGAATTGGGAATGTGCCATCGAGGCTGGATGGTCCTGTTGGGATTTGGGAAGCAGGAAGTGATGGTTGTGCTGCTCCTGAGGGGCAGGGTTACCAAGGACACAGCCCTGGGGACATGTGTTGGTTTTATTCCAATACCAGGTGGAAACACCAACCCCTGTAGTGGCTTTCATTTGCCAGTTTGGGACTTCCCAGCCAATGCACCAACTGGTGTTTCCACATGGTTTTGATCTAAAACTGACACATCTTTTGGTGGAGAATGTGGGCAAAGAGTCTTTATCACTTCATCTCTCTGTCCAAACTTCTCATGGAATCACAGCCCCTTCAACATCTGCTCATTTTACCACTGAATGCCTTTGCTCATGTCTACAATTTGAATGTCCCAGCTCCCCCAGACTTCTCCATGGTTTAAAGGGATATTCAATATATCATAGTCCATCACCATGGCTCACAAGAGAATTTCAGCCTGAAAAATAAGGCATCACCTCCTTCGCCTCTCATCTGGTACCCGACACCTTCTTTACTGACCTCGGTGTTTTCATGTTGTTTCTCTATGTGTCTCCACTTCTCTTACTCCTCTCACTCGAGAGAGGATTTGAGGTCTTGCAGGTCCCATCTGTGCCCTGAAAGAGTTAATGTCTCACGTGGGGCTTGCAGAGCGAAGGGCAGTGATGCAGGCTGGGCTGTGCCAGGATCTCAAGGAGCTCGGCCAGAAGGGCAGCATGGCCTGCTCTGGTCCCATGGCTGCTCTCTGGCCTCTGCTGCGTTTAATTTTAGCTGTGAGCCCTCTCTGTGTGGGTTGTAGGGTTGGTTTTGGGTTTGGTTGGTTGTGGTTGTGTTATAAACAAGTTTGTAGGTTAACTCAGTTAGTCAGTAGTTACCATGTTTGTTAGTTGTTCAATACTGATATTGTTAATTGTCAAATATTAATTACCGATATTGTTAATCACCCCACCTGACAGTCCCTTTACCCGTACCCTTCTTTTCCATTGAGCATTACTTCCGCTGCTTCCCAAAATGGCCCTGGTCACAAAAAAGGAACTGACATTGCAGGCGTATATGCAAATTAAGAGCCATTAATTACCATTCAAAGGAATTACACCCTAAAAAAGACGAGCCGACCTGCCGTTCCAAAGATGAAGTGACCTGTCCTACTTGACAGCTGTCCGCCTATTCCATCTGTGTAATTCCACGTTATCACCGTCACCTGACAAGAACTGGACCAGAGTAAAGATCTCGGACAACGAGTCCAGAAGTGTCTTCCTAAGCACACTCATGAGGATGGAAGTCTCAACTCTGCTATACAGCAAAGTTCCTTACCTCCTCCTCCTCCACATTGCCACAGCGAGCAGCCGCGTTGTGCGTGACGCCCTCAGGCCCTCACCCAGAGCTGATTTCATAACAAAGGCGTTAAAAGGAGCTGGTTTCCTTGCCTGGCTTGTTTCAGTTGGAGTCGTTTATGAGCTGCCACGTTGGAAGAGGGAGGGGGGAATGGCTGGGATCTCCTCATCCCGGCGGGGCTCAGCTGTGACGTGCCAGGGGCCGATGGCCTCCCCTCCCCACTGCCAGACCGCGTGGGCGGCGGCGGAGCCGGCCCGGCCAGCACCGTGTTACCTCTTCCGAGCCAGAAACCAGAAAAGAAATATTCACATGCTTTTTCGTCTTAAAATGCATGTTCACAGAGGTGTATCCACCCCTTTCATTGATGTAATTGTCAATATTTAAAACTGGCTCCTGATTGATTCTCTGTCTGGTCTACGGGAAGATAACAAGGCCCCTAACAGGGAATCACTTCATACAAAAAAATGGATCAAGGCCAAACCAGGACGGGACATTTGGAGCGTGGTGCCTCAACCAGGGCTTTTGAAGGATGTGGATTTGTCATGGAGCACAATTGCAGTGGAATATCCCAGTAGGAATGGCACTGCTGCTGTGGCTGGGGCAGGGAACCTTCTCCGCGGACAAGAGGTGGCTCCAGTTCTGAAATCCCGGGATTAGGTGGCCTTAGGAGAAGGTCTT
Organism: Polioptila caerulea; assembly: GCA_013397295.1. Taxonomy (NCBI): domain Eukaryota; kingdom Metazoa; phylum Chordata; class Aves; order Passeriformes; family Certhiidae; genus Polioptila; species Polioptila caerulea. Next base: position 33,192 of record VYXF01012578.1, read on the forward strand.
GGCAGGTGCCAGCTCCTCACAAGGCTTCAGAGGAGTTGTGGGTTCTTGGCCATAAAGATCAGTTTGGAATCCAAGTGAGATTCCAGGGCAGCACCTTCAAATTGATTTTATATTTTACCAGGAACAACTTTCATTCTCTAATTTGACAACACAACTACAAGGCAAGAGACTTCCAGTATTTAAAGGGGGCTTAGAAAGACAGGGAAATCAACTTTGAGCACGGGCAGAGAGGAACAGGACAGGGGAGAGGAGTTTTGCACCAAAAAAAATTAAAATTCTGTTTTAGGGGGAAATTCTGAAGCTGGAACTGGATGGGTTTAAGGGCCCTTCTATCCCAAACCATTCAGTGATTTTGCAATATCAGACTTTGCAGAAGCATCTAAAAGGTGGAACGTGGGGGAAAAATAGCAATAAATTCCAAATCTTTTCAGTTTCTCCCATTTCTGGTTCACCTGGCAGCAGAACAGAGCTGTTCCCAGACTGAGCTCCCAGGACCATCGTGGATTCTGAAGGAGATTTCTCCAACACCACCAAATTGTGGATTACGGAGCTACAATTGGATTCCAAATGGGATCACTGCAGGCCCAGCCACTGAACTAACGACTGCTCCTCTCTCTGAAAGATTTGAACCACCCAGCCTTGAAATCTCCCTGGAAATTCCCATGGAAAGCCATTCCAGGAGCCATTTCTGGTTTTTATCCCAACAGCAATTTTCTCTTTCAGCATTTTCCATAATTAACTAAAGCAGCACAACGAGGGCAATGAGCTGAGAGGAAAAGCACCCAAAAAGCAGCAAAGCTTTGGAAAATGCAGCTTTTCCCTCTTTTCCCAACATCCCTGTGAGGAAAGGTCCCACTGGGGTGAGATAAGGAGGTGATAAAGAGAAAAATGGAGCAGTGTTGGTTTCTCTGCAGCTCAATCTGCACCGGTGGGGCTGGCAATAAAAAACCCCAAAAACACAAAATGAGGGCCATGATTTGCTCCTGTTTCCTAATCAGTAATTACAGGAAGAAATAATATTTTACAGCACTTGGAGTTTTGGAAAAATCAAGGACTTAGAAGGACAAAAATTCATATTTGAAGGGCAGAAATGGACTTGTGTGTCCTCAGGAGGAGAAGCTCAGGGACAGCTTGAGCTGGGCCTGGCAGCTGTGTCCTTCCATCTGTCCTTCCCTTCCCATCCCATCCCATGTGGATTTGGGCCATTAGCTGGAAAAATACGGAGATTTGTGCAACCAGGATAACAAAAATGTGCGACCAAGGAGAAAAAAGGACAAGATGACAGAACCTTCATGTGGCAACATGGCACTGAATTCCAGGAAAATCCTGTCCTTCATCCCAGAATGGCCAAAGCCAATCAAGGACACCAAAAGCTGTCGGATTTCAGGAATCCGAGTCCACAGGTTCAACTGGGATCAATAAATTGGAGGGACTCGACACCCAAGTTAGGAAATCTCATCCCAGGGAATAAATCAGGGAGGCTAGAGAAGAAAGGTCGGGTTTGATCCCAAATAAGTCTCTCCAGATTTATTCTTTTTGTCCCAGACAACTCCACTGGGCAGCAGCTCCTTCCCATGAAGCAGTGTGTTAAAAATCTGGGATATTCCTTGGATGCTTTGGGATCCCTGGTGGGGTGGGAGAGGAGCAGAGCAGCCCCTGGGGCTGTGCAAAGCCAGAAATCACAAATATTCCTGAATTAACAACAGTTTCCAGCACAGCCCCAAAGCACAGCCACACACCATCAAAAAATCAAATTCATTAACTCCAGCCCAGCCCAACCCAGCACAGATCCAAAGCACAGCCCCACAGCAGCTAAAATAAACTCATTTCCTCTCTTCCAGCCCAAACATCACACGGATTCTTTTCCATTCCCAACCTTAAATTCAGATATTTAAGCTGCAAGCTGCACTGGCCCACCTGCTCAACAACTTTCCACATTGAGGACCTTCAATCTCCAAGCCTGTTAAATGTAAAATGCTCCAAAAATGTTAGTTCTCCCTCCAATTATGGACTACAAGAAGCAGCAACCAAAAATATTTAACACATCAAGTGCTAAGCAAAGCAAATCCATCTCCAAATGTGAATTAAATCCGTGTTTAGTGTTTGCACTGAACTTTCAGGTTCATTAGGAGCAGAGCTTTGGGAGATGAAAAGAGGAATATTTTTAAAGCCTGGTCTGTTACTGAAAGAAATAATTTCCCCCCTTAAAAAGAAAAACCTTTCCAGATGAAAGATGGAAGCACAGATTTGTGTTCACAGCAGAATGAAAGGGCCTAAACTCGCTGCATTTTACAGGAAAAACTCAAGTTCCTCTCTCATTTCCCCTCGTGTTCCCTCACTCTAAACCCATTCATTTCTCATTTAATTTTTTTTAACAGCACAATGATTTGCAAAATTAAATCCATTCCAGGTTTTTTCCGCCATCATTCTCATGTTTTTTCCTGGGATTTTTGCCACGACTGGGCTGATATTTCACCAGGAAATGTTTTACAGGATCCCAGGAATTCTTGTGTTATTCATTCTTTTTTTCCCTTCCCCTCTTCATTAACAGATCCATAATCACCACATGAAAATGGCCCCAACTCTTTGGTTTTTATAAACCTGTGTTAAAAAAGCAACTTTTTTTTTTTTTTTTTTTTTTTGGCAAATTCCTAATCCTGTGTCTCCTGAGGGCTGGGTGATCTTGGCAAGATCAGAAGATTCCCCAGACCATCTGTCTTGTGCTTCCTCACCCTCTTCCTGTATCAGACTGAACAGCTGAGCTCCAAATTTCCCCCAGCCCAAATTATTCTTTCTTCACTGCTTATTTCATGGAGGTGAAAACAGAGTTCAGCACAGAAAAAGCTTTGGTGCTTCCATAAAAATAAAGAAATTAAATGACAGCAGTATGATTTCAAAATCTGACCAATATCCTCAGGAAAGCGGAGCTAGAAACGTGAGTGTCACAAATATCAGCATTTTTTCTGTGTAAAGACACAAAACCGGTGCAAAACCAACCCAAAATGGGGCTGAAAATCAAAAATCAACATTGTAGGAACTCAATTTTAAGGTCAAACCAGGTCCCATAAACAAGGGACAATTTGGATTGGGATTTGAGGGAATAGATCAACAACCACAGGGAGAAAGAGGGTGGAACTTTTAAGAATGGGTACTTAAAAAAAGATCTCAAAATAACAATATTGTAAAAACCTCTTTAATTAACCTGAAGTAGATTAAAAATACACACAAACCACTCTCCTACCTCATCCCAGAATCAGAACAGGATATTCAGGAGCATCCAAGCCACCAACTCGTAGTGAAAGCCTGGAAATTTAAATAAAAACTGAACTTGCCAAAAAATTGAAAATAAAACTGGTCCTCCCAAAAGCCTGCAATATTTTTCCTCCATTTTCAGCATTTTTTTGTGGCTTGGTTTTCACAATAATTGGAAACTAAAATCTTTAGGTTGGATATTAGGAAGGAATTCTTGGCTGTGAAGGTGGGGATGCCCCATCCCTGGAAGGGCTGGAGTTCCCAGTCCAGCTTTAACTGAATCTGTGCCTCAGTTTCCCCTCAGGAACTGGGAAAATATTTCCCTGTTTTTGTCCTATTCCTGAATTCCTGTAGGTGAATATTTCAATATTTGTGTTTTGTTCCTGAATTCCCCATGGTGAATATTTCCATATTTGTGTCCAATTCCTGAATTTTGTAGGGGAATGTTTCCATATTTGTGTTTTGTTCTAGAATTCCTGTAGAGGAACGTTTCCATATTTGTGTCTTATTCCTGAATTCCTGTAGGTGAGTGTTTCCTTTTTTGTTTTGTTCCCAAATTCCCCTGGAATATTTGTGTCCATATTTGTGTCCTATTCCAGAAGCCCCCATGGTAAAGGTTTCCATATTTGTGTTTTGTTCCTGAATTTCTGTAGGGGAATGTTTCATATTTGGTTTGTTCCTAAATTTCCCTGGGTAAACACTCCCGTATTTGCGTCTTATTCCTGAATTCCCCCTTTATGTATAAACCCCACACCAACCCAAAAAGCTCCTTTAGGGTGGATTAATGAGATGTGGCCCAGAATGTTCCAAAATTCAGCTTCCAACCCTCTTCCTAATCAGGCACTGGAGCCACTAATCCAATTTTAGCCGGTGACTGAACCCGTTCCTGGCGGAATAAAACACACTTTAAATCTCATTTAAAAGCCACTGAGATGCTCCTGACAAATTAAAATCTGAAATTAAAAATCAATTTTGGTTGTTTCTGCCTCATTAAGGCGCTCCTTGGTGTGGCTGAGCCCAGCCCTGCGTCCCTGCCTTGCTTTGAAGGGTTTTGCTGCAGAAATGAGCAGTGGAGCCCTGTTGGCCTCTTGGCGTTTCTGGGAAGCAGCTGCTGGATGTGGGATAAGGAGCGTGTGAGAAACAAACCACTCTTTAAAATTTTTAGAAGCTTAATAAGGTGTTGAGTTGTTCCGGGGTTTTCAGACAGATGAGAGCCGGAGCTGGTGCTGTAAAGTTATTTATTGTGTGGATACATCGGGCTGAAGGTGAAAGTCTGGAATGCCAAAGGGCCGGGCTAAAGTTTTCCAGCCGTGCCTCGAGCAGGAGCTCTCGAGGCTTCTTTGGGACAGAGTCCTGGGCAGCAGCTGGAGCTCCTGCAGCCTTCATTTCTTCTTGTTCTTGTTCTTGTTCTTGTTCTTGTTCTTGTTCTTGTTCTTGTTCTTGTTCTTGTTCTTGTTCTTGTTCTTGTTCTTGTTCTTGTTCTTGTTCTTGTTCTTGTTTTGTTGTTCTTCCTCCTCCTCTTCTTCCTCTCTCACTCCTTCTCCTTCTCCTTCTCCTTCTCCTTCTCCTTCTCCTTCTCCTTCTCCTTCT
>VYXF01012578.1:38316-53274 GCA_013397295.1 Polioptila caerulea
CTGAACTTTTAACTCAGACTTAGGGCATTTTTACCCTGCTAAGGCACTTAAAATGTATAAAATGTATTTCTACTTGCTTAAACTTTAACTTACTTAAAACTAAAAATTCTACTCCATATTTATGTGGCTTAATATATTTGAATTCCTCTAAAGGCTTTAACTCAACTCCTACACTCTTCTCCCTCGAGGGCCTCAGAGGGGGTCTCATTCCTTGCCATCCAACAATAAGGGATAAAAGGGATAAAGCAGAAGTAACAGTGCTGGATTTGTGGTGGCCTTAGCCAGAGGCACACGGTTAACCACAACAATTCTTCTTATCTATTTTGTCATTGCATTGATCAAATACATATTCATGAAGATTTTACGTATTCAAACATTCCTTTGAGTTTACACGTTCCAGGAGTTCCTTAGCTTGGTTCAACCCCTGACTCTCCTCTTTGGAATTCATGCAGAAATTGTGAATTGTCTTTTTTTTGGGGGTCCCGTGTCACCTCCTCACCAGAGCCTCAGGCAGCAGTTATTGATAATAAAAATAATAATAAATATTAAACAATAAGGGTTAATGGCAGAGCTCCTTGTCAAATCCTTCCTTTCAAGGTTATTTGACCACGCAGATGGCTTCAGTTATTTCCCCAGGTACTTTAAATCAACATCAGCTATTTCACAAGCACATCTGAATTATTATTGTCAGTTAGTTACAAAAATAAAAGCATTAGTTATTATTTCACAACTCATTATTGAGTTATTCTCGATATTGTCAGTTAGTTTAACTACTTTAAAATTAATTGTATTTTTTATACATATTTTTATATTAATTATATTTTTTCCCCTTTTGACTTCAGATGACTGCATTAATTAATAATTAATAGAGATACCTGAAGTCAAAAAGTGCTGCTGGGTAGATTCTGTTGGTTTTCCCTTCTTTTACCCATTGGAAAAGAGGGTGGCAGGTAAATGTCCCATGTCCAGCAGGGCCACTCTGTTCCTGAAAAAAAAAAAAATCAGGGAAACTTCCTCCAAGAATTTGTCAATATTTTGCTTTCCCCCAGTACTGCAGGATCAGCAAATTGGCTTTTCTTGGTCAATCAAAGTGCAAAATAGAGCTAAAAATGTTCTTTTATGTCTACTTAGAGAAATTATACATCATTATATATAATATATATCAAACAAGGGGTCTCTAAGGTGTTTTTCCTGGGAAGCAGGTTTCTTGGGAAGAGAATTATTTATTTAAAACTGGCCTGAGGGGAAAAATTTGTCTTAGTGCCATTTTCACAAAGTCTGCTAAAATTCAGCTTCATTTAATTTATGTTAGCTCTCCTATGAAAAGTTTGTGATTAATGCATATAAAAATATATTTGGAAGTTGGGTACCTGTGAAATAAGGAATGTTTCCTGGGGAAAAAAATCTTTTAAGGGTTACTGTTGTCTATGGGATATAGAGGAGGTGGTGGAGCAGGGAGAGGCTGGACCTGAGGGTGGTTTTGTTGGAGAAAGCCCAGATTTGGGTCTCAAAGCCCAAATGTTGGAACTTTCCGAGGTGTTGGAAGTTGGGATCAGGGCGAGGATTGGGACAGGGCTGCAAAAACCCCGTGGAACATCCAGGGGGCTGCACAACTGTGGAGAACTTTTTGTTTTATTTGGTTTTGTTTTTCAGAGTTACGATTAAAAGCACGAGAGACAGAATTCTTGTTGAGACTTGGGTGTTTATTGTTCTTTATTTAAGTTACACCTCACTGACCGTGAGTGCTGCTCCGTGCTCAGTTACCAGAGCACAAATGGAGCCCAGAGTTCTGTACTCAAGGGCTTTGTAAGCCTAAACCACCCAATTATGAGATGCCAACTCATTTATTTTAACTTCTAATGCAATAACTAATCACCCATTTTCTACACGGATTTTTTTAACCAATCACACAAAATCACCCAAATTTGTGAAGAAGATGAAGAAGGAGAAGGAGAAGGAGAAGGAGAAGGAGAAGGAGAAGGAGAAGGAGAAGGAGAAGGAGAAGGAGAAGGAGGATTTCCATCCCCCTCTCCCTGCTCTCCATCTCTCCCTGCTCTCCCTCCCCCTTTTCCTGATCTCTCCCTCAGAGCCATAATTTGGATTTTTTTTTTCCACGTGCCCTCAATTCCCAATTCACAATTATCTCAGCCACGTTTGGATAACCTGAGCAGCCTTTCCATGAACTGGGATGTCCCTGGAGCAAATTCCCACTCCTTCCTTCCAGGGGAGCCAAGAGCTCTTCCAGAGGACCCCAAAGCTGATTTTCCTCCCTGGCATTTTACAAGATGCACTTTGAGGCTGCAGAGATTTTCTCAGCTTCCCCAGAACAGAAGAGCATTGCTGAAAATGGGAAACTGGGAATTCTCACTTTCCATGGTAAGGAAAAACCTTCATTCCCCACTCCTTTCTCAGGGCTCTCCAGATTTCTTCAGGAATCACATTTTCATCCACACACCAAGAGGATGAAAGGCACCACCACGTCACACTTGCAGCATGTTCTGCTCCCATTTTCCCAACTTTTCCTTTGCATTGGGAATGAGGGGAATCAGGCTGCACAATTCCAGTGAATTCCTCCCCAGCTCTGCTCCTGCAGTCACAGCCCCTCCAGAAGGGACAGCAAATGTGGAATATTTTGATTTATTCCTTTGAATTCTGCACAGGAACTCAGCTGAAAGGAGCTGCACCACCTGTTGGAGGTCTTGTGGCTACTGGAGGCAGTTTGGCCACTGCTGGATGCTACAGAAAATGGGAATTTGGATGAAAAAAAGGAAAATTATCATCAATATGCATAAAGCACATAAAATAAAAGCAATTACTTTGGCCTTAAAAGCTGGGAAGAGTTTAGCAGAACAGATGGGTTGCATAAATCTGACAAAAATGAGGGCAGGAGGGATTTGTGTGTAGAATGCAGTAGGGAATCAGGCCAGAGTTGGGGTAAAGAAGAATTTGCTAGAGGTTGGAATTTGTCCATTTTCCTGCGATTTTGTAGGAAAGGCAGAGCCTGGGATCCCGGCACAAGACTCCTCAGAGTGGCTGGGATTTACTCCCAAATCTCCCATCAGGAGCAGCTGCTTCCAGCTCCTGGAACATCTCCAGCTTGGGAAGTTCCCTGCTCTTTGCTACTTCCAGCCTCTCCCAGAATGGAGAATCTCACATTCAGTTGGGAGGGATCCTAAATCCCATCAAATTCCACCCCTGGATGGGCAGGGACCCCTCCCACTGTCCCAGGCTGCTCCAACCCCAGTATCCAACCTTGGGCACTGCCAGGGATCCAGGGGCAGCCACAGCTGCTCTGGGAATTCCAGTCCAGTCCCTCCTCACCCTCCCAGCCAGGAATTCCCCATTCCCAATATCCCACGCAAATCTCCCCTTTCCCAGTTTGGAGCCATTCCCTTTGTCCTGTCTCTCCAGCTCTTTTCTTCCTTACAGAAGAAAAGACAGAGAAAAGGACAGAGTCTGCTCCAAACTCTAATTGTGCTGCTAACGAGCACAAATAGGTGGATTTTGTGTCCTATTGATCTTGGAATTACCTGAGTGGTCCAAAAATCAATCGGGAACCTCTCCTGGGCAGCTGCACACAGGATCCTTTTTATTAAGCCTGGCCATGATTAATGGTTTTGTCATCAGTTAAAAGTGGAGTTCAGATCCATCCTTCAGCCTTCTGCCCCTCCTCAGAGCTCTTCCTTTTCCATGGGCTCTTCCAAAGCAGTGCTGAACTTCCTTCTCTAAACCAGGATCACCTTCCCAACCTTCTCTTCCCTGTGAGGATGGGGAGGCCCTCAGAATTCCCAGAGAAGCTGTGGTGATAGAAAGTTTAATACTCCTCAAGTTCTCCAAGATGAAAAGGTTTCACTTCCTCTTCCAGCTAAGCCTGGATATTCTTAAAATTACCTTTAAAAGGATAAAATTGTTACTTTTTGGGAGAGAGGAAATGGTTTGGGAGGATTTGCCTACAGCACTCCTGGTAGAAAATAAAACTGGGAGTGCCCAGGTGGATGGAGCCCCTCAGGAACCATTTCCAGGTGGTTTGGGAGCTCCTGCCTGGGGGGTCCCATTGCTGGGGCTGCAGGAACATTCCCAGCCTGCCTGGGTGTCTTGGTTTGAACGCCAGGTGTCTGCTGAGGAGGGCAGGAGCCTCCCTTGGAATGCAGAATGCAAACCCCCTCCCTCCCAATTATTATCAGTTGGAAATTCAGGGGCTCTCAGGCACAGAGATGGCAACAGCAACAACAGTTGTGCATGAGCAGAACTCCAATCCAAATGCAGCCACACAAAAACCAACCCAGGGCAGAGTCAGGGTCCAGGCTGAGNGCTGCGCCAGGCCACGAGGGTTCCCCCGCTGCCCACCCCTGTTCTAACAGGGGGTGATGGAATCCACGCTTTGGTTTCATTTTGCACGGCCACCCAGGACACTGGGGCTGGAAAGGGCACCAGGAGAGCAGGGGAGGGACTGGGGCTGGAGGAACAGGACGCAGGGAATGGCTTCCCACAACTTCTCAGCCAGCCCAGAGCTCTGAGTGCCACCTCCAGGTGCCACCTCCAGGGATGGGCACCCCAAACCCCCCTGGGCAGCTCCAAGGCCTGGCCATCCCTTCCATGGGGAAATTCCTGCTGCTGTCCGCCCTTGCTTCCCCCCTTCTCACATACCTGGAGCCCCTTTTCTTCTGCCAAATTTCACATGGTTGGTGGAGCCTGGGGTTGTTCCTCTTTCCTTTCGTTAAATGCTGGGACTCAACCAACAAAATCAAATCCCTCAGGATTTTGGATCCTGATGTTCTCTGGCACTGGATGGGAGGGGGAATTCTCATCAGAGCCATTCATTGGAAGTATAAGAGGTAACATTGATGTTGTTTAATGATGCACATGAGGCTTAAAACCTTTAGAATCCATTCAGTAAAAATAAAATCAGATTATTTTTGTGGCCGTGCAATTTTGCATCGAGTGTTCCAGGCATTAAAAAGTATTTCATGCATCATTTGCTTACAATAAATTAAAAATCTCCGAGTATTAAAACATTGGAAAAATCCTACTTGGAATAAAATTATTTTTATTGCTCCTTTGCTGAGCGACTTTCTGCTGCAAATGGTGCTTGGGCACAAAGTGATTAAGATCAAAAATGATTTGTTGGACTCAAATATTTTCTTTTTGAGGTGTTTATGATGAGTTAAAATAAACTCTGCTAATTAGTGAACGTCTCTGTTCTGCCATGGCACTTTAAATTCATGGCTGGGCAGCAGGCAGGGGTGTTTATTTATTTTAATGTTTATTATTTATGTTGAAAATGGATTTATTCTTCTTTCGGTGCAGGGTTTAATAAAGATAAAAGTGGCTCTAGAGGATGAGAGCAGGAGGGAAGAGGGAAATAAGAGGTATCCAGGTTTGCTGGTCTCTTGGAAATGCAAATTAATTATTGTGTGGATGGAAATGAGAGCTAAAAATTATAATTATGGCTCTGAGTGCTCCAGCCTTGTTTGTGGTCATGGGGAGGACAGAACTCATCTGAATTATCGCCGGAGCTCAGAGATTCGGGGCAAAACCAACTCTGAACATGCGGAAATTCCAGATTTCCAGACTTTCCCACTTCCCAGGGAAGTGTGGAGTCTCCATTCCTGGGGGATTTAAAAGCTGTGGATGTGGCAGTTGGGGACATGGGGCAGAGCTGGGCTTCCTCTGGGAAGAACCTTTGGTAGAGAAGAAAATCCCAGAATTTCCATTATCTCCATCAAAACTCTTCCCTGTCCAATCCCAGGAGGCAGCCCCTGGTACTCTGGGAAAATCCTAAGGAATTAGGGATGGGGTGGGATCTGCCAGGATTTGACAGGATGGATTTGATGGCCCCAAGTGGCTGCTGAGGACACCTGAGAGTGGCACTTGCCAGGGGCTGGTGGAGCCAGGCTGGGAGAGCTGGGAATGTTCCCCTGGAGAAGGGGAAAATCCAGGGAGAGCTCAGAGCCCCTGGCAGAGTCTGAAGGGGCTCCAGGAGAGCTGGAGAGGGACTGGGGACAGGTGATGGAGGGACAGGACACAGGGAATGGCTTTTAGCTGGAAAAGGGGAGATTTGGGTGGAATACTGGGAACTGGGAATTCCTGTCTGGGCTGGAATTCCCAGAGCAGCTGTGGCTGCCCCTGGATCCCTGGCAGTGCCCAAGGCCAGGTTGGACATTGGGGTTGGAGCAGCCTGGGACAGTGGGAGGTGTCCCTGCCCATCCAGGGGTGGCACTGGAGGGGATTTAAGGTCCCTTCCAACCCAAACCATCCGGGAATTTTGGGATTTTTGAGATCCTCTGATCCCTAAAGGGTAGGAAAATCTGGCAGGGAACCCTCAGCCATCACAACTGGTGTTTGATACTGAAGTGTGGGACAGAGCAGAGCTGAGCTTCTGGTAACTGGTATTTTGGGATTTTCCAGCTTTTAGCCTTGCTTTTAACCTGCCCTGTGCTCCTTAACTCCTCCACGCTGTAAGAATTCCAGCTTTTTTTAAATTCTGACCATCACAGTCTGAATGTTCCATCTCATTCATGAACCTCTGTGATGCCTCAAAAATCCTTCCTGATCTGTTTAATCCCAGTTTTAAACCTGCCTGCTAAGGTCGGTGCCCAAACTCAGGTTCTGTTTCCGGGTTCTGTTTTCAGGAAAAAGCCAGGAACATTTCCCTGTTTTCAGGGAAAAGCCAGTTTGATGATTGTGCCCTATTCGATCTCGGTGCATCTTTTAAGATTAAAATGCTCTTTGCCCTGTAATCATTTCTGCTGGATTTTTCCTCAAGCCAAGGAGTCTTCCCAGTTCCTCATCCTGAGGCTCTTTTGTCATCCTTCTCCTGGTTTAGTGCATCTCCTGTTCCGACAGGTTGGCTTAGGATGTGAAAACATCTGTATTTCACTTTAATTTAGCTTTTATTGCTTGTTCCCTGCTCTTCCCTTTGATATTCAACTTGTTTCTTTGTCTGCTACACGTTTCAGCAAATCTCTCCAAAGCCTCTGCTCTCTTTCCTGGAGAAAGAAACAAATTTAATTCCTGTTCTTGTGTACAAAAGGTGCAGTTTTATTTCTCTGAGCGTTCTCTGGTGATGACAGGTTCTGAATTTCATCCACCCTTTTATTGCCCTTCAAAGCTTCCCTCAAAGCTGCAGTAATTGGATTATTTGGAATAAATTCCCTGCAACCCTGGCCTGCCCCCTCTTGCAGATCTGATCTCTGATATAATTTCCAGTCCCTCACTTAAGGCTTGGAACATGCCAATACTCCAGGCTGGAAATTCCAAGGGAAATACGGGCTCTGGTTTTTGGCACAAATAATTTGGGGTATTCCTGCTTCATTCCTGCTTTATTCCTGCTTTATTCCCACTCCATTCCTGCTCAATTCTCACTTTACTCCCATTTTTATTCTTGCTCCATTCCTGCTTTATTCTCACTTTTATTCCCTCTTCTTTTCCCGCTCTATTCCCACTTTTATTTCCACTTTATTTCCACTCAGTTCCTGTTCTATTCCCGCTCTATTCCCACTCAATTCCATCTCTATTCCTTTGATTCCTGCTTTTATTCCCGCTCCATTCCTGCCTAATTCCCCCTTTATTCCTTTTATTCCCCCTTTATTGCTTTTATTCCTGCTTTATTCCCACTTTTATTCCTGCTTTTATTCCCACTTCATTTCTGCTCAATTGCCACTTTATTCCTACTCCATTCCCACTTTTATTCTCGCTTTTATTCCCACTTTATTCCCGCTCCATTCCTGCTCAATTCCTGCTTTATTCCGACTTTATTCCTGATCCATTCCTTCTCCATTTCTGCTTTATTCCTGCTCCATTCCCACTTTGTTCTATTCCTGCTCCATCCCATCTATCCTGGGTTTTTCTGGGAACGTTTTGGTTCCTCTCCTCGATATTAGCACTGCCACGGGAGTGTCCCAAACCACTCCTGGTGTTTTTATTCCAGTTTTTATTCCGTTTCTTGCAGCATTTGTGGGAAGACACAGGAGGAAAATGCTCAGGTCTCTTCCCTGAGCCTCCCACGGCTCTGTGCTCCTGAGATTAGGGGGAAATCATTCCCATTTTCCATGGAGTTATTTCCAGAAATTCTCCCTGAGGGAGAGGGAAGTTCTGGAGGGGCATTCCCAGATCTCCTCCCTGCCGTAATCCAGGCTGGGAATGGCTTTTGGAGCAGCCTGGTTGGATAATTCCGGCTCCTTATGAGCTCCTGAATGAAATCCTGGCTCCTTATGGCCTTGAACATTTGGAGACAGCTCAAGTTCTGCATCTAAACTGTTTTCTTCCTGTCTAGCACCATTTTATTTTTTATTTCAGGTATATTTAATCCAGTTTCTGTGCTGTAAAAGCAAAGAAATCTGTGTTTGAAAGGCACTCCTAGCCTTGAAAGCACCGAAATTCTCTATTTCAGGGCTTTTCAAGCAAAGCTTTTGTGTTATTTTTGATCTGTGCATAATGAATCATCCCAAAGTGCATTTTCATTTTGTATCAAGACAATCTGAGCTCAATAATAGAATAATTATAATAATGCTGTAGCATCTAAAGCTATTAGAAATAAGAGTAATAACAGTAATAGTAACAACAATAAAATCAATTAAAAATAATAATAGCAATAATAAAATTTATTAACAATATAATATTAATAACAAATGATAGTAATTAAAATTATTATAAATTAATACTAATATGATAATAATAATAGCAATAATAATTGTTATATTCATCATTGATTTCTTTACTGTCACGCTTTGTGGGGCCTGGTTAAACCTGGGAATTTTTATTCACTCTAAAACTTCCTGTAAAAATTTCAATTTGAAACTTCTCAGCTTTAGCCACTGACAGGCTGTGGGATTCATTTGGATGCTTGAGGATCCTTTCCCATCTTTTGCTTGGCCTCTGTTTCCCTCCATTTGCTGCCCTGAGCTCCAGGAATTTGGGCTGAGCCTGGCAGGCGGAGGAATGAGCAGTGAAGGCAGAAGGGCTGAGTGGATCCTTTCATGTGGCTCTGAAAAATGTCCTGGTGTGACATTTCCCCTGACACGTCAGCAGCTCAGGGTTTTTGAGGGGTTTTCCCATTTAAAAAGTGACTCCTTGGCTCCCTTTCCTAATAATTTCGTGATATTATTTTATTTTGGTGTAAAGCTGGGCTGGTTTCAGCAGCACTTTCAGAAATAATGATATTTTCTGAATTTCTCATCTCCTAAAAATCTTCTGTTCCCGGATTGTAAAGCCCTTTAGAACCCAATATTTTAGTTCCTCTGAAGGTATTTACCCACTTAACCAAATATATTCATTTTTTTCCCCAACACCACATTGCAAATCCTTTCTTTAATAGCACCCATTGCAGAGATATTGGCTGGAATAAATATCTCATTTCCTCTCTGTGCCTGACAATAACGGGCTTGTATTGGAAGTTTTATTATCCCATCCAGGACCCATCAGCAAATAAAAATTACACTAAACCTGACAAGAGAATTATATTCATTATTTTTGGGTACAGCCTATTTGCAGCACCTACAGAAATGAATCTTTAGAAGTGCCCCTTGAAGATTTTTTTATTTTATTCTTGCACAAGAAATTCTCTTGGAATTATGGGGGGCTGAGTGGGACTATTATCTTTTTTTTAGTCCCAGGGAATGAAGCAGGCAAGAATCTGGGAAAATGTTTCCATGTGGAGTCACCCTGTTTAGATGGAGCAGAATTATTTAAATGGCATGAAATTATTTGTGGTTTAATAAGAGAAACAGGGGGGAGGTTTTAGTCCTGTTTGCTGGGTGGTGTTTAAGGGACAAAGTGAAATTTGCTGCTGAAAATTGAGGGGGAAAATCCACTGAGGGCATTGTAGGAGTGGTGGAACTGTGAGATAGAAGGTCCTGAACGGGAAGGGATCGCAAGGATCATCCCAAAATCCCAACAATCCCAACATGGGCATCCCTGGGAGTGCTTTCCAAATGTTCCTGGAGCTCCAGCAGCCTCCAACAGAGCCCATTCCCTGGGGAGCTGTTCCAGTGCTGTTCCCACCCTCTGGGAAGGGAAAAACCTTTTCCTAAAATCCATCCCAAAGCCTAGGCACATCTCCAGTATGCCAATTCCCCATTCTTAGAACTGGATTGGAGGTGGCAACATTTGGGAAGAGGAGAGCCAAGGAATGTCTGGAGCCTGTGTAAGTTGCTTTCCTGGATTCCCTTTGGAGGAGGTTCAGGATGGGGCTGCAGAGTCTCATCCTTTGGGAGAAAATGGGCTGGAATTGGATTAAAAGGAAAAGCTTCCCATCTGCAGGGGGTGAGAGAG
The DNA here is from genome assembly GCA_013397295.1 of Polioptila caerulea. Taxonomy (NCBI): domain Eukaryota; kingdom Metazoa; phylum Chordata; class Aves; order Passeriformes; family Certhiidae; genus Polioptila; species Polioptila caerulea. The sequence goes on from VYXF01012578.1 coordinate 48,589, forward strand.
TAGCCCTTCGTGTTCCTGACAAATGTCAGCTGGGAAGGCTTGGAATGGCAGCACTTGGAATCCAATGTGGGTGATTCCTTCTAGAAAAGGCTGCCCTGGAGCAGAGCCCGGCCAGAGCAGGAGGATAAAGCAGGGATTTATTCCAAGGCCTCCCTGGACACACCCTGGGCAGGGCCAGAGCCCGGCCGGGCCACACCCAGGCTGAGCCCCAAAATGGGCCCCAAATGGAGCCCGGCCACCAGGTCCCACCCTTGGAGAAGTTCTGCTCCAGCAGCAGAGTGCAGGGAATTGTCCCATTGCAGCTCCAGCTCAGGGAGCTCCATCCTCCTTGCTTTGCTCTCTTCCCTTCCCCCTTGGTTTTGCTCTTGGGCCTGGAATTGGGATGGGCTGTCCTTGGTGCCAGGCTGGAGAAGGAATTGTTTTGTGTCCCTGCTGTGTGAGGAGAGCTCAGCAAGGCTGAATGTGAGACCCAGAGCTGCCCCTGAAACAGCCCAGAGCCTGGAAAATGTAAAAGATAAAACTTGAGGCATCAAGCCCCTGGGAGAGAGGGCACAGAGCCCTCATCCACCAATGGCTGCTGCCTTTTGGCTTGAAATTCTCAGCTTCGATGGAATCTGGAATCCTGGATCTTAGCCAGGAAATATATCCTAGTCCTTGGAATATTACTACTATTATTATTATTACTACTACTACTACTAATAATAATCTGTGCTCTACCCACGGAAGGGAAGCAGCTGAAAGCATTTTGGGTGGAATTTGGAGTTTTCCATCACAGGTTCCTTTTGCCTGTTGTCAAACAAACCTCTCTGAATTACCAATTTCCCATGGAAAGGAAAATCAGCTGGCAAAGGGGGTTGGGATCCAAAGGGCAAGCCCAGCATTCCCACGTTTTTTTGGGGCAGGGCTGGCTGGTGCCTCATTCCAGGTCTGGAACAGTTGTCTTTTCTATCCCATGTTGTGCAGGTACAGCAGATTTTGGTTGGCATCAGATGTGGTTTGGTTTTCCTACCTGGCTCTGGATTAAAGGAAATTCCTTGGGAACAAGTCCAGCTTCAAGCAGGAGCCTCCATCCTTAATCCTTGATATTCTTGGGAAAAGCAAATGCAGAAATCAGCTGGTATTTGCTGTTCTGCTGTGACATTGGGAGAATTGGGATAAAAATCAAATCTGTATCCTGAAGGGCACACCCAACATTCCCGCTGGGAAAATGGGATTTCCTGAGGAGATTTTGTTGGGTTGAAAGTCCCTAAAATCCCACAGACAAAGGGGCTATTCCCTTCCCTTCTCCTCTCTGATCCTGCTGGTTGTAAAAGCAGCCCATGGAGTTCCCACTTGGGAATTTTAGATGGAAAAAGGGGAGAAGTTGTCTCCTGCAGAAGGTGGAGATTTCAACAGCATGAGGGCACTGGGATGGTCAAAAGTCCCTAAAATCCCAGAGGAAAAGAGGCTTTGCCCTTCCCGTCTCCTCTCTGATCCTGCTGCTTGTAAAAGCAACCCATGGAGTTCCCACCTGGGAATTTTAGCTGGGAAAAAGGGAAAAGTTGTCTCCTGCAGAAGATGGAGATTCCAACTGCACGAGCACCCTGGGATGCTCAGGGTGGAAAATTTTCTGGGGATGGGAATGAGGCATTTTGTTGCCAAGCTGGAGCGGGCTGAGGTAATTTTGTGGAATAATTTGGATGGGAGTGTTCTCTCCCTTTCCCATTTCTCCTGGATTGGCCATAATCCATCACTCCGCCTGCCTTTCCCTGGTCAGTGGAATTTATATCTTTGTCTCCCTCATCTTTAAAAGGTTGTAGGTATAACCTTTCTTTTTTATTTAGATTAGGAGTCTTCTTTTCCTGCTCCTGCAAAGGTCACCGTGTCCCTTTTCCCAAAGCTGAGAGTACATTTTAATTTGGGAGCATTAGAGCAGGAATGGGAGGCAGTTTTCCTGAATTTCAGTGAATTCTCCCTGAATTTATTATTCCCATGCTCAGGCTCAGCTGACGTTGATGGGAAGGAGTTTTGTGGGTGATTCTCTAAAATTCAAACTAGTTCCCCCAGTCTGGATCTGTTACCCAAACCACATGGATTCAGCATGGAAAAGGAGAGAAACGTGCAGAGGGATTCATTCATTGCTTCTCCTGGAATTGCTCCAGAAGATGTTTCCTGGATTTCTGAGTGGCTGCAGCTCTCCCAGGGTGGTTCTGGAGGGGATTTACTGATATTTATTGGGAGCAGCTGAATTGAGTGATAAGAGCCACCCAGTTGGGCATTGATCCCACCACTGGAGGTTGGATTGTTGGGAAAAAAATCAATTCAAAAAATGATCTTCCTGAACTGGTGACGAGGTCTGAACAGGAGAGGAACGAGCAGACAAGGAATTCATTTGGGGGGTGAAATAAAGTGACCAAATTCCCTTTGGATTGTCATTTAGCAGCACTCTCAGCCTCTTGGATTTGGGGTAAGGATTAAAATTCCCGCTGCTCTGGATGCAGGAGCGCTCTCTGTCCCTGCTGTGACAAACACGGCGCAGTGACAGAGGCTCCCTGCTGGATTTTGATGTATTTTAAATAACGACTGTCAGAGCCACTGGAGCTTTGCCTTTTGCTCCTTTCCGTGTTTCTGGGGTGGTTTTTTTTTTCAGCTGTGTTGGAGAAAAATCACAGATTGTATTTCACCAACCACACAATTAACTCCTCAGCCTGGGCTGACTTAATGTGCAACTCATTTATTTTGTATCTGCTGCGGAGGCAGCGATGGAATCAATAATACAAACACGGTGGAATTTTAATCTATTGCTTCCAGAAAAGCAAAGCAAACAAAACCTCATCAAAGTTTAATATTTCACTGTTAGTTTTTTAAATAATGGATGCACTCTGGAAAGGAGTCTTGGTTTTCCATGAGTTCAGGGAAGATGTTTCTCATCAAGAAATTCGAGCAGATAAACCCAAACAAAACCAAGGGCCTCGTCTTAGTCTTGGTCTTAGTTCAGAACTTCATTTATCAAAAATTTTCTTGGAATTTTTTTTCTCAGAATTGTTGATGTTTTGGACATTGAGATTTTCATTTCAGCTCTTCAAGGAAAGAAAAACCTCTCCCTGCTTTCCTGTTGATTTTTCCTGGAAAAGGTGATTATGAAGAAATCCATCCATATTTAGGAGCATTTATCACTGCTGAACCTCCCAATGCCAATCCCCTTGGACTGCTGGAAAAATACCATTGAAAGCTCCCCAGTGGGATTTTTTGGGGAGATTTCAGATGCAGGCTGGATCACAGCAGGGGCAGCTGGGATAAAAAATCAGGGAATTTCCAGTTTTCCTGCCTCCCTGGCTGGGTGAGCTCCAGCAGTGGAGACCTTTGGGAGATGATAAATGCCAGTAAAAGCTGCACTGCAGAGCAAGGGTGTTGTTCCAAGGTGGCTGTTGCAGGATTTGATCACCTTTTAGTTGTAAACCTCTTGTATTTTCATTGTTGCCTCTAAATCCTGAATCTTTTCCCAATCCCTCTCACCCTGCAAGCGCCAGCACAGGGGGATGACTCTGATTTATCCAGGGATTTTTACATACTGGGAGATATTTCCCTTCCCCTCCTGAGTGACTTTGCCACTTTTCCCTCTGAAGTTACATCCTCTAAATCTGTCCCCTCTCCCCTCAATTAATTGATTTGGATTTTGTAGGATTGAGAGCTCTAGTTAATAAAGCTTGACCTGGTATTTCCAGTTCCTTTATGAATCCTCTCCCCACAGTTCCTGCCACTGTGACCATCTGAATATCCTCAATCCCCTTTCTCCTGAATATTTAATTTTATTCAAACATCGAGTGATGTTTTGTGCTTGTTAAATTTCACAGATTCCTTTTTGGATGCTCTCTCTCCACTGCTGATGCAGCTGAGATTTTATTCCTTATCTCCAAAGGTGCTCGTGGTGTGTCCTGGTTTTTTGTCTTCCAGTTTTTGTAGTTGTCCTTTTAAAATTTTTATTTAGCTCATTTAGGAAGACAGGGAATGAAAGCACAAAGATCAGGGAACTTTACCACTCCTTCCCCTACTCTATCAGTTTAACAATGGAATTAATTTTTCATGGAGTTTTCCCTCAAAATATTTTGGGGAATGAGAATGTAGCTGATGTCACAAGAAGTACTGACAAAATTGTAAAATAACGAAATATTTTCTGCTTTTCTGACCACGTGACTCATGGCCAGGAGCAAAGGGAGTTAAATCCCTTAAAATCCAAACATTTGGGTTGGAAAAGAGCTCCAGGAGTGAGCCCAACCCAGGACTGTCCCCAGTGTCACCCAGCCCTGAGTGTCACAGCCAGTCTTTAAAAGCTGTCCCTGAGTGATGTGTGAAGATTATTGAGAGGTCAAGGTTTTCTTTTAATACAGAAAAAAACTCTGCTGGGCACATAATCCGCATTTAATCTGCATTTCATTTGGAAGTGTGGTTTGTGGTGCAGGATAAGCAAAATGCTGGAGTCACCAAACGAAGCTGTGAGGGGAAGGACAGGGATTGGTGAGGGGATTTTGTGGATTCATCCCTGCTGGAGCGACCTCCAGGGCTGGGAGCTGGGAGCTCCCTGGAGCCCAAACCCAGAGCAGAGTCAATGACTGGGATCTAAAACCATGGATGGGATGGGATGGGATAATGGGATGGGATGGGATGGGATGGGATGGGATGGGATGGGATGGGATGGGATGGGATTGA
>VYXF01012578.1:58367-68620 GCA_013397295.1 Polioptila caerulea
CAGGGAAGTTCGGGGAAGTTCAGGGAAGGGAAGGGAAGGTAAGGGAAGGGAAGGGAAGGGAAGGGAATCAAGATTATCCAGACTGGGAGCCACTGGGTGATCCGGTGGGAATAAAATCATCTGGGGCAGAGATCAGCACCTCTGCAAGGTGAGCTCAGCTGAGGAGAAGGGGAAGGAGCTGCTGGGGGGTTTCATCTCCCTGGGGTATTCCCTGTGGGGACCAGGCACCACTTCCCTGCTCCTGCCCCTGTTCCTCTCATTCCAGCTTGTGTTGCATTAAACACAACTCATGCCTCACCTCTGACAGCTCCATCCTTTCCTCCTGCTCAGCTTGGCCTGTGAGCAGTGCTGGGCTCCCTGTCTGAGCCTGGAGAACATGGAATTGGTGCAGGGAAGGTCTGATCAGTCATTGTGAGCTTTCCTTGCCATGTGGAATTAATGAGCTTAGCCTGGAGGTGGAGCAGGACAGAGGCAGAAATACTTCTCGGGGTGATCACTGGAATAAATTGCTCATATTCCTGAGGTTGATGAAGTGACCAGCAGGCAGGAGCTCTGAGATTAATAACCCAGACTTCCTTACACACTCCTCTTGCTGCTGTTGGCCTCAGAGAAAAGTTAAGGCTGATTTATTTACTGCAGTAACCCCGTGGTGTGTGCGAGGACGGCCCCATCTGATGTCCCTGATCCATCACTGGGTGCAGCAGCACCTTCAGCTCGCTCACTCCGAGGATATTTGTTGATAGGGAATGTGGCTGGGTTGTTCTGGGGGGTTTATAAATAAGAAAGATCATGTATCCAGGGTGAGGAATGTCCCGTAATGTCACTGTTCATTATTGATATGCGCACACCACAAACAACCCAGGCTCCCCAGTTTATTCATCTTTTTCCTTGTACAGAAGAATAAATGGATGGTGGTCACTGCACTTCTGCAGCAGAGGGAATGAAATGGAGCCTCCTGGTTCCTAAAGCCCCGAGTGGAGCAGAGCAACCCCTCTGCATTTCCTTCCATCCTTGGAGATGTGGTGTGGGACATTCCCCAGCAGCTCTGAGCTGCCAGTGGTGTTGTCCTGGTTTGAGTGCCAGGTGTCGGCTGAGGAGCACAGGAGCCTCCCTTGGAATGCAGAATGCAAACCCCCTCCCTCCCAATTGTTATCATTTGGAAATTCAGGGGCTCTCAGGCACAGATATGGCAACAGCAACAACAGTTGTGCATGAGCAGAACTCCAAGCCAAATGCAGCCACACAAAAACCAACCCAGGGCAGAGTCAGGGTCCAGGCTGAGCCCTGTGGCTCAGGGGTTGGTGGCAGGGCCATCCCATGGGGGCTGCAGCCCTCCTGCAGTGGCAGAGGTGGCTCTGCTGGGGCAGGGATCCTGCACAAAGGGGGAGTTTCCCTGGGAAGGGGCCCTGGGCATGGCTGGGCCTGGTGTCCCTCTGGGAATGCCATGCCAAAGGCTGCTGGCTGTGCCAAGGCCAGATTGGATGCAGGTAGGAATGCTGGGCTCCTGGGCTGGCTGCAGCAGCTGCCAGGGGGATGCTGGAATGTTCTGAGGCCTGCAGGGAGCCTGAGTGGGCCCTGAGCAGAAGATGTGTGCCTGGAGGGAGGCTGGGTCCTGGCAGGGATAAAGAAAACGGCCCCAGCTGGTTTGGAACAGCTGGGCCATGGCCAGAGGGTTCCCCCAGCCCAGCTGGGATAGAACACACACTGCTGGCACAGCTGGCACTGGCACCCAGGACAGGTGTGAGCACAAAACTCTCAATTTTTGGGTCTGTTTGAAAGGTGTGAGGTGTCTCTGTGTCCCTGGCCAGGTTTGTTGCTGCAGGGCACTGGGAAGTCACAAAGCCCTGAGGCAAAGATGGGAGTTCTCACCCAGACTTCAGCTCTGACCCATCCAGCACTGCACAGCTCCGAGCCCAGAGATCCCAGCATACTTAGAGAATCATGGAAGCACTGAGCTTGGAAAAGCCCTCCAAGACACGACACAGGGAATGGCTTGAAGATGAAGGAGGGGAGATTTAGATGGCATATTGGGAAGGAATTCCTGTCTGGGTGAGGTGTAACCCTTGGCTTTATCAGATTCTTCTTCCCAGGGTCAGGATCAAAAGCATCAGAGACAGAATTCTTGTTTGGATTTGGATGTTTATTATTCCTTATCCCAGTTACACCTCACTGCCCGTGAGTGCTGCTCCATGCTGAGTTACCAGAGCACAAATGGAGCCCAGAGTTCTGTACTCAAGGGCTTTGTAAGCCTAAACCACCCAATTATGAGATGCCAACTCATTTATTTTAACTTCTAACCTAATAACTAATCACCCATGTCCTGCACTGTGGATTTTCACAACCAATCACACAAAATCACCCAAACTTGTGAAGGAGAAGGAGAAGGAGAAGAAGACCTAAAAGAAGAAGACCCTAAACCCTCCATCTTGTTACATATAAGTTGCTATATCCCAAAACTCTAAACNCCCAGAGCAGCTGTGGCTGCCCCTGGATCCCTGGCAGTGCCCAGGGTCAGGTTGGACATTGGGGTTGGAGAAGGCTGGGACAGGGGGAGGTGTCCCTGCCCTGGCAGGGGTGCCACTGGGTGGGATTTAAAGTCTTTCCCAACTCAAACCAGTCCAGGATTCCTACAGACCATTGGAATTCTTAATTAACCTGTCTGAGTGAACACTGAGTAACTGGGTTTATTTTGTTTTCCCTGTGTGCTCCTCTGACTTCTCCAGTCTCTCCCGGGAGCTCTATCCCTGCACAAAGAAATGCCAAACCTCAGGAAGAAAATTTATTTAAATGTTTGCTGTTCACCCTGCAAGTGTATTTTTATTCTGCTCCTTATGGCGTTCCCTTATTTTGTTGCTTGTTGAGAGGAGCCTCATCTCGAGTGAGTATTAATCTGTTTTTAATTGTGGTGTCTAAAATGATTTAACGTCTGCCAGCGATGTCTGAGACATAAAATTTAGATGTTTCAAATGGGATTCACATGAAATGGAAAAGGTTTTACTGTTTCAAAACATCTCAGTCATTTTGGCATCCTGCCCAGTTCTAATGCCTATCTCCAGAAAACAAATGCCGAGAGGACTTGAATTCTGGTTTTTGTAGGAAATTGAGGTCTCCTCAAGTCAGACTTGGCATCATTTTCTCCTCTCAGTTAATTTTTCCTGCTCAGTTTGGAGGTGCTGAGAGGAGAGAAAAAAACCCCAGAAGTGCAGAAACCTCCTGGTGCAGGTGATTCCAAGCAGGGCAGTGAAGATGTGACAGTCAGGTGGGGAAATGTTCCGAAGGAACAGGGAATGGGATTGGGAATAGGATCCCAAAGGAGAGGCCAAGTCACCGAATTCCACCTCTTTGTAGGCAGCCACATCCTGTTAGTCCTCAGCCTAGGCTCAAACCAGCTCGGTGCCAGCAGAGCCTGAGCTCAGTGCCTGATCCCAGACTAAATCTGTGGGATTAGGGATGTGTTTTCCAGCAAGGTGGTGTCCCCACATCACCGCCGTCCTTTCCTCCACCCAGAGCTTTTTGTTTCCATCCCTCACATTTCATCCATCCTCTCCCCACTGCTGTCCTGCCCTTTTCATTTCCATGCTCCCATCAGCTCTGCCCAGCCCTTCTCCCCACATCAGTCCAGTTTTCTCACTCCTCGATCCAGGCTTCACCTCCCAGAGCCCAGGGCCCCTCTCTCCCTGCCCCACTCCCATCCCAGCCCATCATTCCTCCCTTTCCTTCCTCTCTCCCTGCCCCACTCCCATCCCAGCCCATCATTCCCTTTCCTTTGGCTCTTCCAGAGCTGTGCAGTGACCCCAGGTCCAGCTGTCCCCCCCTTCTTGTGGATTCAGGCTCCCCCAGTTCAGGACAGCTGATGGTGGCACTGGGGTGTCCTGGTGTCCTCCTTGTCCCTTCTCTCCATTCCCCTTCCAGCTGCTCCTTTGTTTTTGGCTGCTCTGCATTTCCTTTCCTAGTTTGCACATCCCTGCCCCACCCAACCAATATCTTTCTTTTGCTTTTCCTTCCCATCACCTTCTGCTGTTTTAGGGAAAATTCCTCAATTTCTCTCCTTGCAGATGTTCCTCTTTATCCCTGACACATCTGCCTTCCTTGCCTGCATCCCACCTCTGTCTACTGGGATCACCAGATCCATCCCTTTCCTCACTTGCAACATTTCCAGTGACATTTTCTCCCTTTTTTCCCCCACCTAAATCCTTTCCCAGGTGAAGCTGGGAACCAGCTGTAATTTAGGGATCAGCATCATGCCACTTATGCTCGAGTACCACGGTTTTTTGGGGGGAGATCAATTTTTAATCACCTTTTTTTGGGTGATCAGACCTCCTGCTCCTCATCCCAGGAGCCAAACCCTTGGAAGAGAAAGCTCCATGGCTGCAATGTTTGAATTCCACCAGATTTTGAACTGCAAAGTACAAAAGAGCAGCATCAGGGGGGAAAGATGAGGAGGGGATGATCCAGACAGAGAGAAATGCTGGAAAAGGAGAGTGATGCTTTTTGCTCTGAGTTACTGGGATTTTTGGTGATCACAAATTTCACACCTGTGCTGGGGGTGAAGCTCTGGGAAAGAGGGGAAACGTAAAAAAGATGGGAAGTGACCCTGAAGTGCTGATTCCTGGTGTAAATCCATGTGCTGGAACATCATAGGGATGCTTCTTTGAAAAAAGCAGGAGCTGAGAAGTGCCAGAAACTGGTGGAAAAGTGCCAAAATTATTCAACAAAATCAAGAAACCAATTTTTTTCCTTATCATCAGGGAAAAAGAGAGGATGTCTGGTAGAACAAGTCCGGGTGAGGAGGTGGCCCTGTGTACCTTCACTCCTGCACAGATTGTCACTCTCATCTTCTTCCTTCCCAAAGCTCCCAGATGTTTTTGGGTTCCCTTTCAAGCAGAATTTTTGGCAGTTTCCTCTGCACTGACTCCCTTTTTCCTTGTTTTATAAGATATGGAAGAAGGCCGTGCTTGTGTATTATCCATGTGCTCGTAACAGGCATTAATAAATAAATCCCTGGAAGATGTCAGGGATGTTTAGAAGATAAAAACCCCTCATTTTTATTTTTTGGGGTTTTTTTTTTTTTTTGTGTTTAGAATCTGTGCCACATCCAGGCATTGGAGCTGCAGCGGGAATCTGTTCCATTTTTTCAGGACTTTATGGATGACTGCAGTGCTTTATGGAATTCTCCAGTGCTCGGGAATAAAAGGCAGAGCTGAGTTTTCACACAGGAGCTCAGGAGTTGGAGACAAAAATGTTGAGTAAAGGTTCAGAAGTATTTGGGGTTTTTTATCACAGGAGGAGGTCAGTGCAGCCTTGATGTTCCAGGCTGGAGAGAGAAGAGACTGAGGAGGTGGAAAACTTCCAAGAGCACGTCTGGGAAGTGCCGGAAAAACGAAAACATCGAATCGTTAAAGTGGGAAAAAATCCCCATGATGAAGTCCAGCCTTGGGTTGAAGCCCACCACATCCTGAAATTCCTCATCCCTGTGGTTTTTGAACTTTCAGGGATGGGGACTCCACCACTGCCATGGGAATCTGCTCCAATCTTTGACCCCTCTGTCAGTGAAGGAGTTTCCCTGCTATCCAATCTTCACCTCTCCGGCGGGCATGGAATTTTTGGGATTCGCTTCCATGAGAAGGTGTTTTCAGTCCTTATTTACAGATCATTCACATCTTTCATAGCCTCCTGATGGTGTCTTGCAACTCTTTGGTCACTCCCTGTTTTCTCTGGAATGGTGTGCAGGGATTTGGTGGAGGCATGAGTGGGAATCACAGGGATAAACATGGAATAACACGTTAGTGGGATTCACATGGAATAACATGGATAAAACATGGAATAACACATTAATGGGATTCACATGGAATAACGTGGATAAAACATGGAATAACATGGATAAAACCAGAGCTTTGGGAATGAATCCCCACCCCTGTGGACTCTTTGGGACACAGAACCCTGTGAACAACACTTGGAATTTCAGTTTATCCCTGAAATTTGCTCTTTCTTCTTTTTGTCCCTACCCTGGATTTGCTCCCACATCTGAGCATTTACGGAAATTGCTGATGCTGCTTTGTGCTTACAGATATTTTTCCTTCTGGAATATTGGATTATCTGCCTGTTCTTCCACCTCAGAGCACTGGGGTTCCATTTCCTGCTTTATCCCGAGCAGGGATGAGACTGGAGAGCAAAGACAAGGCTGATGTGGACATGAACATTCCCATTTTCCCCTTTGCTCGTTCAACTTGCCGATGAAGCCCTTGGATAAATTTCTGGGAAGTACCAAAGAGCTCCACACCCATTCCTCCCTTTCCTTCCTCTCTCCATGCTCAACATCCATCCCAGCCCATCGTTCCTCCCTTTCCTTCCTCTCTCCCTGCCCCACTTCCATCCCATCCCTTCTCCTGGCTCTTCTCCAGCATTTCTCTCAGGAAAATAAAATTTTTTTTAAAAAGCAGCACATGTCTCTCCAGGCATCTTCTAGCATGGAATTCAGAGGTTAAACATTCCATTTCCTGGAATGGCAGAGCTTTCCAGGTTGGAAAAACCCTCCAGGATCACCAAGTCCAACCATCAACCAGCACCACCATGGTCACCACCAAACCACGTCCCCTCTGCCACATCCATGTGGGTTTGGAACACTTCCAGCATTGGGGATTCCACCACTGCCTTGGGAAGTCTTTTCCAGGATTTTATGACTTTTCCAGAAGAAATTGCTCTCAATATCCACTGTGAACATTTCCTGATGGAATTTGAGGACATTTCTGCTTGTTTACATGGCGGGGTGTGAGGGGTCCCATTTGCAGCTCTGCCTCAACATTCCAAGGGCTGCAGATTCCCACTAAAACCAGGTCTCCATGGCCTCCAGAACGAGGTGCCACCTTCTTGTCCTTTGTCCCACCTGGAGCCATCTGCTGATTCCTTAGGGCTGGTCCCAAACTCTTTCTCTGGTGTCAATGTTGTGCTTTATCCCAACTTTCCCATATAAAAATTTCCATCCTGCTGGTGGTGAGACTCACCCAGCTCACCAAAAAGGTGCCTAAACTTGGAAAAGGTTTCCTGTTCCTCTCTGTTTTCCTGGTTTTCCTCTCTCTGATCCAGGGTGGCCTCCTCCAACAATTCCCACATCTTCCAGCTTGGAGCACACCACAGATTTTTAGGGGAATATCCCGTGTTAACAAATCCACTTCTTGGGCTGCTTCCCTAAAGGATTCATTTAGAATCCTAAGAAATGTTGGGATTTTCCCTCTGGAATTTTCTCCTCCACACCCCTGTGTTGAGCTGCCCTCCAGGTGTGGGAAAAAACCATTCCAAAGATTAACAATCCATTCCAGTAATTATTATTCTTGATTTGGAAAAAAAATAATCCCTTTTCCACTTTTAATTTCCCTGATTTTAGCTTCCAACTGCTGCTTCTTATCCTGCCTTTTTTCCTGAGATTAAAGTGTTTTTCCCTTCTCGTGGAGGCACTCCCATGTTTATAACATTCCCTCTTATTTTCTTCCTTTTGATGAACAAACCCAGCCATTCCTTTGAATATTTTCAAATAAAAATTTTTCCTTAACCTTGGAGTTATCCTGGCAGTTTTCTTCCAGCTCTTCTCCAGCTTTTCTCCTAGGAAAATAATTTTTTTTACAAAAGCAGCACACATCTCTCCAGGCATCTTCTACCATGGAATTCCGAGGTTAAGCATTGAATCCCACTCTGCCTGCTTTTCCCAGTGTATCCATGGATTTCTCAGCCATCCTGTTATTCCGGGAGCTGATGTTGGTCAGAAGGTCATGGAGCTGTGTGGAAACAAGGAGAATTCAACAGAAAATGGATTTATTTTGTGCACTGTAGCTCAGATTCTCAGATTTTTTTTTTTTCTGGTGTCGTTCCCTTTAACACCAGTCACAGCAGGAAGGGGAAAACTGTCCTGGAAGAATTCCAGCCTCATAAAATCATGGAATGGTCCTTAAAGATCATCTGGCTCCAAACCCAGGGATTTCAGGTCCCTTCTGACCCAAACTATTCCACGATTCTGTGTTAATTTAAATGAGATAGGGTCACAGCTTCCTGGTAAATTTTGATGTGGCAGAGGAGGATTTAAAATCTCTCTGATTTATTTGCGACTTTGCCCTGAGAAGTTCTCTGCAAAGCTTTCAACAAGTCTGAAATTCCATTTTTGGAATGGGATTCTCCAGGATTTTCTCTTGGTGTTCATGGTAAATCTCAGGTCTGGCTGGGGAAGTTTAATTCCCTGGCTCACAGCAGGTAGGGAGAGTTCTGGCTGCGGTCACAGCTGATCTGAGTTCAGCCCATTTGGGATATTCCTTGTTCTTAACTCAGCTCTTTGGGGATCTTCTGGCCCTTGGGGTCCTCTTGGCCCTCAGTTCAGCCCATTTGGGATCTCCTGTTTCCCAGTTCAGCCCCTTTGGGATTTACTGTTCCTAAGTTCAGCCCATTTTGGATCTCCCTGTCCCTCAGTTCAACCCCTTTGGGATCTTCTGGCCCTCAGTTTGGCCCATTTGGGATCTTCTGTTCCTCATTTCAGCCCCTTTGGGATCTCCTGGCCCGTGTGCTGGGATCCCTTTTACTCCTGATCCAGGTTATGATGCTGTGGCACAGACAGATTTGGAGCCTGGATTTGATCCTCTTTCCCTGGAGTTTCTGCCCTGGCTGAAGCGATTCCAGACAAACTCCCTTTGGAGCGATTCCCGGATGTTCAGGGCTGGCTGGAGGCCCCTGGAAGGATTTTGTGCCCCCTCAGTGTCCAGTCCTGGCAGCAGCCGGAGGTGTGGAGTGAGTTTGGTTTGTTCTCAGCTCCGGGTGAGTTCTGAGCTCCTGCCCAGGACTTCTGGAGTGCCTCGAGTGCCACATCCACAGCACTTCCAGGGTTGGGGATTCCACCTCTTTTCAAGCAGGTTTGAAAAAGTTGCCAAGGGTAAAGTTTTGCACCCAAATTGTGCTGATTTAATGATTGCTCTTGATGATCTTCGTGGTCTTTTCCAGGTTTTTCTTTCCAGCTGTGATTTTTTTTTCCTTTAATAACATAAATCCAAATCCAGTCTGCTGCTGTTTTCCATCTGTCCCATTTCTCTTGGTATCTTCGGGATGCTTTACAACGTGCCCCGGAGACACTGAGGTTTTTATGATGTTGGTGCCTTCTGGAAAAGGCTGCCCTGGAGCAGAGCCCGGCCAGAGCAGGAGGATAAAGCAGGGATTTATTCCAAGGCCTCCCTGGACACACCCTGGGCAGGGCCAGAGCCCGGCCGGGCCACACCCAGGCTGAGCCCCAAAATGGGCCCCAAATGGAGCCCGGCCACCAGGTCCCACCCTTGGAGAAGTTCTGCTCCAGCAGCAGAGTGCAGGGAATTGTCCCATTGCAGCTCCAGCTCAGGGAGCTCCATCCTCCTTGCTTTGCTCCCTTCCCTTCCCCCTTGGTTTTGCTCTTGGGCCTGGAATTGGGATGGGCTGTCCTTGGTGCCAGGCTGGAGAAGGAATTGTTTTGTGTCCCTGCTGTGTGAGGAGAGCTCAGCAAGGCTGAATGTGAGACCCAGAACTGCCCCTGAAACAGCCCAGAGTCTGGAAAATATAAAAGCTGAAACTTGAGGCATCAATGTTGGTATCTTGTTTTTTCCCCTCAGTGTTTGCTCTTGGAGCCTGGCCTGGGCAGAGCTGTTCAGAGGGAGGTGACAGTGAGGCAGATAAACACAGAGAACGGTGAATTATGCATATTCCTGAACAATCACCTTGAGGAAGCAGCAGGATCTGGGGAATGGATGACTGGCAAAGACCTTGAAGAGCAGCTCTGTGGGGGTTATTTATTTTTTTATCAGCGCGGTCTTGGAGGAAGATGAATTATCCGCCAGAAGAGCCTTGAGGGATCTGGGTTTATTCTCCTTGAGTTTTAGGACAATAAAGTGACTCTGTTCTCCAGTGCTCCTGATGAGCCGTTCAAGGCACTCCATGAGCAAGATTATCCAGCCTGGAGGTGCAAATGAGGAGATTTCACAGCTCTCCCTGCATTTGCTTGCCCTCATTAAGCCCAGGAGAGCAATTTAGCTCCGGGATATTGATCCCACCCAGCCAGGATCATCCCTGAAACACCAATGCCTTCTCTGAGGGCACCTGGAGCAGAACTGATGGCAAATATTCCTGAATCCCTGAGGCTGGAAAATCCCACCCAGATCACCAAGTCCAGCCTATGCCCACCCTGTCCCCAGCCCAGAGCTCTGGGTGCCACCTCCAGGAATTCCTGGCACACCTCCAGGGATGGGAGAGCTCCC
>VYXF01012578.1:73375-92327 GCA_013397295.1 Polioptila caerulea
AATCCAGAGGCAACATTATTTAGTCATTTTTACCAATCTGAGACCTTGGAAAAGGCTTCCAAACTTGGATGCTGGAAGCAAAAATGTGGATTTTTAGTTTAGATTAAAAAATGTTAATCTAGGTAGAGGAAAGTTTAAGAGTTTAGAGTTTAAGATATAGAAAAAAATAGAAGTTTTTAGAGGTTATAAAGGTGATAAGAAGTTTTAGAGTGTGGTATTGTTGGCTATGTGTGAGTTTCTGATGGGTTGAGAAAATCCACACTGCAGCAAAATGTGTAAAACAAAATATTTAGCTATTGAGTTAAAAACATAAATATCCTTGGTGGCCATATTTTATTGGTTAATAAATCCTTCAAAGGTTTGTAACCAGAGGCCTTGTGACCTCCTGAACCACGAGGTGAGATGTGAGCAGAACTCACCCTCCCTGCCCGTGTGGAAGACAAGAAAAAATAAATTCCACCGTCTAAAGCAGCTCAGAGGTCCCGTCTCCCATAAAATTATCTGGGGTGGGAAGTCACAGCCCCACCCCAACTTCCCTGCTGGACAAAGATCTGTGCTCTCTAGACACTCAAAAATCAACTTTTAAGTGTAGTTTTACCTTATTTTGGGGAAGAATAGAAATATTTCTGTATTTTTACGAGGAACCGTGTCTCCACATCAGCAATTCCTCAGTGAATATGCGACGTTAAAATGCTGCATCTTCAAACCATGAGAGTCTGAAGGTGTTTTAAAAAACTTCTCAAAGAGCAGCTGAAAGTAGTACAAATCACCTTTTATTGCAAACCACCTCCTGCCTCCCCTGCTGCAACCAGGCTGGATTAAACCCACAGTGAATCATTTAATTCCTCATTTTCAGGATGGGGAAATTGATATTTTTAGTTGTGGGATTCCCATCCCTGGCAGTGTCCAAGGCCAGGCTGGGTGGGGCTTGAGGAATTTGGGATAGAGGAAGGTGTCCCTTCCCTTCGGCATGGAAACAGGATGAGTTTCATGGTGCCTTCCACCCAAACCATTCCACAATTCCCTGATTTTATGATCCAGAGCCAACAGTCTGGGAGTCTCAACCTCAAACCTTGCGTGAAAAGCAGAAAAAATGGTGAAAACCTGAGGAATTAGAGATGTTTGCTCAGTGCTGCACAGAGAGCCAGCCCGGATTAGAAGCAGAGCTGCTGCAGGAGGTTGGGAATTGAGCAAGATTAAAAGCCATGTTGATATTTACCCCCAATTCCTGGAGGTTTGTTAACCCCACTTAACAGCCAGCAGTGAAAAACTGGGATAAGAAAGGAATTGGTCCTCTGTGGAAGTTATTTATCGGGGTTGACTGAAGAATTTCTCTCTCAACCACCCTGATTTTGACTTCAAGTTGTGCTTGGATGGGCACATTTTCTGTGGGATTCTGTGTTTCAAAGCTTTGTCCAAAGGTTTCTCAGCAAAACCACAAAATGATGGAGAAATCCAGTGTGGGAATCCAAGTTCTTGCAGGATTTTGTGCAGGATTCTGTTTTCCAAAGCTTTGCCCAAAGGTTTTTTGTCAAAATCATGAAATTATGGAGAATTCCAGTGTGGGAATCCAAGTTCTTGCAGGATTTTGTGCAGGATTCTGTTTTCCAAAGCTTTGCCCAAAGGTTTTTTGTCAAAATCATGAAATTATGGAGAATTCCAGTGTGGGAATCCAAGTTCTTGCAGGATTTTGTGCAGGATTCTGTTTTCCAAAGCTTTGCCCAAAGGTTTTTTGTCAAAATCATGAAATTATGGAGAATTCCAGTGTGGGAATCCAAGTTCTTCCTTTACATTGTTTTTTTTAGCATAAAATACAGGAAGTGAAGTGCAAATTCTCTATTAAAGTTTTGTCCATTCCAGAGAAGCACAACTCATATAATAGGAAATTAATGAGGGAGATGGATTAGGGCATTATTTTTCCCTTGACAAATTAATGGATGTTACAATGGATTGTGAGCAGGCATCGTTAGCAAATGGAAAAAATTGCTCCAATTAAAAATGAACCCTGAGGCTCCACCATCAAAACTCCATTGTCAAAATGGAAATATTTCCCATGGATTGTTTTAGAAAGAGGAGGAGGAGAAGGATATCCAGACAATTACAAAAACTTGGCATTGCAGGAGCAGAAGGATGAAAAATCTGCCTGATTTCAGGTGTGACATTTGGGGGGTTGTGGGAGGGGACTGGGAAGAGTCTTCCAAGGCTGATGAAACCAAACTTTGAATGGGTTAAAGAGAAGAAAGTTTCTGTTTTCCCACATCTTCATCAGCTTCAAAATCTGAGCCTGACACTGCAGAATTCCAGGTTTGGGTTTTTTCTGGGAATGATGCTCTTCTTGGCTCCTGCTTTATGCTCCTCCTCCAGCTGAAAGAGCTGGGTCCCATCAGGAATTTTATGTTTTTCAACCCAATTTAGGGCGAGTGGGAGGAGCCTTGGTCTGGCAGCGTTTGACTGACCACGATCCCAGATGGAATTGTGAGGTCTGTGGGGCAGGCTGGGATGTGTGGAGGGATTTTCTGCTCAGTGCTGGTGTCCTCTGGGGGAGGGTGGAATTACGGAATCCTCTAGGTTGGAAAAGCCCTCTGAAATCGAGTCCAACCATGGCCCAGCCCTGCCAAGGCCATTGCTGCCCCATGTCCCCAAGTGCCACATCCACAGGGCTTGGAATCCCTCCAGGGATTGGCATTCCACCCTTTCCATGGAATTTTCCCAATATCCAACCTGAGCCTCCCAGCGTTTGGTCCCCTGCTGGTTTCTCAGCTTCCCTCCATCAATTCCTGGTGCTTGTCCTCCCTCACCGAGGGGTTGGATTCCTGAATTTATCAGGAACAATGGCTGGAAGAGGAAGATCCAAATGCAATTCCACACAGGGATAACTCAGCTCAGCCTGAATCAGCAGCTGCAGATTCTCCTCTCCAGGATCCAGGATCCTGGCTGTCCTCACGTCCTGGCAGAAGTTTGGGATGAGATGGGATTTCAGGCTGTTCCCAAGGCAACCCAACCCATCCCAGGACAGAATGATTCCATCAAGGAGTGTTCAGTCCCCTCTGGAACAGCAGGAGCTGAGGTTGCTCTCAGGGTTGGTTTTGCAGCTCCTTCCTGGAGCTGTTCCATTAATTCCTGGTGCTTTCCCTCCCTCACCGAGGGGTTGTCGATGCCCAAGGTTGGAAGCTGAGTGAGGTTTTTGCAGTGTGAGATAAGAAAGTTCCCAAACTTCCCTGCGAAATCAACTCTCTCCATTCTCTTACTCGGGTTCTTGTGGCTCTGAATTTACCAGGAACATGTGGTGGAAGAGGAAAATCCAAATGCAATTCCACACAGGGATAACTCAGCTCAGCCTCCTGCACTGTCCCAGCCTTGCCTTGGGTCACGGCTGCTCCAGTGCAAAAACTCTTCCAATGGAAAATCCCTTCCCATGGGAGGATTCAGGAAGGAGCCAGAGTGTCTGATCACCTCATGGTGTCCTGGATTTTGGAGCTTCACCCAGGGGTCTGTGGGATTTCCTGGCTCTCTGCACCTGGGAGTTACCCCTGGATGGAGGCTGCTGGTGGAGCCTGTGCTCGGTTCCCAGCTCTTCCAAGACATCCAGGATCGTTTCCCATTTTAATTTTCCTGTCCTGCCTTCCTTGGCATGGCAGCGAGCCCTCCCCTCTTGCCTTTTTCTCCCCGGGGATGTTCTTTTCCAATGGAATCCCATTTCCTTTCCAACCAAACTCAGCCTGGGGCATTTTTCCCAGTCCCTGAGTAACTCCTTTCATCCTTTTCCACAGTAATTTTCCAATCTCCTTCTGGGAATTACAGCACTGGGTCTGTGCTCCGTGTTGGATTATCATCTTCACCGCTGCCAGGTCTACGGGAGAACATTTGTTCCTCAAATGTTCTTTGGGCACATCCAGGGATCTCCATGGCCCAAATCCCAGATTTCCAAGGTTTCTTTGTCATCTCCTGCTTTGTTCCCCAGGCTTTGGGTGCTCTGTTCTCACATCCCAGATTTCCCATGGGGAAAGGACAGGGAAGGGGTTCCTTGTGACCTCGCAGGGCTCTCCTGTTGATCCTACTGGACATCCATGACAAACTGGTGACCAGTGGGAGCCTTTCCCTTTCCTGCCAATCTCAGGAATTCCACTGGAAGCTGCAGAATGAAATCCATGCACTATTCCTGCAACAAAATTACAAAACCAAAGTTTATTCTAATTCATTAAAAAAAAAAAATAAAATCAAGAGGAAATCCCTCCCCAACAGTAAAATTCCCTGGGATATCCCACATCTTCCAGAGGGCACGGTGGATGTCCATGCTGTAGGACTTTTCTGCCCTCAGAATTCCATGGAAACCCCTCGGAGTCTCCCAAAGAGCCCTTTCCCAACAGCCCTGTCTGTGCAATCCCAGATGAATCCCTGACCTTTCGGCATTTGGCAGCGGCCTGACAGGGATGCTGCCACTCAGGAGCTCCTTCCAGGCAGCTCAGCCAAGGAGCTGGAGTTCCACACCTCAGCTCCATAAATCCTGGTGCAGTTCATTCATCAGGAAAGGCAGGAAAAGCAGGAAAAGCAGCCTTGCTTGAAATGTGTAAAAATCCTTGTGTGTGGCACAGGAGGGCGAATGTTCCAAATTCTGCCTTTTAAACCCTGCAGTAAAAATCTCATTCTCATTGAAACCAATGCTCAAAGCTCCCCTGGACAGCCACGGGATGGAATTTCAAAGGAAAAATGGAAAAGGGTTTTGTTTTCCCTGTGCTGCTGCTGGCTGCTCGGAGCTGCCAGGATTTCCTGAGGCGCTGCTCCTGCGGTGTGTGATGGGGCTCACCCCACGCACTCCTGGCACTCCTAAAGCTCCCCAAAGCTGTCCTGAAGGAACAGGAAGAACAAAAAGCTGGGAAAGAAAGCAAACAAAAAGCTACAAAAAAGCAAACAAGAAGCTGGGAAAGACTGACCCCAAATCACCCCACAAAAATCCCTGCAACGACCCCGTTTTTATTTATAAAGGCAGGTGTTGGGTAACTGTGTTCCAGAAAGGAAAAAACCCAGGATTTCCCTGGAGGCAGCACTAATGCCGGTGTTGGAGCCTCCTGGAGCAGCTCCTGTTTTCCCAAAGCCTTGACTCAGGAATCCAGCGCCAGGTGGGGCCCTGCCAGCATTGTCCCCTTGTCCCCAGCCCAGTTTTCTGTCCCCTCTCCTCCCTCCCCTGCAGAGCTGGAGCTGAGCAGGATGGAGGGGCTGCAGGAAAAGCTCTCTGCTGCACATCCAGGGATGCTGAACATCCCTGGAGTGACCGTGGCTTTCCCAAGGATTTTCCAGTCCCCAGGCTGTCACTTTAACCGGTGTTTTAAAAATAAAAAGGGAATTGCCAAGGATAGGGGGGGATTTGCTGTGCCTGGGCTGGAGGCAGAGGCCACACTTTGGCTTTTCCATTTTTCCTGTGGGTGTTTCTCTCCTTTCCCATATCCCAGGATATTTTTCCATTTTTCCAGTGGGTGTTTCTCTCCTTTCCCATATCCCAGGATATTTTTCCATTTTTCCACTGAGTGTTTCTCTCCTTTCCCATATCCCAGGATATTTTTCCATTTTTCCATTGAGTGGTTCTCTCCTTTCCCATATCCCAGGATATTTTTCCAGTGGGTGTTTCTCTCCTTTCCCATAACCCAGGATGCTGCCTCAGGGCTGGCTGTGGAAGATTTGGGGTCGGAGAGGGGAGTAAGGGAGGGAGTTGGAACCTAAAAGGGCTNTTGAGTGGTTCTCTCCTTTCCCATATCCCAGGATGCTGCCTCAGGGCTGGCTGTGGAAGATTTGGGGTCGGAGAGGGGAGTAAGGGAGGGAGTTGGAACCTAAAAGGGCTCCAGGAGACCTGGAGAGGGACTGACCCCAAATCACCCCAAAACCTCCCAGGCCAATGGAGCTCTCCGAGGAGCTGACTCTGATTTTGGAATCACTTCCCACTCCTCCTCCCTCCTGAGCTGCAGGGGGCAAGTCCAACCTACACAGAACTTCCACCGTGGTGTTCCCAGCGAAGTTTGGATGCTTCCACTTGGTTATTGGAAGATCCCAAGCCCAGTTAATTAGGGATGATCCAAATTAACACAAAAGTCACACACTTCCCTTCATTCCAACT
Organism: Polioptila caerulea; assembly: GCA_013397295.1. Classification (NCBI taxonomy): domain Eukaryota; kingdom Metazoa; phylum Chordata; class Aves; order Passeriformes; family Certhiidae; genus Polioptila; species Polioptila caerulea. Next base: position 79,482 of record VYXF01012578.1, read on the forward strand.
TCCACGAGCCATAAAGGCATCCCATAATTTGCATTATTGGGAACACACAGGATTTGGAGGCATGTTTGGATATGAATCTGACATGATAGCTTTAGGAAGTTAATTAGGTAATTGCTAAACATCCTAATTGATTTTTAATTACTGAGTGAAGCTCGCAGCAGAGCCCAGCCTGGCAGAGTGCTCTGTCATTACAGAACAAAAGGAACTTCAGCAGCACTTCAGCATTCCCAGGCTCCCACATGTCCATGGATTCTGCACCTTTTCCTACAAATCCACCCAGGTTTGCCCATCCCTTCATTTCCTTCCTGTTTTGGGGATCTTCAGTCAAAAAATGAGAAGCAGGACAGCATCCCAGGAGAAGCAGATTCCCTTAAAGTGAGGCTCTTGGAAGTGGAGGTTGGAATTGGATGATCTTTAAGGGCCCTTCCAACCCCAATCATTCCATAACTACAAATCCAGGACCGAACTCAGCCAATTCCATAGCTCTGGCACTGGGATTAATTTACAATTTCCATTTTGATTTAGGCTTTCTCAGCTGTCCTGCGATCCCACATATCCACCCCCTGGAAACCACCTCCATTCCCTGAGCACGAGAACTTCCCCAGAAGTTCTGCAGAAGGAGTCCTGGAATCTCCTGGACTGGTGGAAAGCCTCAGTGCCCGATTTTCACAGGTGGAATTCCACACTGGTTTGGCTGGGAAGGGATTAAATCCCATCCTATCCCATTCCATGGGCAGGGACACCTCCCACTGTTCCAGGCTGCTCCAACCCCAATGTCCAGCCTGGCCTTGGACACTGCCAGGGATCCAGGGGCAGCCACAGCTGCTCTGGGAATTCCAGCCCAGCCAGGAATTCCCAGTTCCCAATCTCCCACCCAGCCCTGCCCTCTGGCAGTGGAAGCCATTCCCTTTGTCCTGTCCCTCCATCCCCTGTCCCCAGTCCCTCTCCAGCTCTCCTGGAGCCCCTTCAGACCCTGCCAGGGGCTCTGAGCTCTCCCTGGAGCCTTCTCCTCTCCAGGGGAACATTCCCAGCTCTCCCAGCCTGGCTCCAGAGCAGAGGGGCTGCACTCATAAATGGATTCCCATTAATGGAAATCCCCATATCCCATTATATGAAATATTCTTCCATTCTGCTGCTGCAAAGTGACTCCAAGAACTGTCCAAACAGGATTATTTTTTTTTCACCACTAATTACAGGGCCCAAAATCATGTGCAAAGTCTTTCAATCAAACAGGGATTTCTGTTTCATTCCACTTTATCCACAATATCTCACCCCAAAAATAATTATTCCATTCAGATCCCAGAATCTTATGGGATATTTAACATTATAATTGAGATTTAGAAGGAACACAGATATTTCTCCAATATTTCTGACCTCCTGCAGCACTCCCAGCTTTGGGAGCCCACAGCAGCCATTGGAAAAGGGGGATTTTTTTTCCTCCTTCACATCCTGCTCACAAAACACCCTTTGTGTGATTGGGGTTTGGTTGCTGCTCTAAATAATTTATAAATTCACATTCCAGGAGACACAAAAATCTTTCAGGAGCAGGAATTCCCTGATTTGCCTTCCTGATCTGCCACTGGAGTAGAAAATGCACCAAGGGCTGGGGAAAGTTTCCATTATTTTCTTTGGGGTTGTTTTAAAACCAACTGGAGCTGAGGAACTGGGTCAGAAATCTGGAATTTCCAATTTTTCTCCAGGAAATGTACAGTTACCCATTTGCAGCTGCGGGGTTTGGAGAACACAATTTTCAAACTATAAATTGCCCCTAAAATGATTCCTCAGTTTTTAAACCTTGGCCATGGCAGGATCTCCCTTTCCCCTCCCTCCAGACACTGGTTGGTCCCTTCCCATTGGAAATATTACTCCTGGGGGAATTTTTCTTCAGGTTTGATGGAAAATTCTGGTGTCTCCAGGAATTCCATGACTCTTTGAGCACCTTGGTGGCATTAATGGGGCACAATCCCTAAACAAAGTGTCCCCAGTGTTTCTCTGTGCTTCCGTTCACAGAACTGTGGAATGGTTTGGGTTGGGATGGACCTTAAATCCCATCCCACTATCCCATGGATCCCATCCCATCCCATCCCATTATCCCATTATATCATCCCATCCCATTCCATCCCATTCCATCCCATTCCATCCCATTCCATCCCATTATCCCATCCACGGATCCCATCCCACCCCACNGGGCAGCCACAGCTTCTCTGGGAATTCCAGCCTAGCCAGGAATTCCCCATTCCCGATATCCCACCCATCCCTGCAGTGGATTTATTTCCCACTATCCCAAATCTGCAGTGTGGNCCCCAATGTCCAGCCTGACCTGGGAAACTTCCAGGGATCCAGGGGCAGCCACAGCTGCTCTGGCACTTCCAGCCCAGCCAGGAATTCCCTATTCCCAATATCCCACCCATCCCTGCAGTCTGGATTTGGGATTTACTTCTCACTATCCCAAATCTGCAGTGTGGAAATCCATGCCTTGGAATTCTCAGGCTTGCAGAGATCTCCACAGTCATTAACCCTTGCTGGGGTAGCAGAACTTTCTTGGGAATTTTCCCTTTCTCTCCAGGCTCAAAACCAAGATCCCCCAGGGATGTGGAGGTGGGAGAGGATTCCTGGAGCTGCCTTTTGGCATTTGTTTTCTTACTGGAAACAAAAGCTGCTCCATAAATCCCTGGTCCCACCTGGTGGTTGGCATGAACCTTGAAATCCTACAGAGATTCCCAGTCCAGGGAATGGAGTGGAAAGGCTCTCGAGGAGCTGTCGGAGCTAATATTGAAATATTGGATTTTGGAGAAGGAAGAGGAGGTTCCCAGCTTGGATCCTGAGCACCAGGACAAACTGGCTGGGAAGAGGAAGGCAGAAGGTAAATCCAAGCCTGACCATGGAATGCAGAGGTCACAAGCTGGAGGAATAAAAAGTGCAGAAAATGGAAAAAAAAAACCCCAAGAACAAGCCTTAAAAACCACGGGAATAACACAGCCATGACCTTCAATAAGGCCAAATCCAATAAAGGCAGAACTGGGAGGGGAAGATCCTTTGGGAAATGAACCCAAATGAAAAAAAGGAGTTCAGGGAAGTTGGCAGCTCTTTAAAAAAGCACCGGAAAAATCCATCCCGAGGAGCTGCAGGAAGGGTGGGGAGGGATCACAGCAGCTGAATCCAGGGTTTTTCATTGGCTTGGAGCAGAGAGAATTGCACAGGGAGCAAAAAGTGGCTCAGTTGGACGTGAAAGGTGATGAGGGATGGGGCAAAGCAGGAAGGGAAGAGCAGGAAGGGAAATCAGGAAAGGGAAAAGCAGGAAGGGAAATCAGGAAGAGAAATCAGGAAAGGGAAAAGCAGGAAGGGAAATCAGGAAGAGAAATCAGGAAAGGGAAAAGCAGGAAGGGAAAATCAGGAAGGGAAGAGCAGGAAGGGAAAAGCAGGAAGGGAAGAGCAGGAAGGCAGAGAGGGAAGGAAAAAACAGGAAAGGGAAAGAGGGAAGGGAAAAGCAGGAAGGGTCAAGGAGGAGACCCTCAGATGCAAAAGGGACCCAGGAAACTTCTGAGTCTCCCCTGGGTGAGTGCAGAGGGGACTCCCAGCTGATCCCTCAGGGATGGCTCCGGTGCCTCCCTTCCTGCTGGGAACAGCAGCAGAAGGAGGGGAAAGGTTTTAATGGACGGTCTCCGTCAGGTGGCTGTTCGGGATGGATGGATGGATCGGGATGGTTTGATGGAATCACGGAATGCTCGAGGCTGGAAAAGCCCTCTGAGGTCACTGAGTTGCCAAGCCCTGCCCAGGCCAGCACTGCCCCCTGTCCCCGGGTGCCACATCCACAGGCTCTGGATCCCTCAGGGATGGGGACTCCGGCCCTGCCTGCTCCTGGCATTCCAGGGAGGCGTGGAGCTGGGCGAGGCAGTGGGGGAGGAAACAGGGGTTGACCCTGCCCTGGACTTGTCCTTGGTGTCTCAGAGCAGGCCACACTCACCGGGGGATGGTTTGAAGAACAGACTTCAGCTGGTTGCCTCTCCTGGTTTCCAGCTCCAGGGGTGGCTCAGTCCAGAGCAGGAATTCACGTGCAGCCCATTTCCAGGGAATTCTGGAATATCCTGAGCTGGGAGGGACCCACAGGGATCATCCAGTCCCACCCCTGTCTCTACCCAGACCCCCCAACAATCCCACCCTGAGCATCCCTGGCAGCCCCCGGAGCTCTGGCAGCCTCAGGGCCGTGCCCAGAACCCTTTTGGGAAGAACCTTTCCCTGATATTTATTCCCTCCCATCCCAGTTCCTTTCCTTTATGTTATCCCAGCGTCACATACACAGGCCCAGCATCTCCCACCTGTGGCAGCAACACTCCCAAGGGATTTCCTCCTCCTCTTGCTGCCCCAAGAAGATGCTGAGCAGCTCTGAGGAGGGAACCCCTGTGAGCCACGCAGTGCCTCGCTTTTCTTCGGGAAAACCAGCCCCGTGTGAACATTCCGGATTTTATTTCCCGCTGCTGCGGCGGGGAGCGGCGCCGTAACAAATAGGAAATTAAATCAGGGGGGGATGTAAACCTGCCGAGGAGAACAGGCAGCTGTTGTGGTTCTTTATTGCCTTTTTCATCTGCTGTTGCGTTTTGCCATCGTCTGGTGCTCAGTGGAGGGTGTGATTTATTCATAGCAGGCTCTGGCACAGCCGGGGGGGTTGTACAATAAACCCCTGACAAGGCCCGTGCCAAAAGCCATTAGGAGGAGAGAACAATAATGGAGACACAAAGTATTTACAGAGCGAGTTGGCTTTAATTTAAAATCCTTTACTGAGGCTTGATGATAATTACATCACATTGCTGACAGGCCCTGCTTTGCGCCGCGGCGTTAAAAAATCAGCGAGAATTGAAACCTCCCTTAGAAGCTGCAAGAGATTCCTGGGATTTTAAGGTCATTGAGGCACTCGGGCATTGCTGCCAAGAGCCAGGTTTTTCCTAAATTAGTGCCAGGCGGGCAGAGGGGTTGGAAGGACAGGGATATGTTTGGTGGGGTTGTTGGGATGGATCCTGATCCAGGGTTTTGCTTTCTCCTCTTGCTTCTCCTTCTCTCTCCCTCCCCATCCAGAGGTGTTTGTCTATAGGTTTAAAATATCCATGTTTTATATAGAAACTCTTTTTGCCTCTTTGTGAAGCCCCTGGCAGGGCCTGAAGGGGCTCCAGGAGAGCTGGAGAGGGACTGGGGACAAGGGATTGAGGGACAGGACACAGGGAATGGCTTCCACTGCCAGAGTGGAAATTTAGTTTGGATCTTGGGAACTGGGAATTCCTGTCTGGGCTGGAATTCCCAGAGCAGCTGTGGCTGCCCCTGGATCCCTGGCAGTGCCCAAGGCCAGGTTGGACATTGGGGTTGGAGCAGCCGGGGACAGTGGGAGGGGTCCCTGCCCTGGCACAGGGTTGGAATGGGATGGGATTTAAGATCCCTTCCCAGCCAAACCAGTCTGGGATTCTGGGGGAAGGAGAGCAGTTGTGTCATCCCAAAAGGGTGGAAATTGGCCATTTCATTTCCCCTCCAGTTCCCCAAGGCTGCAACTCCTCCTGCAGTGTATCCATGGAATAAAACACCACTCTCCAAGGCAGGAAAAGCAGATCCTCTTCCTACAAAACCCTGGCCGGACCCCGGCAGGGGCAGCGCTTTAAGGGTTAATACCAGCCCATCTCCCAAAGCTGTTCCCTCCCAACACCCATTTAAAGTCATTTCCCAGCCCGTTTTTGGAGGGAATGGAGGGGAAATTCCGGGGATCCCAGGGGTGAGTGCAGTTGCAGGGCTCTGACGAGGGAGAGCAGCAGATCCATGCTCAGCCCCCGGACAGGGGGACCTGGAGCAGCCCCAGCTCGGGATTTCCATCCCTACAACCTCAGCTCGATTTCCCCGGAACCCCAGAGCTGTGAGGAATTGTCAAAGACTCCGGAAAAGACGTCTGGGAGAGCAGCAGGAGGAGGAGATATTTGTAAATCCAGCAGAGGGAAAAAAGCCTTTAATTAGCAGGCAGCCTAATGAACAGAATCCTCCTGGAAGCAAAACCCATCTCCAGGCTTCCCAGTGGGAATTTTGTGTTTATTGGCCCTCCTTGAAAGGTTTGAGGATCCTTTTGTGGGAAATTACAATTCTCATCTCCAAAGGGAAGCTCCTGGCCTTTACAGAGGATTTGTGGTGTATCCAGCAGATTTTGTCTCACTGCCTGCTCAGACCTCCAAGCTGGAAGCCTGGGAATGCTCAGGGACAGGAATTTATCCTGGATGAACCTTTGGTCTGACCCAGTATTGTCATTTTTATGTTCTAATAGAAATTTTAATATTAAAATATTAATATTAAGTTAATATTTCCTACGGGTTTTCATCAGCTTCTCATAATTTAATCCCCTTTATAGAACATTTCCCAGGATTTTCCAGCAGCTGATCTGGAGATGGAAATAGCTGGATAACCCTGCTTGGTTTCCCAGGATTGGAAAAGATGTTGAGGGTGATTGTTTCAAAATTAACAAATTAATTTGCATGTCAGGAATTCCCACTTTTCCATGCGAATGAGAAGATTTTAAAAAATGAAAGGGAAGATTTATAAAAATGAGTGGTTGGGTGTTCAAGCACAAAAAGACCTGGAAATTCAGGAAGATGCTCCTGATGGGAGCTCTAAAATCTTTGTTGGAGTAGAAAATCTATTTGGATTTTTTATTGAATGTTGGTTTTCTTAAAAAAAAACAGCAAAGAGAAATCTCCAACCTGAAATGGTTGCGGGGTGGGAGAGGATTTTCCAGGAATTTACTCAGCCAGAGTTTTCCTGGTGTTTCCTTCTCAAATAAATCAGAGAATTCCAGGCTGGTTTGGCTTTGAGGTCAATCCCACCCTGTCCAGATTCTACTGGAGATGTGGAAATTTGGAATTCCCTGGGGAGCCTGGTCAGTGCCCCCCACCCTCCAGGGGAGGAACTTTTCCCTGAAATCCAACCTAAAAACCCTGAAAATTCCCCACAGCTGAGCTGGAATCACACAAGGAGAGGGATGAGGCTTCCAAGGAAAAGGAGCACTGAGTAAACTCCATGAAAATCCTGAATTTTCCAACTCTGGGTGCTGAAATCCCCCCCTATGTCCTTCCTGGTGTAATATTTGGGATTTAATTCCTTCCTTGTTGTAATAAGAGGCAGAGGAGGAAGAAAAGCAGCTCGGAAAAAGTGGGAAGAATTTTGGCAGGAGCAAGAGAAGGAGGAATAAAATTCCTGCCTGCTTTGGAAGTGCTGATAGGAGCACTTGGAAAGGAGATGATGGCAAAGAAAAGTCACTCCTGAGATGTCCTGAGCAAAACTCTCCAGGGTGGGAACTTCTCCAAGGAAAACTTAACAAAGGATTTTTATGGGAACCATTTCAAGGATCGGGATAAAAAACACGCTGAGCTCTTCCAAGCTGAAACCCGGGGAGTGGGAAAATAACCCTCATCCAATTCTGTGGAAATCTCAATTACTTTCTCTTTGTAGATTAAAAAGTCGGCCCAGGGGCTGCTCCAAGGCCTGGAAAAGTCAAGGGGAGATTTTCCAGAACTGTCCAGGGAGCTGGATCCGTGTTTGGGACTCAGCTGCGAAGCCTTTGAGCTTTGTTGGTTTTGAGATGTGCCAAAATCAGATTTAAATATTGAAAAACTGTGCCTGGGAGTTACCGCTTGGGGCTTTGAAAATATTTGAATCATTTTGAAAAGATTTTAGTGAGATTTTGATAAGATTTTGATTTTTGGGGCTGATTTTGAAAAAAATGGCCATCAAATCTAAACACATTTAAGTAATGCCAGGTAGGGTTTCAGTCCAGTTTTTTCACTACATTGTTGATCCTGGGAAGTGATTTAGGATTAAAAGTTCCTCTCTGGAAGCAGGAATTGTCTCCCCAGCAGCTGTCCCGTGTTATTTAGTGGCTGCCATTCCCAAATTTTGGGAATTAAATGTTGGATTTTTCCATCCAACCTCAGAGAGGGATAGATCTGAGTTCTGTCTTTGTATTGAGGGATTATGGGATATTTTCAGGAGGAATTTTTTCATGGAAAAAAAATGGCAGGGGCTGCCCAGGGAGGTCTGGAGCGCCCATCCCTGGAGGTGTCCCAGGAATTCCTGGAGGTGACGCTCAGAGCTCTGGGCTGGGCACAGGGTGGGCACAGCTGGGACTTGATGATCCTGGAGGGCTTTTCCAACCTCAGGGATCCTGGGATTCTGGGATTTTTGCCTTTCATGAAGATATTTTGTTTTATTTTGTCAATGATTGCGTTAGGGTGGAGTTTAGAGGTTTTTTATCCAATTTAGGGCGTCAGGGTGGTGGGAAATGTGTGAAGCCCCAGGGAGTCCCTCCCTGCCCTAAGGCTGTGTGGGAGGGAAGGACCTGGATTTTAGGGATCAGTTGGATGAGCACAAATTTCACAGGGAATAAAGACACAGGGTTGCATTTGCCACCTTTGTACCCGGAGGCCCAAAAACTCTTTGCTCCTGAGGATTTAATAGAATCCCAGAATCCCAGACTGGTTTGGGTTGGGAGGGTCCTTAAATCCCAGCCAGTTCCACCCTGGATGGGCAGGGACACCTCCCACTGTCCCAGGGTGTCCAAGCCCAATGTCCAACCTGGCCTTGGACATTCCAGGGATCCAGGGGCAGCCACAGCTACTCTGGGAATTCCATTCCAGCCAGGAATTCCCAATTCCCAATTTCCCCTCCAGCCCTGCCTCCATTAAAATTACATTTTTCCCCTCTTGTGCTGCCCTTGTGAAAATGTGGGATTTATGCCCTGCTCAAGGATGGGTTCTCCTGATGGGCACTAAAATCGTTCCCACGCTTGGTTTTTCCTTTGCTTTCTCCATTTTTAAGTTGTTGACTCCATTAAAAAAACTGCAGGAACAAGGGGAAAAGCAAAAAGGAAAAACCCACAATGGGAATTAATGACCTCTTTGAAAAATCAGTTGAAGTGAACAATTTCAAAGGGTGAATATTTGCGTGCAGATACAATAAACACCAGCTATTAATGCAGGGGAAAAAAATCCATTAAAATTACATTTTTCCCTGACACTTTTCCTATACCTGTTTGAAGAAAACTCTCTCCTGATGCCATTCCCAGTGGGAACAACACTTGCATTGTTTCATTTCCACCTCAAAGGAATCTCTACATCAAAGGTCAAAATTGTCAATAGTTAGGCAAAGTAATTAATTAGCTCTTAGGATCACTGCTAGAGCACAATTTTAACATCATTTTTCTTTCATTCCCCTCATGTCCAGCAGCTCGAGCAACTTTTTTTACAAGTTCTGTGTTCCAGAAATTTAATTGCACTTTTATTGTTGTGTTTGGAGTTAATTATACAGCAAAGCAGGTTTATCTCTCCGATATTAAATCAAGCAAGTGCTCTTGGAACAATCAATTGATATTTAATTACAACAGAGAAGCTGCCCTATTAAATCTAAATTAAATGCTCATTGAAGACTATTAAAGTGTTACCAGACCATCAAACAGCAAATGCAATCCAACGTAGCCCAAAGCCTTCTGTGCTTGGTTTTCTTTGGAATCCTGAGCAGGAAAACTGACCTCAGATGACATTTCCGGGAATTTTCGGTGAATTCCGAAGGAAAATTTCCCTCTCCAAGTTTCTTTTACTGAATGAAAGGCAGCAACAATATTGAGGCTTTTTTTATGTCTCCCAGGTAAGGATAAGAAAGATAAGGTTGTTATAGGAGTTTAGAGGGGAAGGATTTGGGAGGAGCTCGAAGTGGAGCATGGAAAAGGCAGGAGATGCCTCTCCAGGGATAATCATGGACTGGTTTGGGTGGGAAGGGACTCAAATCCCACCCAGTGCCACCCCTGCCATGGCAGGGACCCCTCCCACTGTCCCAGGGTGTCCAACCCCAATGTCCAACCTGGCCTTGGGCACTGCCAGGGATCCAGGGGCAGCCACAGCTGCTCTGGGAATTCCATTCCAGCCAGGAATTCCCAGTTCCCAATATCCCATCCAGCCCTGCCCTCTGGCAGTGGAAGCCATTCCCTGTGTCCTGTCCCTCCATCCCCTGTCCCCAGTCCCTCTCCAGCTCTCCTGGAGCCCCTTCAGGCCCTGCCAGGGGCTCTGAGCTCTCCCTGGAGCCTTCTCCTCTCCAGGGGAACATTCCCAGCTCTCCCAGCAGAGCTGGCTCCAGAGCAGAGGGATTTTCCTTCCAGATCCAGAGAAAATCTTCCTGCTCTCCTCTGGGCTTGCTCCATCAGCTCCACATCCTTCCAAGCTGGGATCCCAAAGCAGGAGGATCAATCCCGTTTTTCCTTCCTCCTTTCTGGACCCACAAGATCCCAGAGCATCCAACTGGCCAGAGCAATATTAAATGGGCCTTCCAACATCCCAGCTCCCATTCTCCATCTCCACCCCTCTGAGGGGATCCTGCTTGATTCCCAACCTTTCTCCTGCTTAAGGGAATGGAATTCCTTCTCCTGCTCTGGGATAACTCCTGCTGAGCACTGAAGGAGCCGTGAGAGCAAAGCCAAAGGTGATCCAAGGAAATTGAGGGTGTAGGGTTGATTTTGATTAACGGGGCATCATTTAAACCACAAGAGGGATTTTTTTTTGGAAAATCCTAAAGCAAACAGTGCTTAAGTTAAATTGCCCAGAGGTTTTCGTGCAGGGTGACGTGGAAGGCATTTAAGTGACAAATGTTTCATCTGGAAAGAGAAACTCCATTACTCAATGTGAGCCATTACTTGGGATGAGTTACGGGTCATCCATCAGTCAATTCCCTAATGGATCATCCATATTCATGCCTGGCCCTCCTTACAGCAGGGTTGTTAATTTTGCTTTCCTTGACTTGTTTTCCATCTTCATTTGCCTCAGCTCCCGATCTGAAGTGAGTGGAGATCCCTGTTTGCTCTTTTTTATTGGATCAGTTCAGAGTGGATGGAGCTGCAAAGCCTCGGGAACATTCGGATTTCTCTGGGAAGGTTTTCCCTCCCAGCAAAGTTGGGATTGGGGTTGGGAAGTTGCCAAGGGCATGGATAGAGCCCATCCCAGAGATAAGAGAAGGGAACTTCCAGTTTGAGGGGTATTCCCACTCAAAATGCATCTGATTCCAGCAGAATCTTCTGACCGGCTGCAGGTGTAACACAGGCGTTGTAGGAGTAGGGAGAGGAAATGAAGAGTTTCCAAATGTTCCCCTTTTGTTTCCCGCTCCGAGGTCAGGTTGTTGTTTCACTCCTCAGACTGTGCCAGGGGAGGCTCAGGTTGGCCATTGGGAGCGATTCCTTCCTGGAAAGGATGGCCAGGCCTTGGAAGGGGTTGTCCATCTCAATTCCCTAATGGATCATCCATACTCATGCTCGGCCCTTCCTACAGCAGGGATGTTAATTTTGGTTTTCCACCTTCATCTCCCTGAGCTCCTGATCTGAGGAGGATGGAGATCCCTGTTTGCTCTTTTTTATTGGATCAGTTCAGAGTGGATGGAGCTGCAAAGCCTCAGGAACATTCGGATTTCTCTGGGAAGGTTTTCCCTCCCAGCAAAGTTGGGATTGGAGTCGGGCACTTGCCAAGGGCATGGACAGAGCCCATCCCGGAGATAAGGGATGGAAAAACACAGGGAATGAGCTGCTGAGCCCAACCCTGAGACTCCTGTGCTGATCCCCCTCCTAAACCCAGCCTAAAATGACAGGGGCAGATCCGGGAGTTTATTGAGTTTATTGCTTTGGCTTTATAGAAAAACAAATTCTTACCTGAGGCTGCCACTGCCTGTCTCAATCCCTGCCCCTCCAGGAGCTTCCAGCTCTCCCAGGAGAAAATTCCCCTTTCCTTGCAATTGCTATCTTGGAGGGATGGTGGTTTCTCCACTCAGGCGTGCAATAACCTCTAAGTTTTTTATCAGAACAGTAAACTGGAACTTCTCCTTCCACCACCATCACTTTTAAGTGTCCTGGAATTTGTTTAATGGAAAGTGAATGTGGTAATGAGGAGCTTAGAGGGAAAAGAACCCACCTGGGTGAAACAGAAACAGTTTCAGTCCTGGGTTTTCCTTTCAGATCTTCTGAAATAAAAAGGAAGATAATTGACAGCAGCTTCTATCGTGGAGAACAGGTATTTATGTGTCTACTAATAATTTATGGGATGGAAAATCAGGCACCTCCATGGAAAGGGAAGGTGAAGGAATGAACTCCCACTCACTTCAAGAGTTCACACCTTGCTGAACACGCTTCCTTACAAGCCTCTGTGTGTGTATAAACCTGATTTTTTAAATTGCAGCCACCTGGGGTTTAAGGTCTCTGTGTCACATTCCCCTGTCCTGGCAGATGAAAATCTCACCCTCAGATATTGCCACCAACTCAGCTCATTAATATTCATCATTACCTTTTGCATTCTGTCTTGCAATTAATTTCCAGCCCACATGAAAGTGTTTCTGTCTAAGCCCATTTAATTGGTTTTCAAGGCAGACGCTCCCCGAGACATTTCTGCCACTTCCCTCCAAAATAATTCAGATTTCTTGAGTTTGCTCTGATGAATCTATTGGAAGAACAATCAGATTGGATAGCAAGGTATCCTTTGGATAAATTCTCCTGTCAATGCTTTGCTGAGCTGCTTAAGAATGAAAATATCTCAGTTATTGTGGGTGTGGAAGGAGACTGCCTCAAAAACCTGGTTTGGTGGAAAAAAATCTTGGCTGTGGTGTCACCCACGGAGCAGGAAGGTTAAATGTCTGAGCCATGGATTTCCCATTAAAAAATCATCTTAGATCCCAATCTGTGTTTGGAAAGAGAGCAGGAAGAAGGGAAGGGTTTGGGAGAAACTCAAAATGGAGCATGGAAAAGGCAGGAAACGCCTCACCAGGGACAATCATGGAATCATGGAATGGTTTGGGTGGGAAGGG
>VYXF01012578.1:102144-116625 GCA_013397295.1 Polioptila caerulea
ACACAATAAATAATTTTATAGCACCAACTCTGGTTCTCGTCTGTCTAAAAACCCCTAAAAAAACTCGACACTTGTCCATGTTTCCTTTCCAGTTCATTAAAGGAACACCTGACCTCTGTCCTTATCTAAATCCATGTTATCCATCCAAAATCCACGGCTGTGCCAGTGTGGGGGGTTCTCCTCCCTAATTTCAGTTCAATAAGCAACTTCCGTGGAGTTCCTAATGCAATTCTATGGATTTAGACAATCTTAAATATGCTAAGGAAGGAAAAATCACTAATTTGTGGTTTGACCACAGCATTGAATCAGTTTGTACCAATTAATTCCCAGTATATCCACTATAATTACAGGTTTTAAAAAAGCAGTTAATTTTATGCATGAATATATACACCCAGACCTGTCATTCCTGGTAAAACAAAAGAATATATTTATATATTCCCCAGCCTGGCTGAGGTGTCTCTGAGTGAGGAATATGCTGAGTTTATAACTGTCTGCAGTGAAATTCCTTTGGGAAATGGCTCAGAGAGAAGTGTGGAATCATCAGCTGCCTCCGAGGCTTGTAAATGTGTCACCTTGTTTTCCAAGGCTTGTCTTACTGACACAGGAACAAAGCAGCAGCTGCAAAAAGGGAATATTTCACTCCCACATGGATATTTCTTTGGAAAATTGGGATGTCACCAGTGGTGCCATGTTCTCCAACAGTTAGCACTGGTCAGTGTGGGATCATTGCTGAAGAACTGGTTGGAAAAGTCCCTTATTTCTACAAATATTCTTTGTGGCAAAGTAGGCACAAAAGAGGATTTTTTTGGCCAAAAAGCCTGGAAGAAATTGGATTTTTTTCCACAAATAAGCTGTCCCCAAAGTGATTCCCTCCTGGCTAATTCATGGAGGTTCCAGGTAAGTGGGTGTGTGAGGAGGAAGGAGCTGCAAACTGAAACTTAGATTAGATGAGGGATTGGGAATTCCTGGCTGGGAGGGTGGGGAGGGGCTGGGCTGGGATTCCCAGAGCTGCTGCGGCTGCCCCTGGATCCCTGGCAGTGCCCAAGGCCAGGCTGGACATTGGGGTTGGAGCAGCCTGGGACAGTGGGAGGTGTCCCTGCCATGGCACTGGATGGGATTTAAGATCCCTTTAATCCAAACCATTCTGGAATTCTCTGCTGATCTGTTCTGTGGCCATGGCAGAGCTGTTCCTTTGGACTGATGTTGAATCCATGGCACCTTCAGGACTCCAGAAAAGACCAAGAAAGAGACTCAAAATCAAGGAACCCTCGATCATGGAAAGACTTGCTGGACGATCACCCAGGTTTTCTTTGCTTCATTTATTTCCATTATTTCGTTTTTATACCATAAGATTTTCAGGTCATCTCTGCCTTCACCTGGGTGTGGATGAGCCCAGAACAAAGCAAATGTGACCAAGGCCTAGAGGCACTAAAAAGGAACAAATTATTAATGATTTTGTCCTGGTTTAGGGCAAACCCAGGACACCTTTCTAAAAACTACAGCTACTACTCAGAGATAGCAAATCTGTCATACCTTGTTTTTCTGTGTGCACTTCAAGAATGCTTTAAATCTTTCCTGAATTCCTTCAAATCCAGCGGTTTCTGGGGGAGGCAGGCTGTGGCTGCAGCACCATAGCAGTGCAAGAGAAACGTTGTATTTTGGGCTGAATGGGAAAATTTTGGGCAATGTGGGCTGAATTCCAGCAGGTTCGTCATGGCTTGATCCAAGGGCAAAATGAATCCAGAACTGTGCTTGGGTGATGTTTTATTCATGTGATGCCTTAAGTTTTAGTTTTATATTTTCCAGACTCTGGGCTGTTTCAGGGGCAGTTCTGGGTTTCACATTCAGCCTTGCTGAGCTCTCCTCACACAGCAGGGACACAAAACAATTCCTTCTCCAGCCTGGCACCAAGGACAGCCCATCCCAATTCCAGGCCCAAGAGCAAAACCAAGGGTGAAGGGAAGAGAGCAAAGCAAGGAGGATGGAGCTCCCTGAGCTGGAGCTGCAATGGGACAATTCCCTGCACTCTGCTGCTGGAGCAGAACTTCTCCAAGGGTGGGACCTGGTGGCCGGGCTCCATTTGGGGCCCATTTTGGGGCTCAGCCTGGGTGTGGCCCGGCCGGGCTCTGGCCCTGCCCAGGGTGTGTCCAGGGAGGCCTTGGAATAAATCCCTGCTTTATCCTCCTGCTCTGGCCGGCCTCTGTTCCAGGGCAGCCTGCAGAAAACATTGGCACAGAGGATTTCAGGCTTTCTGTGCTGACAGGGACTAATCCTCAAGGATTCACTGCATTGANTTTCTCTTTCTTTTTCACAAGTTTGGGTGATTTACTGTAATTGGTTGAAAAAATCCACAGTGCAGGACATGGGTGATGAGTTATTGGGTTAGAAGTTAAAATAAATTAGTTGGCATTTCATAATTGGGTGGTTTAGGTTTAAAAAGCCCTTGAGTACAGAACTCTGGGCTCCATTTGTGCTCTGGTAACTCAGCATGGAGCAGCACTCACGGGCAGTGAGGTGTAACTGAGATAAGGAATAATAAACATCCAAGTCCAAACAAGAATTCTGTCTCTGGTGCTTTTAATCCTGACCCTGAGAAGAAGAACCTGGTAAAGCCAGGGATTTGCCTGAAGGCATCACCTGAGGCACAGCAGAGGTCTCTCCCCACCACTGATGAACACGTTCCACCTCCTCAGCAAGCTTTGTTGGGAGCTCTGCTCCTTCCTTGTCTTCCCTAAAGGTCTCCCATACAGCCCCTCTCCCAGGAGATGCCATAAGAGCCAGGAGGCTGCAAGAGACCCACATTTCTTCTCTTGGCTGTGCTCAGCACTGAGTTTGTCACACTGGAAGCTGATGGTCTTCCCAGCTCAGCAAGAGTCTGTGCACACATCCTGCCAGGGCTTCCCTGGTGCCTCTTTTCCAGCAGGAACGCAGACCAAGGAGGAACAGGACCAAAGATTTAACTATTGATCCCTCAGCACTCCTTCCATTCCACAGACATCCCAGTGGGACCTCACAAAGAGTCAAACAGTGGTATAATGCATAACAACTGTAGTAGTTTAAATGTAACAAAAAAGGGTGGTGTTTTTTTTTTGGTATAAATAATGTAAGTTACTTAAAGTTGGAAGGGATTGCTGGGACACCACACGTGCTCAGGCTCATCTCCCAGCTGCTTTTAGCTTCGGATTTTCTGGTTGTATACTGCTGTGCCGAGTTTGAACTCTTGGACTGGAATTCAGCTGGGGTAGTTCCTACTGGAGTTTTTGGATGGACAGCAGGGAGGTAGAGAATTTAATCTCAAAGCCCTTTGGCTGTTTTTAAAAAATTTCACTTGAGGGTTTCAGCTGAAGTTTTAGTTAAGGTTTCAGCTGAGGCAGCAGCAAATTCCAGCTTTTCTTGCAGCATTTGCAGGACTTCAGGTTCATTGCTCCAGGTTCCTTGCTCGGGGGCCTGCAGAGGGTTTGCACGTTCTGCACCACGTGCTTTGCTTCTGTCTTGGTTTGAACGCCAGGAGTCTGCTGAGGAGGGCAGGAGCCTCCCTTGGAATGGAGAATGCAAACCCCCTCCCTCCCAATTATTATCAGTTGGAAATTCAGGGGCTCTCAGGCAAAGAGATGGCAACAGCAACAACAGTTGTGCATGAGCAGAACTCCAATCCAAATGCAGCCACACAAAAACCAACCCAGGGCAGAGTCAGGGTCCAGGCTGAGCCCTGTGGCTCAGGGGTTGGTGGCAGGGCCATCCCATGGGGGCTGCAGCCCTCCTGCAGTGGCAGAGGTGGCTCTGCTGGAGCAGGGATCCTGCACAAAGGGGGAGTTTCCCTGGGAAGGGGCCCTGGGCATGGCTGGGCCTGGTGTCCCTCTGGGAATGCCGTGCCAAAGGCTGCTGGCTGTGCCAAGGCCAGATTGGATGCAGGTAGGAATGCTGGGCTCCTGGGCTGGCTGCAGCAGCTGCCAGGGGGATGCTGGAATGTTCTGAGGCCTGCAGGGAGCCTGAGTGGGCCCTGAGCAGAAGATGTGTGCCTGGAGGGAGGCTGGGTCCTGGCAGGGATAAAGAAAACGGCCCCAGCTGGTTTGGAACAGCTGGGCCATGGCCAGAGGGTTCCCCCAGCCCAGCTGGGGTAGAACACACACTGCTGGCACAGCTGGCATTGCTGTTTACAGAATCCCAGAATTATTTTGTTTGGAAAAGCTCTTCCAGCCCGTTGAGTCCCAACCTGTGCCCAGCCCAGAGCTCTGAGTGCCACCTCCAGGTGACACCTCCAGGTGTCTCCAAATCTCCCTGGGCACTACCAAGGCCTGAACACCCTTTCCATGGGGAAATTCCTGCTGCTGCCCACCCTGAGCCTGCCCTGGCCCAGCCTGAGGTTTAATGTGTTGATTCTCCGGGCTCACTAAAATTCCTTTGCCAGACAGAAGCAGGACTGAGAAGTTTTGTGGGATAAACCATATCCTGCCTCATCTATCCAAGAGAAATGGGATCTGCACAAAGGGAATGGCAAGAAAAACAGAAATCATAGGATTAATAAATTCCAAGGTGTAAATTGCATCTTTTTTTCCCTGAAATAAAAAAAAAAGCCAACAAAAACTTTGGGACACAGAATTAATGGGGAGTATCGTTATTAAATGAAGGAATTTCTGGAAGAGCACAGCATTGAGCCCAGATTAAAACACATTCTGAGTTAATCACAGATCTGTGTGGAGAGCATGGAATTAATCAGGGGCTTGGACTGGGAAACACTGCAAATGGAAACGAGGAAAAGTGAATCCTGGCTTCTCCCTGGACTGCCTGGAGCTGAAATGGTGCTGAGGAGCCCTGGAACAGGAATCAGCAGGAGTGACCTTCATTAGCCCAGGGCTGACCGGGCCTTCCTGGGGCTGCTCTCCAACATCTCACAGAGAGAAATGTCAGGGAAAAACCAGTGCTCGGAATAAACAGCGATTCCCAGCCTGTGGGAATGGGCTGGGTTCAGAGGAGGGTCCTGGCAGCCTCTAAATGACAGAGTTTCCACTTTATTGCTGACTCCCTGACACGTTATTGACTCTGTTTAACCCCCAGGTCTCAAAGGGAGAAATGGGTGGAATAATTCTCTTTTTCCCCCGGATTCTATGCCAACCATCGGGCTTGACAGGATTTCAGCACAGCAATAAATAGTTTTCCATTTTTCCTTCTACCGGGCACATGGAGAACTTCCTTGTCTAAGATCATAAATAATTGTCAGGTTTGTTTCTTCCTTGCTGACCACTGATGTGGAGTCCTTTTAGGGTGATAGAAGTGGCCCCGTGTCGTTGCCAGCACCACACAGAGCTCCCTGGGATGCAGAGGTTCTGTCAGGAATCTCTTTGGGATAAATCCCCTGGAATTAGGACATGGATCAACCTGTTCATCGAGGTGGCAATGCAATCATTGCTGATAAGGAGGGAAATTGATTCCAGAATTTATTCCAGCTAGGCTGTACAATCCGAGGACAAGGGGAGAGGAGCTGCTTGGGGAGAATTGCTGCAGGTGATTCCCAAAAAATGGGATCAGGGCTGCCTGTCAGGATGAGGGGATGGAGATGGAAACTGGGAGCTGGCAAAGGAAATGGCGGAATATTGGGGTTGTGTCCAGCCCACTGCCTGGAGCAACTGGAATTATTCCACAAGATTGTGTTGTGCATTTGATTCCTCGCTTTCCCTGGAGGCTTGGAGCCCAAGACACCTTTTATGGAATTCTTTCACCCCTGAAGGCTGCAGAGGCTTCTCTGTCTTTCTTATTCCCAGTGAGGCAGATCTTGGATAAATCATGGAATCATGGAATGCTTTGGGGGGGAAGGGACCAGAAATTGTTCTCATCTCACCCTTTTCCATGGGCAGGGACATCTCCCTCTATCCCAGGTTGCTCTAAGGCCGATTTAGAGACAAGCAACGTTCCTAAACCCCTCCCCAAGCATAAACCCAAAATGCTGCTGAGTTTTAAAGCTTCTTCATGCAAAAATGACAAATAAGTAATTTAAATCATAGCTTTGTTCATTTTATTTCTGCCACAGAAACCAGAATTTTAGGAACAGCAGGAAAATGAAGGGTGAGGAAAGCAGAGTTCCATGGATGATGAGTAGCTCTGGATGGATTTTAGGGAATTCCTCCTTAGATGGGGTTTTCTGGCACTGACTCCTCCCCGGGATGCACAATAAAGACAGAACGATGGGAGTACAAAGATGTGGGTGAATCATGGGATTCTTAAGGTAGGAAAAGCCCTCCGAGTTTGAATCCAGCCCTTCCCCAGCACTGCCAGGGCAGCACTGCCCCTGCCCCCAAGGGCCACATCCACAGGGATTTAAATCCCTCAGGGATGGGCACTGCACCCCTGCCCTGGGCAGCTGTGCCAGGGAAGCTGGGGAATCTTTCCCAGGAAGGAATTTTTCCTAATATCCAACTTAATCCTCCCCTGGCCCAGCCTGAGGCTGTTCCCTCTCCTCCTGTCCCTGTGAGCAGAGGCTGACCCCCTCTGGCTGCCTCCTCCCATCAGGGAATTGGGGTTTTTCTTATTCCCATTTTTCCAACCTCCTTGTTTCTCCAACAGATTCCAGTTTATGATCCCCAAGACCTTCTAGAACTGTTCTGTGAGCGCTTTTAGTCTGCTACAAACACGAGGCCGCCTTTCCTCATGGCAAATGTCTCATCTCTCTCTGCTGAGTGCCATTTTTATCTCCCCAAATGTTTTATTTTGCAGCCTGGGCTGTTGCATGCAATGGCAGAACAGCTGCTCAATTATTTCCTGCTGTCAGCAGCGATACGAAGGGATTCAGGAACTGGACATAAAACAAAATCTGGACAATGCAGGACTTGGCTCATCCGTGTAGAGCACGCTGAGAACGAGCCCCAGCTGCACTGAGCTGTTGATTTAAGTTATTTTAACGAGGAGAGGGGAGAAACGACCTCAGGTGCAGCATAAATGGGGGAAAAAACCTCCTCCAGGTGATGCCAATGTTTGATGGCTTCAGAGCTTCCACCTGGAGCTGGTCACGGTCTCAGCTGCCTCTGATTTGGCAATTTTGTTTGGCTTTTACCTCATTTCCTTCCAAATCCCACATAAATTCCTCTGAAAAGGCCAAGCAGGACAGGTTGGGAAATGGGATGAGAGCAGGGTTGGCTGTGGTGGGATCAGGACCAGCTTCTTGTCATTTCTGCAATATCAGGTTTGCTCTGTTGGTGCTTCTGCACTTTTTTCCATATTTTTCCCAGCGTGTGCCTGTCAGCCAGGAGCTAAAAAGCCTGTTAGGAATGAAAATGAAAACAGGACTTGATTATCTTCCATAGCTTCCCTCACAGAAATTGTCAGGAGCTTGCAGAAATCTCCTGAGCAAGGAAAGTCCTGGATTTAAAAAATTCTGATGTGCTGCTTGAGTTTTTCAGCTGCTCTGAACTCAAAGATCTTCCCAAGTGGGTTTAAGAAACATAAAGCTACCTAAAAATCTTCATTAGAAGAGAAAATAACAAACATGAAATCAATTTTCATTTCAATTTTTGCAGCTTCCACCCACAGAAGTTTAATTGCAGATCAATGGGGCTTAATTGGCTCCTGCTCACCTTGGAGCTTCCCTTCCAGCAGGCAGAAGGATTTGTAAAAACTCAGGGAGGTTCTCCAAGGTGGAGCCTGTTCCTGATTCCTCTGGAGAGGCTCATGGGTGGTGAGAGGTGAAAAAAGGAGGAATTTGGATGTGTTTTGATGCTGTGGTGTCCATAAACCAGGAAATTTTGGGACAAATACCCATCTCTGTGCAGGACATGTCCCAGACTCTTCTGCAGGAAAGTAGCAAGCACTGGCTGGACTTGGAGCATGGATTTAAATATCAGAGGAGAAGGAAAGTTCTTTACTCAGAGGGTCGGAGGGGGTGGATGGAATTCCCAGAGCAGCTGTGGCTGCCTCTGGATACCTGGGATGTCCAAGGCCAGGTTGGACATTGGGGCTTGGACACCCTGGGATGGTGGGAAGGGTCCCTGCCATGGAAAAGGGGTAGGATGGGATTTAAGGTCCTTCCCAACCCAAACCATCCCTGGATTCTGTGATAGCAAATCCAGGATCCGATCAGGAGCTCCTGATCATCTCCTTTCAACTGGAAATTCAGTATTTTTTACTTAATGGGAAGATTCCAGGAAGGATGGATTCAGCTTTTTCTCCCTGCTCCTTTTTGGGGATGGTTCTGTGCAGGGCTGGGAGTTTGGGCTCGGTGATCCCTGAGGGTCCCTTCCCACTCAGCTGATTCTGGGATTCTGAATGGAACTCAGGCATTTTTGGAATGCAAAAAAGGCATGCAGGGGCAGAGGTGGGATTTGGGGCTTCTTCTCAAGGCTTGGCCCCACCCCAGGGGCTGCTCAGGCTGAATTGTGGGGCTTAGTGGGATCTCAAAGAAGAAAACTGAAAAATTCTGGATTCAGAGTCCAAACCAGAATCCCAAAGATTTTTCTGGGGAGAAGCTGCAGCCAAAAGCGTGGCCTTGGTTGCTCTAAATTTACCCTGAGCCCACAGCTGCCTTCAGAGGTGCCCTGAATTTTAGGTCTGCCCCCAGAAAACTCCAAAAACTTCACCAGATGAGGATTTATTGCTCTTGGCTCGTGTTCCCACCAACAGGATGAATGTGAATCCCTGCATCTCGCAGCTCCCCAGGAATATTTTTACCCCAGAATTTCCATGACACCCCTTATTTCTCTCCATGACGAAAAATATTTCCATTCTGGACCATTAAAAATTAAACTTCATTAGCTCAGGTACCTCATAAATTATCAGTATTTTCTCTGCCTGAATTATTAGGGTTTTTGTGGGGAACCAGCAGCTTTTCCATTCCCCACTTCCCAGAATTCCCTGTCCATGCAGTTCCATCACAATCCAGCTTTTGTGCCCCATTTGTCACCATGGGAACAGCTTTGAGATCCCACACCTAGGCTGTGGCATTAATGAATAAATAAGGTGGAAAGAGCACTGATGACAAAAAAAAAAAAAAAGGCAGCATTCAAAAGCTCTGCAATCAGCAGAGATAACAACAGAAAAATGCATGACAGGTAATAAATGAGAAAATTCTCCTCTGGAAAACTCGGCTCAGGCTCCTGTGCGTGAATCCAAGAGGAATTTTCATGAGAAGAAAAATAGCTGCTGATCAGATCTTCATTCAAAGGCAGAATTCTCATAACATTTACCCAATATCAGCTTCCAAAATCTCCCAAAGGAAAGCATAAACCTGGAAATGACCACGAACAGAAATATTTTTCCTTTCTACGCTGCACTTTTCAACACTCAATTTTGTTATTATTTGATGAAGTGAAAAGAAGCCAAGGAGGAGCTTGAGGCTAAAATGGTTTCTTATCTCCAAGAAGTTTTATTAGGATCAGATTTTTTCTTGCTGGGAATGTGTCCCTGATTATGGCAGGGGTTGGAAGTGGGTGGGATTTAAGGCCCTTTCCAATCTCTTCTGGGATTTTAGGATTCCCTGCTCTGCCTCCAGCCTAGACCTGCTCCTTCTGCCTGTTATTCCCAAGTCCAGCATCCAGAGTGGGAATGTGTGGGGGTCCCCACAGGGAATCAGCCACTTTGCCCAGCTCTTTTTGGGGATAAGGACTTCAAATCAAAATTTGAATCCAGAAATTAGACAGATAAGCCATGAGTTAAAATATTTGGTTGTCATGGCAAACAGCAAAGGATGGCCCTTGGGAAAGTCCAAGAATTTCAGGAAAACATTGATGCCAGCAACTGGGAAACTCAAAGATGACAAAGCAGCTTCCAAGATTCCGGAATAAGCGCCGAGAGCACAATGGAATTGTGCCTTCCCTGTGTTTCATTAACAGTTGGTGTTCATGAGAATCAGGGAGCTCCTGTTCCCACCATCCCAGGCTGCTCCAAGCCCCGATGTCCAACCTGACCTTGGGCACTGCCAGGGATCCAGGGGCAGCCACAGCTGCTCTGGGAATTCCAGCCCAGCCAGGCTTCTTGTGAGAGTTTGGAGGGGAAAGATTAGAGAGAAGCTCAAAGGGGAGCATGGAAAAGGCAGGAGATAATCATAGAATCATGGAATGAGGCTGTCTGCAGGCTGCCCTGGAGCAGAGCCCGGCCAGAGCAGGAGGATAAAGCAGGGATTTATTCCAAGGCCTCCCTGGACACACCCTGGGCAGGGCCAGAGCCCGGCCGGGCCACACCCAGGCTGAGCCCCAAAATGGGCCCCAAATGGAGCCCGGCCACCAGGTCCCACCCTTGGAGAAGTTCTGCTCCAGCAGCAGAGTGCAGGGAATTGTCCCATTGCAGCTCCAGCTCAGGGAGCTCCATCCTCCTTGCTTTGCTCTCTTCCCTTCACCCTTGGTTTTGCTCTTGGGCCTGGAATTGGGATGGGCTGTCCTTGGTGCCAGGCTGGAGAAGGAATTGTTTTGTGTCCCTGCTGTGTGAGGAGAGCTCAGCAAGGCTGAATGTGAGACCCAGAACTGCCCCTGAAACAGCCCAGAGTGTGGAAAATATAAAAGCTGAAACTTAAGGCATCAGGAATACTTTTGGTGGGAAGGAACTTAAATTCCCCCCAGTGCCACCCCTGCCATGGCAGGGACTCCTCCCACTGTCCCAGGATGCTCCAACCCCAATGTCCAACCTGACTTTTGGCACTGCCAGGGATCCAGGGGCAGCCACAGCTGCTCTGGGAATTCCCAATTCTCAATATCCCACCCATCCCTGCCCTCTGGCAGTGGAAGCCATTCCCTGTGTCCTGTCCCTCCATCCCTTGTCCCCAGTCCCTCTCCAGCTCTCCTGGAGCCCCTTTCGGCTCTGAGCTCTCCCTGGAGCTTCTCTTCTCCAACATTTGGAACATCTCTCTATCAGTACTGCAGGGAAGAAGTGATCTCTGAGGGATTTTAACTTTTCCAGGCTTTTTGGATGAAGAAAGGAACAGGAATGACCTTCAGCTCTTGTAGGGAAAAGCACTTCTCTCAAACATTTGAACACCAAGCCAATGTTGGATTATCAGTGCTGGACAGAGGGAATTCTGCAATCCACAGGCAATTATATCAATCAAATATGCAAATATCCATATTTTATACTTCCCTTTAAAGAATCCAGCCTTGGATGCTCCGGGGAATCCTATCACTAAGAGAAGAAATGGAACTTTAGTTCTTTTTGCTTTACACTTGATTTCTTTTAAAAACCTCTGATTTTTTCCTCCTGAGGGTTCTTTGTTCTTGGATTTCTTGTGGATTTTTTTTCCCAGCCTCCACAGAGACTCTACTCTCTGCCAAAGCCTCATTCTGATCTCCCCTGACAAGTGCCCTTGGAGAAAGGAATTTGGAATTTTAACTGGAAAGGCAAAAAAAAAAAAATTCATTATTTCACTTCCTAACTCCTTCCTCACCCTTCAATCATTTCATTTTCTCCTCCTTATCAAGAGGTCCCACAGAAATCCAGGAATTTTTCATTACTAGGAATTTCTAATAACAAATTTGGTATAAAAATCTGTCAGAGATGCAAGTGAAGGCTTAGAATTTTCAGGGATTTGGGGTGAGAGGAGCATTCCCATCTCTCAGATATCCTGGCATGGATCTTGGAAAGGTCCCACTCCCTAAGTTACCTGGAAGGGACCAGCTGAGCCCTTTTATCCATGAACTTTGAGGGCAGAATCTGGTTCTTCCCATTTTTTTTTTCAGATAAAACAACTAAGAAATGAGAAAAACATCTTGATTTTTTTTTCCTATTGTAATTTTATGGGATATTTTTTTCAAGGAGTCATTTTTCCTCACACTTCTAAATTATTTTTTTGGCATTAATTTTTGCAGCTCCAGTACTTCAGAAATCAAAACTTTCTCCTCTTTGCAACAGCAAATTCATCTAAATTAAATTTATGTGAAAAAAAATATTCTGATCAAAATAATAGACTTTAAGTAGAAACCTTGATGCCAAAGATATTTTAGGTTGCAAAACGATTTCTTTTCATTATTTACAGCTGAGCTATGAGTTTGAGTTGCATAAATTTCCCCCAAATATGAGTTTATAGAAGATCCATCACAGCAGAAAAGATAAAATCAACTCATTTGACCATTATTAAAATGTGAATTACAAGCAATCCCCTCTATCTTTTTATTGCAGATCTTTTGTATTTCTTAAGCCGCACGGAATTTAATAAATCTCTGCAGGACTTAATAAAGAGCAGGAGATTTATGCAGGTGCTGAGATATTCATTGAGTCCCCGCCGCCCGTGGAATTGATTTTCATGGATTCCTCAGCACTTTCTGTGTTTATGGAATTCTCCCATTGCTTCCCAGAGCACGTCCAGGGAATGTTCTGGATGTGCTGGGGTGGTGGTGATGGCTTCTGGAAAAGGCTGCCCTGGAGCAGAGCCCGGCCAGAGCAGGAGGATAAAGCAGGGATTTATTCCAAGGCCTCCCTGCACACACCCTGGGCAGGGCCAGAGCCCGGCCGGGCCACACCCAGGCTGAGCCCCAAAATGGGCCCCAAATGGAGCTCGGCCACCAGGTCCCACCCTTGGAGAAGTTCTGCTCCAGCAGCAGAGTGCAGGGAATTGTCCCATTGCAGCTCCAGCTCAGGGAGCTCCATCCTCCTTGCTTTGCTCTCTTCCCTTCACCCTTGGTTTTGCTCTTGGGCCTGGAATTGGGATGGGCTGTCCTTGGTGCCAGGCTGGAGAAGGAATTGTTTTGTGTCCCTGCTGTGTGAGGAGAGCTCAGCAAGGCTGAATGTGAGACCCAGAACTGCCCTGAAACAGCCCAGAGTGTGGAAAATATAAAAGTTAAAACTTAAGTTGTCACTGTCCGTCAGGTAAACCATGGAATTATGGAACTGGTTGGGTTGAAGGCACCTTAAAGCCCTTCCAGTCCCACCCCAACTTTCCACTGTCCCAGGCTGTTCCAACCCCCATGTCCAACCTTGTCGCTCTGATTTTTCCAGCTTTCCTGATGCGCTTTCTAACTTAATGTTTTCATAGTCCTTATTTCTCACACATGGGTGTTATAATTAGAACACGATTATGTTAAAACGAGCTTCTTGGAATTCTTTCTCTTGGTGTGAAAAGACAACTGATGGGCAGTTGTCTTGACCAATGGGATGGGAGAAGTGTCCAACTTCTCCTCTAATCCCTGGTCTGCGTGAAAATACTATAAATTTACAGTCAGATGTTTTAATAAATAATTTTAGCCTTCTCACGAGAAAGTGTGTCCGTGTGTGTCCTTGTGTGTCCCACAGAGACGCAGCCTGGCCTTGGGCACTTCCAGGGATCCAGGGGCAACCACAGCTGCTCTGGGAATTCCAGCCCAGCCAGAAATTCCCAAATCCCAATATCCCACCCATCCCTGCCCTCTGGCAGTGGGAAGCCATTCCCTGGGTCCTGTCCCTCCAGCCATTGGAAATCCTCTGTCTCCATCTTTCCTTTTTCCATTGGGACCTTCCTTCAGGTCCTGGAAGGTCCCAATGAGGTCACCCCAAAGCTTCTCTTCTCCAGGTGAACATTCCCAGCTCTCTCAGCCTTTCCTCCCAGCAGAGCTGCTCCATCCCTTGGATCATCCCGGTGCCTCTGGACTCACTGCAGGAGGGCTGCAGCCCCCATGGGATGGCCCTGCCACCAACCCCTGAGCCACAGGGCTCAGCCTGGACCCTGACTCTGCCCTGGGTTGGTTTTTGTGTGGCTGCATTTGGATTGGAGTTCTCCTCATGCACAACTGTTGTTGCTGTTGCCATCTCTTGGCCTGAGAGCCCCTGAATTTCCAACTGATAATAATTGGGAGGGAGGGGGTTTGCATTCTGCATTCCAAGGGAGGCTCCTGCCCTCCTCAGCAGACACCTGGTGTTCAAACCAGGACACCCATCCCTCAGAACTCCAGGGGGAACCCTCTGGCCATGGCCCAGCTGTTCCAAACCAGCTGGCGCCGTTTTCTTTATCCCTGCCAGGACCCAGCCTCCCTCCAGGCACACATCTCCTGCTCAGGGCCCACTCAGGCTCCCTGCAGGCCTCAGAACATTCCAGCACCCCACTGCATCTGTGGTTTGCTTTCAATATTTTCCGGGAACTGGGTGTGAGTTCAAGAAGAAGAAATTAAGAAGCTGTAAATTCCATTTTTTGGGGATTCCAAAGTGTGGGATGGGGACTTCCCTTCAAAAACCTAGGAAAGGGAAAAATCCCAGCCAGGCCAAGGGCGCAGAACAGCGATTTTGCTTGGGAAAAATCATAATTTTGGAGTAATATTTTTGGTAGATGTGTGTCCTTCCTGGATCCTTTTTGTCCTGTTTTTAGTTGGTGGTCTTGGACTGCAGGAAGAGAAAAATTTAAAGGGGAAGGAATATCCAAAGGAATTGCTGAAGCCAGGATGATTTTATGGATCCTATCCATGGCCACATCTCTACTTTATGGACTTTTCCCATTTTAGCCCGTCCTCTCTCCACAGAGCTCAGAAAAATCATGGAGATTATTTTATTTTAGTTTTTATTTTTATTTTTTAATTTTTAAAAATTTTATTATATGTTATTTATTTA
>VYXF01012578.1:137943-150432 GCA_013397295.1 Polioptila caerulea
TTTTTTTTTGAAATCAGGCTTGTTTCATTGAAGGCACTTGGTTTCCATGGCAATTTATAAAAGACGGTGGTTTGGTTTCTTCACTTCCGTAGAGCTGATGACTCCGGTGGGGAGGGGAGAGGGATCTTCCAGCGGCCGCGAGCAAACTCCCAGTGAAGCCTGTGACAAACGTAAGCCCAGGTGGCACATCCTGGATGGGAATGCATGCAAAAGGAGACAGCACACAGTCACCAAGCAGAGCCGTGAGGAGTGAAAGGGGAATGTCTGCAAACAGCTCCGGTTGCGGGTTATCCCCAAGGGGAGCTGACAGCCGGAGGAGAAAGGGCCGACGTTTGTTTAACTCTACGCTAAAAACCTCCGGGAGGGGAAAATGAACGCCAGCTCTTCACGTACCCTGTTTACAGTGAGGTGTTTCTCTCTCTCTTTGTGTTTGTATTTCCTCTCTCTCGCTCTCTCTCTCTCTCCTTCCTCTTTATTTTCTTGGCAGGCCATTCGGTTTCCATGGTAACAAGCAAACGATTCATTTGAAACAAAACCAGCCATGACTTTGTGCTTTGACAAGGGTTTCTAGAGCTCTTTGCCGAGAGTTCAACCAGATGATGCTGAATTCATCAGTGACCACAAAAGCACCTGAAGGTCTCTTCCTTACTTAGGCCAGATCTCGGTCTCAAGCTTGGTTCTTAGTGAGTTCCACTCCCGTGATGCCTTTTCAAGTCCCCAGTGCTTTCTTAATCTGTTTTATTTTTTTTAAATTTTATTTATTATTTATTTACGTATTTATCTAACTTTCGAGTCAGTCAGTGGAGGAATCTTTGGTAGTTTGTTTGGAAATGTCCATTTTACAAAGACTCTTTCTTCATGCCAGTGCCTGGTGAATCTTTTGTAGCCTCTGCCAGGGTAAGGTCACCTCTGATGACTTAAGACAGACATGAGGATGAGGAGTGGGAGGAGTCGTATATGTGCTAATGGCCCAACAGCACCCGATCGTAGATCTACAAAAGGGGGAGAAAAATAGAATTAAAGAGGTGCTCACACTCCCTCAGCATTGCTAGAGTGTTCCAAAGTCACCTCCCACCTCGCGGGGACAAGGACAACACTCCCCAATTGGATGGAGCAGGAACTGGAATGAAAATCCACCTGGCTGTGCAGTGACCTCTGTTTTAATGCACACACAGGGTGGAGGAAGGAGACAGAGCACTCAGGGAATCACAGCAGGGATTTCCACGGACTCCACATTGTCTGGGTGACTTGGATATTGTTTTGATGCTGTTTTATTTGCCTGAGTATCTCAAATCCAGCCCAGCCTGTCCTGGGTGTCAGTGCCAGCTGTGCCAGCAGTTCTATCCCAGCTGGGCTGGGGGAACCCTCTGGCCATGGCCCAGCTGTTCCAAACCAGCTGGGGCCGTTTTCTTTATCCCTGCCAGGACCCAGCCTCCCTCCAGGCACACATCTTCTGCTCAGGGCCCACTCAGGCTCCCTGCAGGCCTCAGAACATTCCAGCATCCCCCTGGCAGCTGCTGCAGCCAGCCCAGGAGCCCAGCATTCCTACCTGCATCCAATCTGGCCTTGGCACAGCCAGCAGCCTTTGGCACGGCATTCCCAGAGGGACACCAGGCCCAGCCATGCCCAGGGCCCCTTCCCAGGGAAACTCCCCCTTTGTGCAGGATCCCTGCTCCAGCAGAGCCACCTCTGCCACTGCAGGAGGGCTGCAGCCCCCATGGGATGGCCCTGCCACCAACCCCTGAGCCACAGGGCTCAGCCTGGACCCTGACTCTGCCCTGGGTTGGTTTTTGTGTGGCTGCATTTGGATTGGAGTTCTGCTCATGCACAACTGTTGTTGCTGTTGCCATCTCTTTGCCTGAGAGCCCCTGAATTTCAGCCTCACCCACCCGCTCTCACCTCTGCCTCACACCCATCCATCATCTTCCCATCTGAGAAAAGCATTCCCAAGGACAACATTCCACTTTCAACCTTGCAACTACACTGAAGCAGGAATTGTTCTGCTGGAAAAGATCCATTTGGGAAGTAGAAAAACAGGGAGCAGCTTGTGGGGAAGAGGCACTTACTGTTGGCCGGTTGGTCTGATTTCATACACTCTCCTTCCACAATGGACACATCGTCAATAGCAATGTCCCCTTCGATTCCAGGGCCACGGATCCCTTCAAAGATGAGCTGGAAAAGAGAAGATCAGAGGGTGGTAAATAAAAAATATCCAGAAGATCAGAGGGGGATAAATAAAAAGTGTCCAGAAAATCAGAGAAGGATACGTAAAAAAGGTTCTCTTGTGTTTGGCTCGGCCACAAGGATGGGCTTGGAATGTTCTATAGACACTGTTGGGGTGGGAACACTAATTCAGTGGGATTGGAATGTTGTAGAAACAATTTCTGTGGTGGGAAAACGACTTCATTCGAGTTCTCATCAATGTGAGGGTGGACAAGGAGGGGCTGTGAGCTCTGAGGGCTTTTCCTCCTTGGAATGAGCTGGAAATCATCCTCAGTTGCCATCTGGTGTGTCCAGAGCAGCTGCACCACGGGGTGCTGTGGTTGTGTGAGGACAACAATCCTGGAGCAAGGAGCAGGATTCAATGGAATTAAAGCTTCAAGGAGATTGGAGGTGTTTTTCACAGAAATTCCTGTGACAACTTAAAGAATGTGTTGAAGGACTGAGTGTTCACTTTAATCCAGATTCCACGAAAACACACAGGAGCCAGAGAATTTCCATGGAAAACTGAGGTTTCTGACAAAGAGCAGGATTCAGTGGAATTAAAGACTTAAAATTGAAGGTATTTTTCCCAGAAATTCCTGCTACCTGAAGAGCAGAACTTGAGGAATGTGTTGAGGGACTGAGCATCCACTCAAATTCAGGCTCCATTCAAACTCAGGAACCAGAGAAATTCTACGAAAACCAGAGGTTTCTGGCAAAGGGCAGGATTCAATGGAATTAAAGTTTTAAGGAGATTTTCCCCAGAAATTCCTGCTACCTGAAGCGAGCAGCAGAGGCACAGCTTGAGGAATGTGCTGAAGGACTGGGCATCCACTCAAGCTCAGATTCCAAGAAAACACACAGGAGCCAGAGAAATTCCATGGAAAACTCAGATTTCTGGCTCTTGGAGGTGACCCAAGCAGTCCCTCCCATCCCATTGCCTGCACTGAGGACCCTCATCTGCACCTGTTGGACAGGACAGGACCTGGCCCCTGCATCCTTCTCCAGGCCCAAAGCTTGGGAGAAACCTCCAGGATCCAGTTTGGTGTCTCTGCATCCATAACACAAAATTATCTCAAGGGCCTAGGAAGAGAATTCCTTTCATTTGGATCTCCTGGGTGGATTTTACCTTCCCAGATCTCCTTCTGGGGCAGGAATTGGTGGTGGGGACAGCCCCACTTCTCTCCTACCCTTTTTAAAACAGTACAAAAAGAAAGGACTTTTCTTCAAATTAAGACATATGCAAGTATCTAATTTCAGGTTGTGGAAGTGAATTCCATGCTAGGATCTGTTTTTCCCAACTTGTGGGTTCTCATCAGGTTTAGAAGCTTTGATTCCATCTAGGAATGGAATTTCAGAGGAATTGGGATGAGTTTTATCACAGCGAGGGACACAGCAGAGATTTTGTTCCAATTTAAGAGGAACTTTAACCTCTGCTGAGTGGATGACTGGGATTTTAAAGCTCTGTTGATAATTTTCTCTCCAATATTCCTTGTCTGAAACCAAACTGCTGGAAGAGGAAATCATGCCTGGATCTCGAGAGGAAAAAGTCTCCTCCCCCAAAATCCAGCCATGGCTCCCTGGCAGCAGGAACAACACCAATCAGTGAAGTTGAAAGACCAATTTTTCCTGACAATGGAAAACAATTTCCAGCCTAAAGGGCTCTGTCCAAACACAACAGGCAGCGTTTAATTAAAAGCTGCGTTTGGCAGTGATTTCAGCAGCCCTCAGAGAGGGGCTGCTCCACACTCGGAACAAATCACGGCTCAGGAGTTGGCAGGGCACAGAGCAAAACCCAGCCTGCAGCTCCCAGGGATGGGCAGGAGGTGCCAGTTGAGCAGAATTCCCTATCAGTATCCCAAAAACAAAACCCCATTATGCTTTTGGAAAGCCGTAGTTGAAAATACTGCATCAAACTGGAGAATGGGGGGGGTACAGGAAAGGTCACTCTCCTCTTAATGACAGGGAATTCTGATCCCAAAAAGCCAATCCTGAGCGTTTTGGGGGGATTCAGCTTCTGCTTCACCCCTGAAAGTGTCCAAAGCCAGGTTGGACAGGGCTTGGAGCAGCCTGGGATATGGAAGGTGCCCGTGCCCATGGCAGGGGGGGAATGAGTTGATTTTGAATTCCTTCCATCCCAAACCAGTCTGGCACTCTCTGATTTTTCCACAGGATTTCAGGCAGATTTTTATCCTCCCCTGTGTGCCCTCCTCACCCCTCTCCCATTCCCTGCTTGGCACTTGGGGTGTCCCAGGACAATTCCACTGGGTGGGGGGTGCAGGAGGAGTCCCAGGGTGTCATTCCCAAAATTAGGGAGCTGAGAGGTTTCAGTTTGGTGCACATGGACCTGAAAAAGGGGTTAAAATGCTGCTGGAGACTGGGCAAACTGGGACAAACTGGTGTTCCACATTCCCCCAGTCAGGGACACCTCCAGCCTGAAAACTGGGAATATTCCCTTTGGGATGGGTGTGTGGAAGCACCGAGATCATTCAAACATGGAGATAAATCCTAAAGCAGCTCCACAGCAGCTTTGGGATTTGGGATTGGGAATCCTGCAGGGCCAAGGGCTGCAAACCTGGTTGTTCCCAGCCCATCCTCCTGATATTGGAATTTTTGGACACAAAGTGACCAAATCTGGGTGGACTGAGCCCCATCTGGAGCTCAGACAGTGAGGGGGTGGCACAGACCCAACAGGAGGGACCAGGACCTGCTGATCCCAATCCTTTGTGATGAATCCTGGAATTTTTACTTGGATACCGCAATATTTAGATCCTAAATTAGCAATAAATCCAATCCCAATCATCCACACCATCACCACATCCTGATGCTCAAACCTGAACTAAAACTGACATTTCCTGGATGACAGAACCAACGTGTCCCTCTCTTTTTGGGGCTCTCTATTTTTGGGGTGTTCATTCTTTAAAAATATTGAATATCTGAATACCTGAGCTAAATTTATGCAATTTTTTGAGATTTAAAGCACTGCAGTTCCTCACGATAAAAGCTTTGTTCTATATCACAGGGACTGACAAGGTATAAAATCTTTTGCCCCTATAAATTACCCTATAAAAGTTTTAATTTCCATGTCACTGCAGTGTTTTACTGCAAAGATTCACTTCAATTCCCTCACCTTGAATTTAACTGGGATCTTTATATTCCTTCCTATTTACACTCCTAAATGGAAAATAAAATTTGTTTTGATGCAAGAGTTGCTTAAAAAAAGTCATTTAAGGCTCTGAGAGCTCTGGCATTTATTTGTTATATTTGGTCAGAGCTTTACATTTATTTTATGTTGAAACCTTTAAACACAGCAATGTAAAAGGTAAAGAACAGCCAAGGAGAGGAGCTTCCCTTTGGAATCTCCCTCCTCCACTCCTCTGGATTGCTGCTGCCAAATCCTTTGCATTTCCCTGCCCAAGGGATTGATCCTTCTGTCTGATTCTTCCTTGATTTTGTAAAGCCCTTCCCAGGTCTCCAAAACCCCCTCGGAACCCTCAAATCCATCTCTTCCTTCCCTTTCCCAGGGCATTTATTGTCTTCATATATTAAATCACTTCTCTCTCCTTCACTCTTAAGAATTCTTGGATTTATCCTGACTTCACCAATGAAAAATTCCACCACTCTGATCTTTCTGTGCCTGGCCTGGGCTCTGGCTATTCCTGACCTCTGCAAATCCTCTTCTCCCCATTCCTGATGCTTTGTTCCCATCAAACATTCCAGCCTGGAACCTCTCCCCCCATCCCAATTCCCAAGATCCCACCCAAATCTCCCCTTTCCCAGATAAAAGCCATTCCCTGTGTCCTGTCCCTCCATCCCCTGTCCCCAGTCCCTCTCCAGCTCTCCTGGAGCTCCTTCAGGCCCTTCCAGGGGCTCTGAGCTCTCCCTGGAGCCTTCTCCTCTCCAGGGGAACATTCCCACCTCTCTCATGTCCCACTGTACTTCACATATCCCTCTCCCTCAATTTCCCTCTACTTCCCATCCTTGGAATTGCTCTGCAATCCCACGAACCAAACCATTTCTCTCCTGTCAATGCCCCTCCTGCATGGAAATAAAACCAGAGGGTCGAGGTCAGGAATTCCCTGAAAATAAAGGAAGTTAAACCCACTGTGGGTTTTTTGAAGATCAGTTTGGATTTGCACTGAAGGAATCTTCCAAGGCCAGGTTGGACACTGGGGCTTGGAGCAGCTTGGGATAGTGGGAGGTGTCCCTGTCGTGGCAGGGATGGGATAGGATGGGATGGGATAGGATAGGATGGGTTTGGCCTCAAGGTCATTTCAAATCCAAACCAGTCTGTGACTTTTGCCCAAAATTACATTTTTTTCCCCTAGGAGACGCAGAAGTGACAGAGAGGGCTCAAAGGAGAGCCCTGCACTCAGGGCACGCTCGTGACTCCCACATTCCATGAGGACATTCCCAGCCTCACCCACAGCAGGATCTGCTGGCAGCAGCTGCTTTTTTGGGAGTGTTCCAGTCCCAAACATCTCCTGGCGTGCCTGGGAAGGGCCCCAAAGGTCCATCAGCACCCCCCTGTCAATGCCAGCAGGAAATGTGTGAAAAACCTGTCACAAACCCTGTGTCTCCCAGCAAGCACTCCCAGATCATTCCTTCTCCCACAGAAAATCCATGTATTTCCAAAAACCTCTAGCACAGGGGCCCTAAGGAATTTCTCCCAGTGAATAATTTTATATCCCACTTGCTAATCTGGAATCCAAACCTGCTGGAATCGCTCCCAGCATCTTTGGGAAGCTGGGAAGTGTTTGGAGTTCAAGCATTATTAAGCTCCGTGGTGCTCAAGGAAAGCAATTCCTGTCCAGGAGTGTTGGAATTCAAAGTGCCAGAAGTAAAAATGTGGATTTATAACTGAAAGCAGAGTCTGTTGAGTAGAGGAAAGTTGAGTTTTAGAGCATAAAAGTCACAGACAAAGCAAAAGCAGTTCCAAAGGTTCCCAAGAGGGTTTAGAATGTGACACTGTGAGGTTTGGCTGTTCAGAGGGGATTGGATAAGAAAGTTCCCACTGCAATAACACCAATTAGCTCAGTGTTGGTTTAATAACAGAAATATCTATTGGCAGGATTTTATTGGCCCATAAAGCCTTAAACAGTCTGAGAGACAGAAATCTGGGGGCTCCTTGGCCACACTGCTGCCACCTGACAGAGGGATCCATCCTCTCTGTGCCTCTGGAGGAGATCAGAAAATAAACTGCACTTGCTCAGGAAACTCAGGAGTTTCTCTGTTCCAAGAAGCAATCCCTGATGGATTGCAAGAAATTCGACTCCCTCTGAAGNAAGAAAAGAAGAAAAGAAGAAAAGAAGAAAAGAAGAAAAGAAGAAAAGAAGAAAAGAAGAAAAGAAGAAAAGAAGAAAAGAAGAAAAGAAGAAAAGAAGAAAAGAAGAAAAGAAGAAAAGAAGAAAAGAAGAAAAGAAGAAAAGAAGAAAAGAAGAAAAGAAGAAAAGAAGAAAAGAAGAAAAGAAGAAAAGAAGAAAAGAAGAAAAGAAGAAAAGAAGAAAAGAAGAAAAGAAGAAAAGAAGAAAAGAAGAAAAGAAGAAAAGAAGAAAAGAAGAAAAGAAGAAAAGAAGAAAAGAAGAAAAGAAGAAAAGAAGAAAAGAAGAAAAGAAGAAAAGAAGAAAAGAAGAAAAGAAGAAAAGAAGAAAAGAAGAAAAGAAGAAAAGAAGAAAAGAAGAAAAGAAGAAAAGAAGAAAAGAAGAAAAGAAGGCTGCATTAACTCCTGCTGCTGTCTGGGACTCTGTCCTAAAGAAGCCTCGAGAACTCCTGCTCGAGGCACGGCCATGTCAGGAAAATGAATCCCCANCAGAAAACTTTAGCCCGGCCCTTCAGCATTCCAAACTTTCACCTTCAGCCAGATGTATCCACACAATAAATAACTTTATAGCACCAACTCCTGCTCTCTTCTATCTGAAAACCCCAAAACAATTTGACAAATCCCCACACCCAAAACGCAAAGTTCAAAACCGTTATGTGAGAAATCACCAACTCCCACAGGAGCAGCTCCCAGAGCTGGGAAATCCCAAAGCAAAAAGGGGCAATACTCCCAACCCCAATTCCAATCCCCCAAGCCCGAGTGCCCCGAATTCCAGGAGGTGCCAGCCTTACCTGGAATGAGGTGGGGGGGTTGATGTTCACCCGGGCTTGGTTCCAGTGCTGTCCCTTGTTCCCACTCGAAGACCACAAGGGGTTTTCTATGGCAGTCTGACCTTTGAGCCGCAGGTAAACGTTCAGACTTCCTGGAAAACAGGAGGAGAAGCGGAGTTGGGAAGGCTCAGCCTGGAGCACAGATGGCTGCAGAACCCTCCTCTCCTGCTTCCCAGGGGTCAGAGGTGTGGAATTTTCTTGGCATAAATACAAAACCTTTTAAATTCAGGAATGCTGGTGGGTAGTGATGGGAACTCCCAGCAGAGGGGAGCTGAGCACCCACCCTGCAGCTCAGGGATTCCTAAAGTTATCCCAAATAACTTTACACTCCAAATATTTATCAAGAATTCCAGCAACACTCTTTAACACCCTTGATGTCTGCAATTTGTTCTTTGTAATATACCTAAATAAACGACAAGATATTGAAATTTCTCTATTTTCTCTCAGCATGGAAGGACTGAATCAATTCCTTCCAAAAAAAAAAAAAACAAAACCCCAGCACAGAGCCAGGAGAATTCCAACCTGGAGCTGAATCCACCTTCCTGCAGCACAGAGACAAGGGGAAAAAAAACCTGAGCGCGCTTGTCTGCTCCGCTTAAAATCTGAGCTCTGCCTGGGGCAGGGGGAGTTCGGACAAAGCAAGCACCAGAACTCCCTGGGAGGTTGAGTTTGCCCTTGAAATAGAGATAAAAATACATCAAACCAGGTCACTCTGACACTGGAAAACCTCTCGGCATGCTGGGAGCACCAAGAAACCCGCAGAGAACTTCCCAAAACTGGATTTTTTGTTGTTTGGGCTTTTATATTTTCCCACTATTTTTTTTTTTTCATACTACAAGAAGATGTTAAATGTGGGTGTTGAAAGAGCCAGGACTAAAATTAGACGGGCAGATACCCTTTGAAAATCCATATTCCTGCAGTCTCTGAGCAAATTCTCCACAACTTTACTATGGGAAATGCATGAGGAATGCTGCTGTTCCTTGCCTGAGCCTGAATTTAGTCAGAAAAACCTAAAACACTCACAGATATCCTTTGAAAATCCATATTCCTGCAGTCTCTGAGCAAATAGCAAATTTTCCTTGACTTTTCCATGGCAAACACCTGGGGAATGCTGTTGTTCATTGCCTAATCCTGAATTTAGGCAGGAATGCCTAAAACACTCACAGATATCCTTTGAAAATCCATATTCCTGCAGCTTTTGAGCAATTTTTCCATGACTTTTCCATGGGAAACACACAAGGAATGCAGGTGCTCCGTGCCTGATCCAAAATTTAGTCAGGAATACCTAAAACACTCAGAGCTACGCCTTGAAAATCCATATTCTTGCAGTGTTTGAGCAAATTTTCCATGACTTTTCCATGGGAAACACACAAGGAATGCAGGTGCTCCCTGCCTGATCCAAAATTTAGTCAGGAATACCTAAAACACTCAGAGCTACGCCTTGAAAATCCATATTCTTGCAGTGTTTGAGCAAATTTTCCATGACTTTTCCACAGGAAATGGATGAGGAATGCTGCTGCTCTCTGTCTGATCCTAATTCTACTCGGGAATACCTAAAATGCCTCATTAGGATCAGGAAAAATCCTCATTAAAATCAACTTTTCCCTTTCCAGGCTCTAAAATTCCCATTCAAATCAATGGCATTCCCATGCAACTCCCTGCCCAAAATCTCACCCCTGCAGGAAACACTTCCCTGCTGTAAGAGGGAAATTCCTCCTTCCTACAAATTCCCCAAATTAGCGGAAAACAGAACGTTGCCACAATTTGGGTGCTCCCAAGCACCTCCCTGGTTTACCCCTTGGAGGGGCTGGCGCTCTTCCCATGCTTTTCCTTCAAACAAGAGGGATTTTTCCAACTGTTTTTCCCAGAGGAATTGGCTTTCTCTCACCTATGTGCTGTCCATACATGTGATAGTAGAAGCTGAAGCAATAGGCTGTGTTGGTGGCTCCGTAGGGATTTTTGGGAGCGACGCTGAAAACGGGACTGACGAGTCTGGCCTTCTCCCCCTCCAGCCTGGGCCGGGACGTCTCGATGTACATGTAAAAACCTGGAAAAATCCAGAGGGAGATCACTGGGATGAGGTCCTCAACACCTGTGTACGTGTAAAAACCTGGAAAAATCCAGAGGGAGATCATTGGGATGGGGCTCTCAACACCTGTTACGTGTAAAAACCTGGAAAAATCCAGAGGAAAATCATTGGGATGGGGCTCTCCACACCTGTTACGTGTAAAAACCTGGAAAAATCCAGAGGGGAATCATTGGGATGAGGCCCTAAACACCTGTGTACGTGTAAAAACCTGGAAAAATCCAGAGGGAAATCATTGGGATGGGGCTCTCAACACCTGTGTACATGTAAAAACCTGGAAAAATTCAAAAATAAATTGTTGGGATGAGGCTCTTAACTCCTGAGATGTCTCAATGTACATGTAAAAACCTGGAAAAATCTAGAGGCAAATCCTTGGGATGAGGCCCTCAACACATGTGGACATGAAAAATCCAAAGGGAAATCATTGGGATGAGGCCTTCAACACCTTGGACATCTCAATGTACACATAAAAACTTGGGAAAATCCAAAGGGAAATCATTGAGATGAGGCTGTCAACATCCAGGATGTCCTGATGTACACATAAAAATCTGGAAAAATCCAGAGGGGAATCTTTAGGGTGAGGCCCTCAACACCTGAGATATCTCAATGTACACATAAAAACCTGGAAAAATCCAAAGGGAAATCCTTGGGATGAGGTCCTCAACACTTGGGATGTCGCAATGTAAATGTAAAAACCTGAAAAAATCCAAGGGGAAATCCTTGGTTTGAGGCCCTCAACACCTCAGACATCTCAGTATAAACATAAAAACCTGGAAAAATCCAAAGGGAAATCCTTGGGATGAGGTCCTCAACACTTGGGATGTCACAATGTAAATGTAAAAACCTGAAAAAATCCAAGGGGAAATCCTTGGTTTGAGGCCCTCAACACCTCAGACATCTCAATATAAACATAAAAACCTGGAAAAATCCAAAGGGAAATCCTTGGGATGAGGTCCTCAGCACCCAGCAAAGATAAATGCAGGAACACCTTGGAATTATCAAGCATCCTGGTAAAGTTTTCACTCCCATCTCCCACCTTGTCACTTCTGGGACTCATTTTTTCCTACATGAAGCCCCCGTGTTTCCAAAAGCTTCTCCAAAGCCGTGTTTTCCATGGAAATGAAAATCCAGCAGGACAGTGCTGGAGAACACCTCCAAACTGAGGAACCTTTGCACAAAATCTGAGGGGGTTCAGCCTTCAGTCCTGAGGGGGGAATTTGTCCCTGGAAACACGATGTGTAAAATAAAGGGAAAATATCACAATGGAAACATTTCAAGGAATATTTTCACCTGGCCACGTCAATCCCGAAGAAGACAATATCCATTTATTCCATTCATGGAAGTGCCAACCACAGAGAGATTATTTAATTAACCAAATCAAATGAATGTGGTGCAGGAGGAATTTTTCCCCCTTTGGAAGTGCACACAATAAAATAGCAGGAATTACTGCAGGTCTGGAGAAATCCAGCTCAATGTGTGGGACTTTTCAAATGCAAATCCCCGCTGCAGTCAGGAATTAACAGGGGCAGCAGATGGAAAATTGAACATTTGAACAATAGCCAGAGCAAAAATGGGGCAAAACCCTCCTCGTTGTGCCAGGCTGAGAGAGCCCAAGGGGGAATTTAAGTGACATAAAGCAGGAGAATAATTTAAGATGAGGCAGATTTCCCCACGAGAGTTTAATGTGAAGGGAATCGCTTTGAAAGTGGCACAATAAAAATGAGGCAAGGTGGGAATGGCACCATCAGGGGCAGTGCTTTGGGATCTGTCTCACCCCAGCACTGGTAATTCCTTCCAGAAGTCCTTGAAGGATCTTGGTCTGAGCTCAGAGCTCCTTCTAGGGCCTGAAGGGGCTCCAGGAAAGCTGGAGAGGGACTGGGGACATGGCCTGGAGGGACAGGACACAGGGAATGGCTTTAGGCTGGCAAAGGGGAGATTTGGGTGGGATATTGGGAACTGGGAATTCCTGGCTGGGCTGGAATTCCCAGAGCAGCTGTGGCTGCCCCTGGATCCCTGGCAGTGCCCAAGGCCAGGTTGGACATTGGGGTTGG
>VYXF01012578.1:153481-167505 GCA_013397295.1 Polioptila caerulea
CCCTTTGATGGTTCCATGATTCCACGCAATTCCTTCAGGAGAGAAGCCCTGATCCACATCTCTGTCTTCATCCCAAGGCTGGGAAGGGAACTCCAAGACCCCACCAAAACTCCTGGAACACTCCAGGACTCAAACAAAGCTTCTTGAACAAAGAACCAGCTGTGCCTCTCATCTCCAAGAGTCCTTTTTACACCCCCTGTGCTCCAAATTCTCTTGGTTTTCCTCACATTTTGTGCATTTTGCTTCCACCTCCACTTTTGTATCTTCCTACAGCACAAAAGGTGCTGCTGCCATACAAAGGGATGAAATTAAAAGGCAAGATTTAAGTGAAGGAGAAAAGTTTTGATTCCCAGATCCAGTCCTGGAGCAAAGTGAACAAAAGAAAGAAATTTCAACCATTCAGCACTTTCTGCACTGCCCCTCAGTGCCTTAAAAGCTGCATCAACTTCTTGTGCCCTCAGAGCTTCATTAAGAAATTCCACATCAGCAGAACAAAAGGTTTTTTCCTCAGGTGAAGAAAAAAAAATAAAATAAATGTTCAGGCCAGATGGAGGAAAAATATAAAAAAAGAGTCAAAGTTTGCCATTTATTTAATAGTCAAACATTGATTTCATGTGGAATACCTTGGAAAAGGTTAGTGCTAAATGTTCTTGGCACTGAACACTCCTTAAAAAAATGACAGAAGAAGAAAAATGGGGAAAAAGGCTCCTCAGGCTTTGCTCCACACTTTTGTAGGAGCATTTAAATGGCTCTGGATGGTCTGGAGCTGTTAATTGATGAGCAGGAGGGCAGGAGGAACAAGCAGCTCTTCCACAGGTGCTCCAGCCATGGCCCTAACGATGGTGCTAATTAACATTAATGAGCGTGGTGGCTTTTGTCAGGGCACGTGGCAGCTCTGGAAGTGGACTCAGGTCATTAATAATTTCCTGGCTAATTAGGGCAGAAGCTGAAGCTGTTCTGGAGGTGAAACCCTTCGTTGTAGCGTAGATTTGTGTCATCTATTCCCGTAAAATCCAAGCGGGATTTGAGTCCTGAACATATCTCTTCCATTATTCAGGGGTGACCTCTAATTGTACAAATTGATCTAAAATCCTTCTGGTTTCCATTAAATGGTTCCTGTTAGGTGGTAAAAACTGGAGATGTGAGGCTCCACCTCAGAGCTGGAGTTCTTTGATGCCTCTTGCTTGGGAATCACAGGGATTGCATCAAAAGGCAGGATTTAGGGAATGGGATTATTCCAGAAGTGAAGCAGCAAGAGCATGACTTCAGTTTCCAGTCAGGAATCTTGTTCTGGTTGGATACAGCTCCTCCTCTTTGTTCACAGCATAAATAAAACCAGAAATTGGCCAAACAGGTTTAGGAACAACCAGGATTTTGTAGGAAACACAGACAAGGGAACTGCGGAGGGGTCCGGAGGGGTTAGGGAGCTGGGAAGGGAATGGAGGATTCCTGAGGGAGCTGAGAAGGGGCTGGAGAATCCCTGAGGGAGCTGGGAAGGGGCTCAGGCTGGAGCAAAGGAGGCTCAGGGGGCCCTTGTGGCTCTGCACAGCTCCTGCCAGGAGGGGACAGCCGGGGGGGATCGGGCTCTGGGAACAGGGACAGGGACAGGAGCAGAGGGAACGGCCTCAGGCTGGGCCAGGGCAGGTTTAAATGGGATATTTTGGAATATTCCTTCCTGGAAAGGAATTGGAGGGCATTGGAAGTGCCCAGGGAGGTTTGGGTGCCCAATCCCCTGAGGGATTTCCAGCTGTGTGGAGGTGGCACTTGGGGCCATGGGGCAGTGGTGGCCTTGGGGAATGGAGATGGGATGCAGATTGGGATTTCTTTCCTACCAAGGGATTCCACTCAAAAAAAATTGCAGGGGAAACAAGCAGAGNGCAGGGAAAACAAGCAGAGCAGAATTCTGCCATGGCTTTGGCCAACTGAAAGGAGTGACCCTGGGGACTCTGCAGCTTTGGTGGGAAAACTTTCCCATCCCTCCCTTGAGCCGACACATTCCTTATTCCCATTGGGACACCACCCACATCCCACCACGGTCCTACAAGACTTTTGAAAAATTAGTTTGAGATCTTAAAATCCTAGAGGAGTGTGAAGCGCTTGGGATTCTACTTTTTCTTCCCATCAGAGCCTAGATTTAATAAATTAATTAGCAAGAGTTTAATTCCCTGCTCGTTAGACTCCATGGGAGAGGTTCCTGCAGCTCCTGGGAGATTTGAGCTAAGCCCGGATTAATTATTAACGTGTTGGACAAGATCTTCTGCAAATAAGTTTAAAATTTACACAAAGGCTTAAAGTTGAGTCTGAGGGATGGAGCAGAGCTCGCTCCTGCCTGATGGCTCTGCCCTGCTGCAGGAAAAATGGGAGACTGGACATCATTCCTCAGGTGGGAATAATTTGGGGACTTGTCATTAAAAACCAAGAACATGTTGTGACAGAAAATATGGATTTGTTGGGGTCTGGGAGAATGTGATGGAGTGGGGAGATGTGGGACTGTGGGAACAGGGGGGTTTCGTTGGGGTGTGCAAAGCTTTCCTGCAGAATCCTGCCTGGATGTTTGCAGGGATTTGGTGCCCGTGGAAAAGTGGGAGGACAAAGTGTGGCTGAAGCCAGGTCCAGCCTGGGACATCCCCGTGCCTGATTGTGTCAAAATTCACATTTCCAGTCAAGCCTGAGGAGCTGTGTCCCGAGAATTTGGGGAGAGCCAAGACCCACTTGGGGTCTCCACAGAGAACTGTGCAATGAATCCATCATCCCTGGATCTCTGTGGGGAAGAACTTCCTTCTTTCTGGTTCCATCTGCCCTAAAAAGCATGGAAATGACTCAAGAACCACGAGGAAGGCTCTGGGGAGACCTTAGAGAACATTCCAGAGCCTAAAGAGGCTCCAGGAGAGCTGGAGAGGGACTGGGGACAAGACCTGGAGGGAC
The DNA here is from genome assembly GCA_013397295.1 of Polioptila caerulea. NCBI lineage: Eukaryota > Metazoa > Chordata > Aves > Passeriformes > Certhiidae > Polioptila > Polioptila caerulea. The sequence continues at coordinate 156,407 of VYXF01012578.1, forward strand.
AGGACACAGGGAATGGCTTGAAGATGAGGGATGGGAGATTTGGGATATTGGGAATTGGGAATTCCTGGCTGGGCTGGAATTCCCAGAGCAGCTGTGGCCGCCCCTGGATCCCTGGCAGTGCCCAAGGCCAGGTTGGACATTGGGGTTGGACACCCTGGGACAGTGGGAGGTGTCCCTGCCCATCCATCATTTCCCACAGCATCCCCAACACCTCCTGAGCTGCTCCACCACAGCTGGATTGTAATTTGAGCCCACGGATGTTTTCCTTTGGATGAACACCCTGGGGCAGTGAGAAAGATGAGGTGGAGCTGTGATTTTCCTTCCTTTATCCTTGTTGGAACAAGAGGAGTCACAAATGACACCTTCAGGTGGTTCCTGCCTCCCATGGGCTGCAACCAGGAGTAAAATACTTCAAATTGACTTTTGAGCTGTGAGGGACAAGCAATGCAGGGACTGTTCTTCATGCATGAAAGATAAAATAATAAATACTTTAGATACTTACGGAGATGTGGATTCATCGGAGCTGGAAAACAGAGGGAAAATAAAATTAATGCAAAGAAAAAATTCCAATTCATCAATATTCAGGTTATCCTAAATTTCTCCTGGCTGAATGTTGAAATTCATCTGCTTCACACCTTAAGAGGTTGGAAGAGAATGAAATCCAGTCCTTCACAATGTCCACAATATCCTAAGCATGGGAATGGCTTCCTACTTTAATCCAGAGGGATGTGTGCAATGCTAAAATCCAGGAATGGGATTGAAGGAGGGATCATTCTGTGGCTCTGTTTGCAGAAGGAGGAATTTGAGGATGGATGATTTAGGAAAAGGCCCTTCTGCCACAGCCCCACACATGTGGGAAGCAGGAGGAGGCTGAGCTCAGGGCTGGAATTGAATTTTATTCACAGAAAATCCAAAATTAAATTTGATCTTCAATTAATGGGGACATCTGGCGATGCCAGAGCATCTCTCCAGGTTTTCCTGCTGCCCATCCTTGCTTTAATCCCAGCCTTAGATTCAGCAACATCCTAAACTCAATCTGGAGTTTCCAAACCAGCTCTAAATCAGCACCACTTTATCTGAAACACGAGCAAGTGATTTGCTTCTGTGCCATCTCCCTGAGAAACCCAATTTTTACATCTTTTACCTACAAATTACCTCTGATTCTCCAAAAAAACCCTCAGTTTTACAGGATCCCTGAGTGATTGAACCTGGAATTAGCTGCAATTGCTGGCAGCTGCATTGACTGAGGCTTGATTTGTAACTAAATGCAGGGGTTTGGATGGAAAATCTCATCAGGTGTCCCCTCAGGTCACACGGTTTGGATTGTTCCCAGCAGAGCAAAACCAACGCTCTGCGTCACACCCGGGCACCAGAGCAGACAAGAAAATGAAGGTGGTTGAGCTGGATTTATCCAGCATCATGAACTTGGGGAAAAAAAAACCCAAACATTTTGGGAATTTTATGGATTAGAGATGGGACTTCTGAGTTGCATTAGATGGTGGAATTGATTTTTTCTTAATTTCTACACGGGCAGGGAGGGTGAGTTCTTCTCACATCTCACCCCGTGGCTCAGAAGGTCACAAGGCCTCTGGTTACAAACCTTTGAAGGATTTATTAACCAATAAAATACTGCCACCAAGAATATTTAAATTTTTAACCCAGCAGTCAAATATTTTGTTTTATGAATTCTGCCACAGTGCAGAATTTCTTAACCAATCACTTAATGACACCCAAACCCACAATACCAAACTTTAAAAACTTCTCATTATCTTTACAACTACTTCTATATCCTAAATTTTAAACTCTAAACTTTCCAGTGCCAAGCTCAACACGTTTCTACTTAAAATACAACTCCACATTTTTGTTTCTAGAATCTAAATTTGGAAGCTTTTCCCAAAGTCTCAAGTCTCAAACCCTGTATTTAATTCTAAGCTTTGGCTCTCAGGCCCAAGGTTCCGAGAGCTCTCTGAGTTTTGGATTCCAACACAAACAACCAGAAAAAAAACCCCAAAAATCCCCCTTTTGGAGGAGCACAGCTGCAGGACAAGGTGTGATGGCTGAGGGGAGGTTGCTCTGTGTGCATCACGAAGGATGAATTAACCAGAAAGGGAATTTCATGGATAACTGAGGCCCTAAATTTCCAAATGGAATTTATGAAATGCCTGGAAAATCCGTGTCCCTCTCAGAGTAAAAATTGCACTGAAAGGGCAAGAGGGATCTTAAAGAAGAGGTTGGAGGATCCTGGAACAGTTTGGGATGGGAATGGGATGGGTTTTGGGGAAGTTTTTATCATTTTATGGGAATTTTGTGGCAGGAATAGGGCGGTAAACACGGAATTATGGAAATGTCACATTTTGGGATCCTTCAACCTCTTCTTTAAGGTCCTCCTTGCTCATTCATTGCAATTTTTACAGCAAAAAACCAAAATAAAGAAGGAAATTCAGTTATCCATGAAATGAACCCCCCAAAATAGGGATTGGAGGGATTTGACAGTGGATTGAATTCCTGTGACTATGGGAAAGAGGATATATGGATTCTGTGGTTTTCTTGTTAAATTAAAGTGGAATTATCTTTGTCAGAGTGACCTTTTAGGGGGAAATTTATGAAGCCCTTCTATTGTTTCTTGTATAAATTTATAGATTTTGTAATCTTGTATAGGAGCACAAAAAATGGGTTTTTTCATGACAATAATTCACATTAAAATAAAAACCACTCATTCTGGGGGAAAAAGAAACCTTGGTAGATTTTTCTTCAAAACTCATCAAGAATCAACTTGAAATCTCCATGAAGTTCATTTATTCATTTATTTCATCTTTTCCTTATTTCCCAGAAAAAATTAGATGGGATTTTGGGGTTTGGCTTTTCAGAATTATTTTCGTTGGGCATTTTTGTTGTCCTGAGAGGTAAAGATTTCCCTCCCTCCCCATTTCTCCCCTTCTTTTTGGGATGACCATGCTCATGATGTGGGAAATTTATAAAACCCTTTCATTATTCCTTATATAAATTTATAATTTTTATAATCTTGCATAGGAGCTCAAACATTCTTTTTTTAAAAGAAATTGGATGGGATTTTGTGGGTTGGCTGGCCAGAATTATTTTCGTTGGGCGTTTTTATGGTTATGAGAGGTGAAGATTTCCCTCCCTCCCCATTTCTGCCCTTCCTTTTGGGATGACCACACTCAAAATGTGGGAAATTTATAAAGCCCTTCCATTATTCCTTATATAAATTTATAATTTTTATGATTTTGCGTAGGAGCTCAAACACTGTTATTTTTAAAGAAATTGGATGGGATTTGCGGGTTTGGTTCTCCAGAATTTCATTGGTTGGGGGTTTTTGTTGGTAAGGGTCATCCAAGAGGTGAAGATTTCCCTCTCTCCCCATTCCTCCCGTTCCTTTCATTATGATCACACTCACAACATGGGAAATTTATAAAGCCCTTCCATTATTCCTTATATAAATTTATAGATTGGGTAATCTTGCACAGGAGCACAAACATTGTTTTTTTAAAAAAAATTGGATGGGATTTTGGTGTTTGGCTGCCCAGACTTTCATTGGTTGGGCGTTTTTGTTGTTACGAGAGCTGAAAATTTCCCTCCCTCCCCATTTCTTCCCTTTCTTTTTGGGATAACCACGCTCATGACGTCATTCCAGGGCTGGGAACGCCCCAGCACATTCCCAAGGCCCTTTCCCCTGGATCTGGAGTCCTTACCGCTGTATTTGATGACGCGGATGGTGGAGTCGCCCTCCCCGAAGCGTGTGATGGGCGTCAGGCGCACCTCGTAGGCCTCGGGCTTGATGAGCTCCGTCAGGTTGTAGGTGATCAATTCCCCCTTCTGGATGTTCCCGTTCACCGTGATCTCCTGCTCCCACCAGCGCTGCTGGCCGGCCTGCAAGCCGAAAAAATTCCAAGGGTCAGGGATTTTGGGGTTTGGCTCCACCTTGGAAAGCAGAGCGGAGCTGGGTAACCTCTGGAATTCCCAAAGAATCATCAAGGAATGGACTTCTTGAACTATCGCACCAAGGAATGTTTCTGTAACAAATGACAAATAACAAATCTGGAAGATCTTAATTTTTCCTTTCAAAATTGTTGCCCAGCCTGGAATCCAGAAAAAATCCAAAGGTCAGGGATTTTGGGATTTATCTCCAAAGCAGAGCAGACCTAGGCAACCTCCAAAATTCCAGAAGAATCAACAAGGAACACAACAAGGAATGGATTTCTTGAACTATCGCACCAAGGAATATTTCTGTAATAAAATATTGCCAAAATCTGAAAGATCTTAGTTTTTCCTTTCAAAATTGTCAGCCAGCCTGGAATCTAAAGGGTCCAAAGGTCAGAGATTTTGGGATTTGTGTCCAAAGCAGAGCAGACCTGGGAAATCTCCAAAATTCCCAAAGAATTAGAGATACAATAAGGAATGAACCTCCCGGATTATCCCACTGCGAAGAATTTCTGTAACAAATCACACCAAAAATTGGGACTATTTCTTCCAGAGGTCTGATAAACCTTGGGTGCATTTTGGGGCAGGAAAAGTGGGAGTTCCCCCAATTCCTGAGGATTTGAGATGCTCATCAGGCAGGGATTACAGCCAAGGACCAAGGGCCAGTTTGTGGTGATTTAGTTTTTAAAAATAAATAGAATTAAGCTTCTAAAGCCACGTTTTGTATCATTATGTCAATTAGTGAGCACTGTCAGACAGAAATTAAAAATATTCCCTATTCCACCTCATCTTTGGCTAAGGAATCAAAGAAACAGAGATTTCCCAAAGAATTTCAATAATTAACAAGGAAAATTTGCAATTACCCAAAGCAAGCATGAATTTCTATCAAATTCAGCCTCTGCTTTGAATTTTTTCTGTTCTTTCCAGAAGCAATAAAATCTCCATTCTTTTTTCCTTTGGAAAGGAAAACAATTGGATTTTTCCTATCAGGATTATCCCTCCAAATCCAGGGTTGGATATTGGTATTTCTCCATAGGAAGCCACACAGATTTTGATTTTTTTTTTCCCCCTTACAAGCAACACCAGCTCTGATCTAATCATTATTTTTCACCATGGAAACCAGGGGCGAAAAAAATTCCAAAACAACAGAAAATTGTCGCTGTGTTGGATAGAAAACAACCCTGATTTTCCAGCTCTGCTGTGGAATAAATAAATAAAGAAACAAATAAATAAATTTGATATAAATATATATAAACATATATATTTGTATATAAATATATGCAAATACATAAATTAAAATGTACAGATGTAAAAATACAAATAAATAAATAAATAATAAACAAATAAAATAANTAAATATTTAGAGAAATATATCAATATACAAATATTAAATATATAAATATATTGATATAAATAAAGAAATTTAGTATTTGCCAAACCCAGCTTTGGTTTTCCCACTTAGAAAACCAACCCAGCACTGAAAATGGAACCACAATTCCAGAAATTTCTTCCCAAAATTCAGAAAAACCAACAACCTAGGCTGAAAAATATGGAAAGAATTGAAAATAAATGGAGCCCAGGGCATCTTAAAAATCAGATTTAATTCCTACAATGCCTTGGGGCGCTGGAAACTCCCAGTACCGAACTGGAGATGCTCTGATCCCAAGCTGGAAGCGTCCAAGGCTTTTCCTTGGAGATCTGAGAATCCCTTTGGCTCCCCTGGATGGAAAAGAGCCAAATCCTCATCGCCACTTCCCCAAATTCCCTGTGCAGCCCATCCCTAACGCTGAGCCTGTGTTTTTTCCATGAGAAAGCCAAGACTGAGGCTTGCAAGAGAAAATCCATGAGGAACAACCATAAAACACAACCCTGCACCTCAAATCTGGTGTCCAGAGCTGGAATAGCCACAAGAACCAGGATTTGGTTGGAAAAGGAATTTTTGAAATGAAAAAAAAGTCTCATAATCAAAGACTTTTTCCTCCCAAAGATAAGGATGAAACTCAGGGAATTGACTTTGGCCAAACTGGAATTACGGTTTTCCAACAGTGAGGAATTAACTTTGGCAAAGCTGGAATAACAATTTTCCAGTGGTTTGGGAATATTTATGAAGCCCTGAGGAAAAATGGGAGCAGTTCCTGGAGTGTATATTTGCATTATTCTGTAATTAATTAGGCAGAGAATATCCACACTCAGGCAACTTGGAGCACAGGGGGTTTCTCTGGGTCAGGACTCCTTTTTTCCTTGGAATATTTAGGAATCTTTGTTCCCAAAGGGGACAGAAAAGCAGAAAGGGGCTGTAAATGGGGCAGATTTTTATTCCAGAAGGTTGGAATAAAACCAGAAGATTGGCGGCTGAACGGTATAATTTATTTTTTCAAATCTTCTACACGGGCAGGGAGATTTATTCCGTGTCTTTTCTTGGAAAACTGTATTCTCTGAAAGCCTTGGAATTCTGGATTTCCTGAGAAGCCAATCCTCTGGGATGATTGAAGTGCTCAGATATGTTCATAAAAAATAAACAGCTCCTCACCCCATTGTTGGTGACCTATTGATTCCCAGCACAAACTCCTTCATTGACTCTACTAGCTGGACAAGAACCTCTTTAATTAATGATAGCATTCATTGATGACAAAAAATTAATGACAAAGTCAATGAATCCATTGGATACTCCATAAAAAACTCTGGGGGTGTTTAAAGTAATTTCTTTGCCATTTATAACCACACATTGCTTTTCCGTAAGAAATAAGAGATTTCTTTGGAAGTTTTGGATCTAAAGTTGGTTTAGTACAGCTCAGGGACAGATATGAAAATTCCTAGGAGGAAAGAGGGAAAATTCCTGGGGAGTATTTGTGTTATTCCTCCTTTTCTTTCATAATTCTGAGTGGAATATAATCAGAGTTATCCCAGTAAGGGCATAAAATTGAGGAGAGGCTCCTGTGTCATCTTCATTCCCAAGGATGGGTTTGGAATGGCTCAGTGACAAATATCTGGGATTCGGGGAGCTGCAAAGGAGGGTCTGTTCTTGATGGCAGAGAATCATGGAATCATGGAATATCCTGAGTGGGAAGGGATCACAAGGATTATCCCAAGGATTATCTGTTGCTCCCCAGACTCCTCAGCAATTCCACCCTGGGCATCCCTGGACATCCCTGGCAGCTCCTGGAACTCTGGCAGCCTCAAGGTTGTGCCCATTTCCTGGGAAGCTGTTCCAGTGCTTATCCCACCCTCTGGAGGGTGGAATCCTCCTAAAATCCACCCTCAACCTTCCCTGGCCATTTCCTGTCTCCTGTCCCTGTCTCAGGGAGCTGAAATCAGAGCTGCCCTCAGGAGGATGTTGAGGTGTCCCCTCATCCTCCTCCTCTCCAGCTGCACAATCCCAGAGCCCTCCGCTGCTCCTCACACAATTCCTCTCATTTTCCCTCATTTCTCTCTTTAATTAATGTCTTCACAATCAGCAGAACCCCAAACCCTGACGTGTCTTTCCATGTGGAGCTGGTCCCACCTCCCTGCTCTCCTGCAGAGGTGGGTCCCGGCTCCTGTGGATCCAACTGGGACCAACAGCTCAAACCCAGCCCAGACTGGGCACTGAGCTGGGGCCAAACTGATCCTAACTGGATCCTGAGTGGGAGTCGGGCTCTGGGCCCAGGGAACAGAAAGAGGAGGAAATTCTGATGTGCCAAGGGAGGTTTAGGAGGGATTTTAGGAAAGGTTCCTCCCCAGAGGAACAGCTCCGCAGGGAATGGGCACAGCCCCGAGGCTGCCAGAGCTCCAGGAGCTGCCAGGGATGCCCAGGGTGGGATTGTTGGGGGGTCTGTGCAGAGAAGGAGTTGGGGTGGATGATCTTTGGGATCCCTCCAAGTCAGGATATTCCATGATTCCCTAATTTGGCAGCTGCATGATAAATCTCTTTCCCTGCCTTTTCTGCTCGAAAGCCCATTTAACAGTGGGCACAATCTTTCCCAATTAAACCATTCCTAATCCAGGAGAACAATCCTGGGCATGTAATCGACTTTCTTCCTGCAGGATTATATCAACAATCCTCCTGGACTTGCACCTCCCACTCATTTTTATTATTTCATTATTTTATAACATTTATCATGTTGTGTAAATTTGCTTTCTGTGATACCTACAGCAAAAAAATTCTCTTTCCACCCCACTTTTTTTTTTTAGAAACTAATAATGCCTAAGCCTTTAGGAATAAGGAATGTGGAATCCTTAGGAAGGACACAGATTTTTACAAATGCAGCTTTTATGGGCTACAAATTGACAGCTGAATAATTCAGGTGTCAGAAACAGCTGGTCCAGAGCCAGATTTATTGCCTGAGATCTGAAGATGAAAGGGATGGGAACACTTCAGGGAAAGTTTGGTTGAGGAAGCCACAGAGCCAACAATGAAATCCTCTTGAAATGTGGAAAACAGCTCCGGGTCTGAAGGTGGGGTGGGAAATGGTCACCGAGAGAGGGATCCTTTTCATCAGAGTGAAATCCACCTCCAGCACCAAGATCTGCTAAAACCTGGAGAACTGGGATGGGAACCACTCTGCCTGCTGGATTTCCATCCCAAGGGATGAGAATGAATGGTCTTGGACGTTCTGGATTAGGGCACTTCTGTCCATGTGGTAAATAAATGGGAATTTGGGGGATTGCAGAGCTGTTGTTTCCTTGTTTGGAACAACTTTAAAGCCAGGGACAGAGAGAGGGACTTTGGATAGAGGCCTGGAGTGCCAGGATGAGGGGGAATGCCTCAATCCACTTCTGCTCAGGACATTTCTGCAGCTTTTGGATCCCAGTGGAGCCTGGGATGGAGCAGTGAAGTGACTTTTCCGTTTGCTTGGTTTCTGTAATTCAGTGCCAGAGTGATTTCATCCCGTGTTTGACCTGACACTGGTACAGGGCTGGTGGAAAATGTTTGGATGTTTGGATGTTTGGATGCACTGCCTGGAGGGTCTGAATGCTGCACAACAAATGCTCATGACTGAAAATGTTCCCCTGGAGAGGGGAAAAATCCAGGGAGAGCTCAGAGCCCCTGGCAGGGCCTGAAGGGGCTCCAGGAGAGCTGGAGAGGGACTGGGGACAGGGGATGGAGGGACAGGACACAGGGAATGGCTTTATGCTGGAACAGAGCAGGTTTAGTTTGGATATTGGGAATTGGTAATTCCTGTCTGGGAGGGTGGGGAGGAGCTGGGCTGGAATTCCCAGAGCAGCTGTGGCTGCCCCTGGATCCCTGGGGGTGTCCAAGTTTAGGTTGGACATTGGGGCTGGAGCAGCCTGGCACAGTGGGAGGGGTCCCTGCCATGGCAGGGGTGGGATGGAATGGGATGGGATTTGGGCTTCCAAGCTACGACATTTTGGGATTCTGGGATTCCTTCCTCAGGAAGGCAATAAACGTATCCTCACTCACTGTAACCACAGTCATTTATCCAGAGCTGTGGGATCTGTGCCATGGAACCGACAGAAAATTCCCATTTTTTGACCACTCAGCCTTCCCAGGAACCCTTTCCCAGGTCATTTGAACCCCCCTACCTCTACTCAGTGACAGCAGAAGTGAAAAATCCATTTAATCCCAAGGGTGCCCAGGAGGAAGCCCCAGAGCCATGCCCTGCTTGGGGCCGTTTGAGGAGATTCTCATCCCCACCCCACGGACACCGCAGGCTCCCAGGGCTGGGAATAAAGGAAAGGTGGGAGCTTGAATCTTTGATGGAACAAGCTGGAACAAGCTGCTCTCTGGTTTACAGGGACCAGCTGAATTTTTATGACTCCTTCGCGGCAGAGCTGCTCCTTTTCTAGGTCAGCGCGGCTGCGGGGACGCAGCTGTCACCCGCTGTCACCTGCTGAGAACAGCCACCACGGAGATCAGAGCTGCACATCCTTCCTGGCTGCTCTGGAAAAGTCTCCCTGGATCAATTTGCTTTCATCCTGCTGACAGGAAATATCAGAGAGCCGGAGGCGCCCGCCTGGCGCTCCTCGGGTGCTGCGAGTCGCTAAAGGTTGTCGTTTCTTGGGAAGAAATGGGAATTTGGCTTTGGGGACAGGAAAAGTGTGGGAGGGAAACATCTCCACGTGGTGCCAGAGGGAGCCAGAAGTGGCTGGAGTAGCTGCAGGGATGGAGCTGCTCTGGGATCTCCAGGTGAAGCTCCTGGAAAAGCACGAGGATATTCATGACTGCTCCAAACTGAGCTTCCCGAGGCAGGAGTTGGAAGGAGACATCCAAGAGTGGTTTTGTCTGGGTGGATAAACTTCCAGGAGTTGAGAAAGCCTCTGAGGGGCATTTGGGACCATTTTTTACATGCTTGGAAAACATTTTCTAGGAACAAGCTGCCCAGGGAAGTGCTGGAGTTGCCACTCGGGAAGTGTGGATGTGGCACTCGGGGACTTGGATTTGGGGTGACTTTGGAATGGTTGGATTTGCTGCTCTGAGAGATTTTTCTGACCTAAATATTCCATGATTGGCCACTTAATAAAATCAACTCCTGCAGTGTTGGTGTCTCCAAAGACTGACCAGGGAATACGCACAGGGATGCTTGGAAAAGGAAAAAGCCTGGAAGAATCTGGGTCGCTGATTCCGAAGCCAAATCCAAAAATGCATCATTGAAATGCAAAAACGGAATGCAAAAATGCCTCCATGAAATGCATTACTGTTGGAATATTCTTCAGAGGCCTTTGAAGGAAATGGGAAAATGTCCCTTCTGTGCAGGAATGTCTTGGCAGACCTTGGCACATTCCCAAGGGAGCTGAGGGGGACCAAATCCAGGCAGTTCTCCTGAGGGGACACCAAGGTTATCCCCATCCTTCAGCTCCAGGGAGCTCCAAATGAAGGGCTGTGCCCATCAGGGGCCTTGAGGAATGGAAATTCCCTGTGCTCCTCACTCCCTTTTCCATAAATGCTCCATGCAGGAGGATTTGGAGCCTCCTGAGCTGCTCTAGGATCCAGACCAGCTGTCCTGACAGTGTCCCAGTTTTATGGCTGGTTCCAAAGGCAATCCCAGAGTGCCACTGGGAGATGAAGTGAGGTCCCACCAGGTAACTCACAGAGCCCAGAGGCTCTCAAAGACAAGCCCAGAAGTTGGACTTGGTGATCCTGGTGGATCCCTTCCAGCTCCTTCTCCATAAATGCTCCATGCAGGGGGATTCAGAACATCCTGAGCTGCTCTAGGATCCAG
>VYXF01012583.1:15634-54003 GCA_013397295.1 Polioptila caerulea
AAGGAGATGAAGTGAAAAGGAGAGAGAGAAAGAGACCCCCTCGGGGTGACTGGGACAGGGTCTTGGGAGGGACTGAACCCCCTCGGTAACTGAGACAAAGGGTGCTCGGAGGGGTGGTAATCCCTCAGGAACTGGGACAGGGTTTCCTGACACAAAATACTAACAAATGGGATAGAAGTGGGGGCTCCCTAAAAATTTTGCCAAGCTGAGGAAAATCCAAGAGATTTGGGGTTTTGCCAAAATGAGGATAAGAAAATCCAAGAAATTTAGGATTTTGCCAAATTAAGGATTAGAAAATCCAAGAAATTTAGGCTTATTTTTTCCAAATTGAGGATTTATCCAAGTAACTTAGAACATTTGTGACCTTACAATACCCATGGAGGGATGTTAACAAGTAACTGTAAAGAAAAAGTACCTTATTTTTCTGTTGTCTTGTTGTGAATAAGGGTGAGTGAAACAGACATGAAAGTGAATGAATGTGAATGTATGTGAGTATATTTGTGATTTTAGGTTTAACTTTTTTTGAAAAAGCGTGTTCGAGCTGTCAAGAGAGTGAGTAGGAGTGGAGAGACAGAGGCCAGAGATGGGTGGGTAGAGTCCTGAAGAGATGGAGGAAAGAGACGATGAATTGGGTTCGGGGAGGAGCGGGTGCTAGCAAATGTGTCCCAGGAGGCTTGAATTTGCCTACTCTTGGATGTGTTGATAGATTTGAGAGAACTGTTTGATTTGGAAGAAGAGGAGCGTATCCTTTGTTGGGCTGGAGATAGGCAGTTTTCCCCAAAGACAGAGGGGCAGAGAGGAGGGGCGCTGGGACTTCCTGGAGGTATCCATGGCTCCGTCTCCCCCACCTGTGCTGGGGGCGGCCACCCCGCGCAGAGCTCCCCAGCCTGTGTTGGCTGTCCAGCCTGGGCCGGCCATGTGGCTCGTACAGCCCACCCAGCCGAGCTGCTGCCCGTGGAGCCTGCGCTGCCCGCCGGGCCGCTGCTCCTGCCCGCAGCGCCCATGCGGAGCCTCCTCGCAGCCCGATCCTCCCCGCTGTACGGCTGCCCGTGCCCGCGGCCCCCGGCAGAAGGAGCCGCCTTGGTTCTGCTGTGGGAAGGCTGAGTTCGCTGTCCCGCCCCCGGCCGCCTCTCCCGCGCCCGTTTCGACCATCCCCGCCCCGGCTGCTTTGTCCGTGCTGCCGCCGGGTGCCCGCCCGCCACGGGAGCGGCAGCGGTGTGACTGCGGACGGATGACCTTTCTCCTGTCCTTTTGGCTGTCCCGAGCCCAGCCCCGAGCTGACTTCCGTTCTCACTCCTTAGAAGTCAGAGACAAGGTGCCCAAGCGCTGTTCAGGGAATCTGGGGATGCCTACCTCTGCTGGAGAAAACAGAGACACTGTGAGAGGGAGTTTGCCCCACCTGAGAAAGACCCGATGGTGTTCTGGGGGGAACACCTAAGAAAAGAACAGAGGAATAGTGAGTTCTGTTTTCCAAAAGATGAATATCACCTAAAACCATAGATAACTTTAGAAATTGGTCCTCAAAAAGAAGTATTACAATTTATAGTAGACCTTGAGACCGAGAAAACGTGTATAATAGAAATACCAAGAGGATGTAAATAATTAGTGATACCTTGGAAATGGTAGGGAAAGGGGGAAAAATATTTGAAATTCCTATCATTAAAGATGTAATGGTTACGAGAAATACCAGAGTATGGAAAAGAGATATCTTATTAATTCCTGAAGTAAGTAAAAACGTGTTGGGAAAAGATTTAGAAATATTATTGAGAATAAAGACTATACCAAAAGGAGGAGATTCTTGATAGAACAAGCCTTCTTAGACGAGAAAAAAATAATTCGATAGAATAAAAAATTGTGAATCAAAGAGTTAAAATAATTTTAATTTTCAATAAAGAAGAATTAGAAGTGAAGCAAAAGAAAAGGAATTACAATCAAAGAAACAGAAATTCCCTACAGAGAAATAGTTACTTAATAAGCCACTTAAAAACCAATTAGAATATTCAAGCTTTGTGTGATCTTTTTTTTTTTATAATTATAGATAATTTTTTTTAAGGAATTTTTAACAAAATTAATTCCCAAAATGCCATGGGTAAGATATGCATCTTCAGCTCTATTGAGAGTCCAAACACAACCCAAGTTAAACCTAGAAGTAACACTCTATAAGAGAATGTTTAGATTAGAAAATATATCAACACAATTGCAAAAACCCTTAAAATTTGCAGTTAAGAAAGATAATGCCTCAAACTACACCATTAGATTTTAAAATCCACAATATCCATCCAAGGAGTGAGTATGAGTAAAAACATAGAAAAAGCAATCTTTAACTCCACAATAGGAAGGTCCTTTTCTAGTTCTACTGATGACTGAGGCAGCAATCCAGACCAGAGAAAGAGGGTGGATTCACGCCAACAAAATCAAAAGACCTGTAGAAAAACCTGAAGAGTGGACCATAACATCTAAACCAGGTGATACCAAATTAACTCTTAAGCGAGGACTGGGCAGTAATGAATTGGAAGGACACGAATGATCCAAAGAATGTGCAGAGAATCACACCCAATTGGGAAATAAGGCCAAGCTTATATCAGTGATATCGAGTTCTGTTTAGACAAGTTCTGGAACGCCTCTGACATCCCCTTGGGGAGGAACACTTCCACTACAAACGGGAGGATCAGGACTGTTTCAGTCAGAGAGTTCTCATATTCTGACCTTAACATGTGACTTACACAAAGAAGGGGAGGAATTGCAACTTCCATCCATACAATTTGATACACCCTGTCTTATTCATCCCAAAACCAGACATACAAGCTGAATTAAATGTAAATTTTTAAATTGTAAAAATGAATATTGTAGTTCACCAAAACGACACTCGTATTGCAAGAAGTGTACCCAGAGAGAACTAAGAACAACCAAAATAATCACTAGTGCCTGTTGAACGAGAAAAACCTGAAGAACGGTGAGAGACTACAGTTAAAGAGTATCAAAAGCGATTTGCCTGAAAACTAGCAAAAAGGAGGAAAAACTGAGGTTCCTTTTTGATAACACACACCCATGTCAACAGTCACTGTTATAACCCATCCAAGTTAAGCATCTGTATGCAAAATGGGGAAAAGTACTGGATTGCAGAAAATTTAAGAATAAGTGGTAACAAGTTAGGAAGCATATGTCCAGAAGGGGAGAAATGGATTTGTTTTACATATAATATTGGGAGTAGAGTCCAAGATTTAGTAAAAGAAAAACTAGTAAATATAAAAAGAAAGCCAGTACAACAATCTAAGCCTGTGCCAAGTTCACTTCAAAATTTGTATAATAAACTGAAATTCCAATTTAAAAAGGAAACAGATATCTCGAGGCTGAGAAAATCTGTTTGTGGAATTGGGGGAAAGAATAAGTAAGGAACTTAACATAACCAACTGTTGGGTCTGTGGAGGGGCTTTGATGTCTGAAGAATGGCCATGGAAAGGTGACAGCTTAAGCCCAGTTAAACTCCTTAAGTAAAACCAGACAAATAAAAAGGAGGAAAACCAACCAAAAAAGTGAATTCTAAGTTCAACAATGATAGGAAAAGAATGTCTCTAGCGCACTGAAAGTTTCTTAACAAAGCAAGAAACACTCCCTGTAAGAGATATAAAGTTACTAATGAGACTTTAACATGGTGGAACCCAGAGGAACCAACTCAGTATTGAACTCAAAGAAAAACAAAAAAAAGAAAGTTGTAAAAAAAAATAAAGAAGTTGGGCTTTTTCAGTGTAATGATACAAGCAAGAATCCTTACTATGAGACTCCAGAAATATGCAAATTTTGGAAAAATATAAGTCAACAGAAAAATAATTATTAAAAAACACCAAATTACCTATTTTAAATATGCAGAAAAAGAGCATACCCTAAACTCCCCTCCCAGTGGAAAGGGAGTTGTACTCTAAAAATTATACAGCAAAGATTTTTTCTTCTACCAAAGCCAAAAAGAGATCAATTGAGAATATCAGTTTCTGAAGACCTAAAGAGAAGCTAGGCTTCTTCCTTTCATATACTACAGCTAGTCTGATATTTCTTCCTTGCTTAATCCCCTGTTTTATTCGGCTAATCACTAGTGTAGTCCAATGCATGCAAGTGGTAACAATGCCTATAGACCCAAAATTGACTACATCTAAAACAGCACAAAAGATTACAGTATTAAAAAGACAAAATAATACAAAAAATCCCTTGAAATAAACAAAAATGATTTATAAAGAAAATGAGTGAAAAATAAAAGCTAGAAAACAAAAAATGTTTCTCAAGCCAAAGGATCTGTAAGAAAATAGAAGAAGAGGAAATTGTTATAGACACATACTTATAAAGTTGGCTTTTCACAAAGTTTAAGATGACTGTTGTACATATAAGATTGTTATAAATACATATTATGGTATTGAGGTGTGTTTTTTTCTTTAGGGTGGATACTATATGTGTGTTANCTTTATTGTCTTGTCCTTATTGTCTTTTATTAAACCTTTTAACTTCTACCAAGAAAGTGAACCTCGTTTTTCACAACAGACTTCTTGTTTCGAAAATATAAAGACAGGTTTGGTAATCTAATTTGTAGTAGATCTAGAGAAAACTTATTCAAATATATAGTACAATTAGCTTCCTGTCCATGAGTTGGGCAATATCAAACATATTGGGATAAGGTAGTGACATAAGAAATGATGCAGTTTACGCATCAGGCACCTTAACCTATAACATACAGACTGTACATGTGGGAGCATGTAGCAAGCTGTGAGTTGAAATTGGATTGCCTGTAGGTAGTTTTTGCGAATTCTTTATTGAATGATAAGATCATTTAAATATGTCTGTAAATTAAATTGTTTGTGATCAATAGATGCAAATAGAAGACCCAACAAAATAGTTCATTGTGTAATGTCAAAGTATTTACTGAGTGGGTATTTAACACATAAACATAACCAAAATTTCCTTTCAAGGCCTGTAAATATGGAAAAGAAATACATGCTGGAAACTTGACAAAGACAAAATTCCCATTTTCTTCTTGTCTGCTACTCCGGTACAATAATAAACATGAATTCAACAGCAGTACATCAGGTCGATATATCAATTTCAGTACCGATCAGGTGAAGATTCTAGAAGCAGTAATTTCAATAAATAGATAAGAAGTATAAAAATATACTTCTAACACATCTCTGAGGATTTATGAACCTTCAAAGATCAAGTTTTGTGATACTTCTGTACACTAACTCAATCTTTTATTTCACATTAATAGAAACTTAGGGGGAATAAAACCTAGATTATGTAATGCACTTGAACACAAACTTTTTCCATCAAATAAGAAGATCAAGTCATTGAAAAGAAAATATTTTATGAGAGTTTTGTTTAAATTCAGGAAAACCATTGCAATAGTGTCTTGGTTTAAGAGAATTTTAAGAGATGCACATTCTAAAATTGGTTACCTCCCCTTACAGTTTTACCCAATCCCTTTCCACCAATAAGGAGAAACAAATATAAATAGATGTAAGTGAAAAACTAACCACTTACTAAAGAATAAAAATAGCAATAGGCAAAAAATAACAGTAACAGTCACTAGTTAAAATGTTGCTGAACTCTCCCAGACTCCCCGGGAACAAAGAGAAGCTCAGAATGGTGGCCTTTGCAGGCACATGTTGGGAGACAAAGGGAAAATGGCAGCAGCCCTCTGCCCATCCCCCAGCCCCNCCCCCCCTGAAGATGGTTGCCGCTGCAGGCACATGTTGGGACACAAAGGGAAAATGGCAGCAGCCCTCTGCCCATCCCCCAGCCCCCAACCTCTCCAGCTGCAGCAGTGGCTCCATCAGCAAATGCAGCTGATGCAGGCGTATCCTGGCCAAGGGCAAGAACTCGTGGAGGGACTTGACCTTCCTCTCGTCAGAAGACAGCAAGGCAGCCAGCTGGGGTGGCCTGGACTCACCTGAGCCAGGTGCTGTGGGTGGGCTGGGATGGTTGCATGGAGGGGCTCCACTCCGCTGCTCTCGGGGCAATACCAGGCCTGCAGACAGGCACTCACCTTGAAGCAGACCAGCACTGCAAAACACACCCTCTTGGGGAAAAAAAAACAAAAACAAAAAGACAAACAAACAAACATACAAACAAAAATCCTCAACAAACACCTGGAGGGACGCCCTGAAAAAGGAACAAGAGAAAACCCAGAAGGGGAGCCAGGGGAGCCTACATGCACTCTTCCTGAGCTCTATGCTAAAAGCCATGAGACAAGAGGCAAGCCAAGAGGCCAGCCAGCTCTTCTTGGGCAAATCCAGCTTTTAAAATAAACACAGGCACCCCCCTACTCTACCCCATGGGTTTGTTTTCCAGATGCAGGGTCTTAAAGAGACAGTAACAATTTTGGGCACAGATAATTACAGTTATGTTACCCAGCAATAGGAATCTTCTTCTATCTCCTCGTCTTACTCTCCTGTTATACAGATCTTAAAATTTTTTTTTCCTTTCAAGTGGAAAGGTAATCTCTTGTATGCCAATCATACTCATCACCAACTTTTCTAGTTGCTCCTTTTGTCTGTCAAACAACACACATCCTTTTAGACACACAGACTTTTAGATATTAGTATAAAGTCACCATAGATTTTCTCGTTGTAAGTCACTGTTGGATTGTGTTTAAATGTGAAAGACACTTAGGTTCATTACTTCATCATTAAAATATTGTGTGTCACTACAATTTCATTGGATGGTCCTTACCTGTTCTCTCCAATTTGCAATATTCTGTGATTCTGAGATTGCAAGCTCTTCATTTAGTTGTCTTAGATACTTTTAAGACAAATAGTTATTCAGAAACTGAATACATTTATGAAGATTTTGCATACTGCCATGGGTTTGATGTAGGGGATTATTGAATTATATTGTGAGAAAAAAAAACCCTCACAAAGTACAGTCCATATAACAAAACAGAAAAGCCAATAAATACTTCTCACTGCATTTTGCAGACAATACATGGAACAAACTCAACAGGAGAGGATCAACAACAATTTTGGGTTTAAGCTGAAAAGTTTTTTTGTAGCCCCTATATGTGTATGAACTGTAATACCACCTTGTGTTAGTTTGGGTTTTTTTAACTTGATTTGCTTACATAGTATTAACGTTGTTTGTGACAATTTATAAGTAACTTGGAGTCTTTATGCTCATAATATTTTTGATGTTAAACAACTGTAGGATAATAAGTACTCCCTAATCCATCAATGAATTTGCAATATGTCAGTCTGCAGAAGAAACTCTGTATTTTTGTTAAAAGGTAGAAAAATATATGCCAGTGCTTTTATGGGGGATCTTGATGGTGGATAATAGACAAGAGGCTGATGTAACTGCCTGGAAGTGATGAATGGGTTGCTAAACATTCTGCAGATATAATTTCACATAGAAATGAACAAAATACAGGACAAACAAATCCAGCACTTTTTCTGGTGCCCCTTGTTCCTACTACTTTTGTGCAGTAAAAGGCTATAATTTAAGAAAAGTATGTGGTTTATTATTTTCTGGAAAACTGTGCCTATTCACTTCTGCCAGCATGGACATACACAGTAACTCTAGTGTTTCCTAGTCACATCAAACCTGTGTGAAAGATGTAGTCTCCACCTAAGTGAAATGAGGTCTACATGGCCATAACCATTGCATAGATAGATATCCCTTCCACAAGTAAGCTCTCTTCTACAATATAAATCCATTTTTGCTTTGGTTTTTTTTCACCCCAGTACATGTTCAGTGTGGTGGGTCATCTCCTATGCAATTAATCCACAACCTGTTGAACTGATGTACAAATAGACATTGACTGCAAAGTGACTGTCTATAAAATCCAGGCACAGCAGGCCATTCCTATGATACAGAAACACCAGTGCCATATACTGCAGCTGCACTGATTACCTGGTCAGAGAAGTTCTTGCTTGGTTGACAGAATGGTCGAATTATGTCTCTGATGACAATACACAGCTGAGAATCTGAAAGTGATCTTCCATATAAACTCACTGCAATGGATATGAGCTGCATATGATGCAATCCTTGAATAGCAATGGAATGGTTTAGAAAGGCAGAAAATAAATACTAGCTAATGCAGTATCTTACATTTTTCTTCAACAAACAGATTTTCAGAGGCACGTGAATTCTGACTAAACTTTCTGAAGCAACTACCCTTTCTGAAGAATAGTGATGTAATTAGTAAAAGACTGCAGCATGACAACACTTATAATGTAATTCCTGAATTTAAAATCAAATCTGAATCAAAGCAAGTACTGAGTGTTTTCTTTTTGTGAACAACTTATTCTCTCTATTCTGGCAATACTCATTTAGGGAATACTCATTTAATAACTGTGTTGTGGTTTGTATTTTGCTCTGTATCAAGAAATGGAAGAATACTTACTACCTCAAAGTACCATAAAACAAGCTGACCACTTGCATTTTTTATTTTAATTACCAGTAACTTGACATAGTCCTTCTTGCAACAGTACCATAGGAAAGATTTGAAAAATAAATACCAGTAATTATTACAGTCCTGTATTGTTCCATTCTAGGCAGACATAAGTAAAACTTAATTACGTTTCACTTACAAACTTTATTGTTCAACCCCAGTTACTTAATACAATAGGAAATTTAAAAGAAAGGAAGATGAAAATAATTATGATAAAACATTACTGAGATGTAGAAGAAGTAAAATTACTTTTGATTTGTACTTCATGCAATAAATAGGTCAATTAATAATAAAAATAACTTCCATTTTAGATGAAACAAGTAATTAAATCTAATAAAATCTGTGTTTTAAAATTAAACATTAAAGGCTACAAGAGTTCAAGAACCCGAAGCATAAAATACACACTGAAAAAACCCAACCCTTTTCATCCTTGTATCAGTGATAGTATTTCATATTGCAGTGAGGAAAAGGGTTGAATTAGATAATCAGCAGTGATGCCTTTTTAGCCCTAAAACCAGAAGCCAAACAAGATTAACATGATAAAAAGCAGTTACCATTTATTGAAGGTCCTCCAGGTGCACTTATGGTGGAACGTACATGAGATATAGGGCTTCAGCACTTTCGTAAGTTTAGCAAATTAGCACAATTGACAAAAATACACAATTAGATGTATAGTTAATGAAGTAATTCCTCTCTTGTTTCAGCACCCTACTGAAGCCTTCTCCTTGCTTCTTGCCTCACACTGAGGATGTGATACATGGGAAAGTTACATGGCCTTGGTTCACTGAAGAAGCAATACTAGGATAAGATTCCAGGAACTTGTTTGTCTTACCTAATAGGGTAGTTAGGTAAGAAACTATACAACTATACCACTATAGTCTATAGAGCAACGAGTACATGAAAAATACATAAAAAGCAAATCTTTTAGCATCAGCAGTTGCAATGCAATGGTTAGAAACAATGTTTAGGAATTTCTAAATGATTCAACTGCTACTCCTAGTAATAAATACCATTTTGAGTTTGAATAAATGTCTTAGTTTCAGTGGTTGTCTCATAATGTTGCAATAAACACACTCAGCTACCTAATGAATTTTAATGGCCTTTCTATGCTGTGTCTAAGTAACTATAATCTGGAGAGCAAAGTATAAACTCTAATCTGCAAAATATTAAGTTTCTTTAATTTAGTCCACAAAGTTAACCACTAGTCCACCTGTGAAAGAAATGTCGAGCTCTTTCAAGCCTTATGAATTGTTTAACCATCTCAGGGGACAGTGTGTTTCTGTCATAGATCCTTATTTTGTTCCTTTTTATGAGTCATTGTGTTTTTTAGTGAGGGAGTATGTTGCTGCAGCATGAGAATAGTTATTTGGATCAGATATGAACAGCATGTGCTTAATATCAGTTTTCCCTTTGTCCTGAGTTGCTCTGAGCATAGCAGATATTGTAAATGGAGATAAAAGAAATGCTCTCCCTCTCAGCAGGACGATAAACAGGACAGCATGAACAGGTACTATTTGTGGTTATGATGCTCTCTTGTGACAGGGAACAAGTGAAGCTACATAGCCAATAAGCCACTGTGTCTATTGGCTCCCATTTTCAAACTGCCATATTCTTTATCCAAGCTTCACTTGAGCGCTAAGGTGCATACAATATTTCAAACTACATCAGTGTAATGTGACCAAATCTGCTGCCCAGGAGAAGCATACAAATTTTTAGAGTCTAGGGCTGTAAGAGTACTTTAAGAGAGAACACACATTAATTATTTGCTCACAGACAACCAGTTTTTCTTCCCCAAAATTTATGTTAGTTGGCTGCAAAAAAGCACTAAGAAGTTGCTTCTGACAACTGAAGTCCTGCTCAGACAATGTGTAAAGCCTAATGGAATTCAAACTTCAGCAGACACAGCTACACCTGTCTTGGCCTGTATATTAACCAAATTTTTCAATCATGTTATGATAACTGAGATTGTGTAATAGAAATAAAAAGAAAGAGAAAAAAAGAGAAAGAGAGAAAAGAGAGAAAGGAAGAGAGAGAGAAAAGAGAGAAAAGAAATTAATGAAATGAAAGAAATGAAAGAGGAAGACAAAGAAAGAAAAGAAAGAAAGAAAAGAAAGAAAGGAAAGAAAGAAAGGAAAGAAAGGAAAGAAAGGAAAGAAAGAAAGAAAGAAAGAAAGAAAGAAAGAAAGAAAGAAAGAAAGAAAGAAAGAAAGAAAGAAAGAAAGAAAGAAAGAAAGAAAGAAAGAAAGAAAGAAAGAAAGAAAGAAAGAAAGAAAGAAAGAAAGAAAGAAAGAAAGAAAGAAAGAAAGAAAGAAAGAAAGAAAGAAAGAAAGAAAGAAAGAAAGAAAGAAAGAAAGAAAGAAAGAAAGAAAAAGAAAGGAAAAGAAAGAAAAAAGAGAAAAAGAAAAAAGAAAAAGAAAAAGAAAAAGGAAAAGGAAAAGGAAAAGGAAAAGGAAAAGAAAAAGGAAAAAAGAAAGAAAAAGACCCCACTCATATGCTTGTTAGGTTATAGTAAGTTTTCTTTGTGACCTTTTCTCTAACTATTTTGCAGGGCATGTTTTACTCAGCAGATTTTTAATCTCATCTGTTTCATTTTTCTATGCCAGATAAGAGAAAGTAATTATCACTTTTTTGCCCTTTATAGATCAAATTTACTCTCTCAGTTCAGTGAAATCATAGCTCTAAATTCATTGTTCCATTGAGGAATGAGTATACTGGAAGCTTTACTATCTATAACAACTGATGGTAAAATCACATCGAGGAATGAGTATACTGGAAGCTTTACTATCTATAACAACTGATGGTAAAATCACATCATAACGCCAATAAAAGTTGACCAAAAGCCATTGGAAATTATATTTCATAGTTCTTGCATCAGCAAAAAATAAATATTGGCTTTCAATACATAGCACTGAAATAACTTGAAGTCTGAAACCAGTTTGAAGTTATTTTCCAAAAAAATGTTTCTTCAAGGATTTTCCTGAAAGTTTGCACAGATAATAGTTGTGGTCTCTCTCTCGTAGACTTCCTTTTGTAATAATGCAGAGGATGCATAACTCAATTTGCAGTAACTAAATTGGTTGTTTCATTTTGAACGGATGTGATTTATATGACAGTGTCTTGGTAGATGAAGAAGTTGAGAGAAAGAAAGCAGAGTAATCAGATAAACAAAACCTAGGAGGTCTTGAAAGAACATAATTAAAATGCATATAAGATTACTTGGAAAGAAATATTGATAAATTGCTCTTCTTCTGTTTTCTAATGCATTTAATTTGACAACTATTTCATCTATTATTTGCAGCATGGACAGATGCTCTGCCCAGAAAATTTCCTAAGAAAAGGAAAACTGTGCCTAGCATTTTGCACAGATACAAAAGCTGTTCTCTAAGATCTTCATGGAAATGCATTATTGTTTATTATACACTTCTAAAATTATAGACAGTGATTTTTTGTTTGCATGAAAAATCCATGAATGTGCAAGGAGACACAGAAAACTGCAGAATGCAAAATTATCTGAACAGATCTCTATAAAAACTATTATTTTAAAATCTTTTCCACACAGTAATCCTGCTTGATTTAAACTGAATGAAACATTTGAATAAAAAGAGGGCCTTTCAATTTCAAGAGTTTCAGCTAATCAGAAATAGAATTATTCCTAAGGAACACTGAGAAAAACAAGCATTAGTTGCAAGAGAAAGAGCACTTCTTCAGATAACTGTTTCAACTGTTCCAGCTTTGGGGACTAATAACTGATTGGTATTAATTTGCATGGTCTCCAGTCCAGTTCCCACCAGACACATGTTCAAGCCAGAAAAAGAACATCTTGTCATAACTAGTATTATTGTTCAAAGTGTGGAAAGTATCCAAGATTGAATAGGTCCAGGAAATTCGCAATTCAAACCTAACTCTCACAAACAGTTTCTGTATTAGGGCAATGTTGGGTGTTTTACAGTGTTGCTGATGAAGTGTACCTGTTCTGCCTCAAAAATTGCCTCTTTAGAAAAATCACTCGCAAATTTTAAATGGCTCGTACATAATCCTGAAAAATCAGTATTCCTCTGATTTTTTCAGAGACAACATAACAGCAAAAGACTTTCTGCTGACATTTTAGGTCTAGCATCAGAATTTTATACATTTTTTCCCCACCGTGTCTTATGATAAAGAAATAAGCTTCAGTTCATCACACTCTTGTGAATGGCAAGAAAAGAATTTCATATTGATATGAAGGACCTGTAGCAGCTGGAAGGAGATAGAGAATATAAGTAAAAAATAGAATCCTAGTAGCAGTATGGTGATACATTTGAGAGTCCTATGCTTTTTTTGTCAGTAGAAACTCTTGTCTGTGACATTTCTGGAAGCAGAAGTTTTAATTCCACGGGAGCTTTGACATCACCTTCTAAAGAACATGATTACTTCTTATATTTTAATGTAGCTATTCATATTAGCAAAATAAGAAGAGCATTTATTATTTGATTAATTTGTATTTGGGGTTTTAATGCATTTTAGTTGCATACAGATCAATAAATAGATGCCTTAAACCTCTCAGTTAAGAGGAGCTTTTAAAACTCTACTTGCAGTTATTTCTGTGAGCCTCAGGTGACCTTCTCTAAGCAGGCCTGACTTACAAACTGGGCCTAAACATCAATTCAGGTTAGGAAGGAAAGGAAAAAAAATAATGAGGATATCATCCACTTTAAAGCATATTGGCAGCTGTATGTAAAATAAAACAAATCTTCCTGTACAGGATGTTTCCTTAGGAATACATCGGGAACAGCTCCACTTCCTAGTCAACAATAAACCAGTCCGAAAAAAGCGTACTTGAAAAGAAAGGAAGTATGCAGCACGGTACATGACGCAAGCCTGGGTGCAAATGAGAAACTATGAATCACTAGTACAATATGCCATTACTCCTGCTGTAGTGACAGACTAATGCATAATTGCAGTGAAATTCCCCAACTCGTTCTAAACTTGCAGTGTTTCAGGTTTCATTATAAATTCAAAATGCAGAGGAAGGTTATGGCTAAGCATCTCAGGTCTTCTACATGTATGTTTTCTGAAATAATATTTCTGAAAGACATGTTTACAAAACTCCCTATTTGCTAAGGCTGAAGACTTCCATTTATGTCTGAGTTTGCTATTCTGAACTAGCCCTGTTGTAACAGGACAAAATAATTTCAGTGATGGATAGTGTTCAGGTGGTCATTTAAATCCAGCAAATTTCTCACCCTTCTAACACATTTTACTACTCTCTTTAAAATTAAAATAAACATACATTTTAATGACAAAAATGACACTTATTTACATTTCTCATAGGAAACATTTTCTGCTACATAGTACAAGATTGATATAGGTAGGCAACCCTATGATTCCTGATATGATTCTTTTCTGAAGGTAAGCTCACAATAGTGAAACTCAAGAGATTTATCACTGACTTGTGTATTGCTTTTTTCTACAATGATCAAATGCCTGGAAGGCAAGTAACTTGGGACACCGGAATGGTGGATAAATATAATTTTATCACTAAAATTACACTATATTAAAATTACACTAAATTTTATCTATTTATCTATCTATCTGTTTTAAGGGTGTGAATCCCAAAATATTTACAAACTAAAAACATTTCAATATTTTCCACAGTAACTCCCTATATTAGAGTTTCTAGGTGCATATACAATCAGATATCTTGTTGAATACATTATATTTCTCACAATGGATAGTATTTTAAAATACACCCAGATACATCAGGGATTATCTTATTTTTGTCAAAGCAGACAGTACTGTTAAGAATTTATTTACATTAAAATAAATTCCTCATTTTCTCTACCCTTGAATAATCTGTATAATCTATCTATTGAAAATTGGCCATTATGTTTCTCATACAAGTAGTCTTATAGTCATTTATGTGTTTTCTCTTAAGACAGAGAAATTATATGTAGCTTTACTAAGCATTTTGAATGTTTCTTGTGGTTTGAAGTTCTCACTAAGAAAGTGAAGTTTGGGAAATTTTACTCACCTTGGTCATCAATTCTTCTAGAGGAATACTTGGTTAAAAAAATGCTCACACATGGCTCCATAGATTTCAAACACAATCCTAGTATTATGTGACTAATCATATGTAATCAAGAAAACATATCTCAAAACTTCTGCTGAACTCCCATTCATGATGATTATGATTATGATATTCTGCTAGCTCATTACTGAATCCTTTATGCAATTATTTTTTTTTTTTTTTGCTATGGGACTCATAGTTAACAACTTTTCTGACATCCCACTACATGTTTAGCAACTAATGACTGTGAAGTATAAGGTGCCTATATGGCAGTATCTATATCATAAGCAAAACACCAAGCAGACCAATTCTTCTGTCAGATCTTTAATGACAAGAGAATAATAATATTGTTGATACTTGACTGTGTCACACCATATGCCAAAAAGGCTGGGAAACATCACATTTAATGCATAATGAATTATCATAAATTAAGATATGTCAGTAAAAAGCTGGGAAGGATTTTTAGTTTTGATATTTTTGCTCACTACAAGGACTCCAACTGTGTCAGCAGAGGGTTAAAAATATATAAATTCGTGTGAATGGATAGAACTACCACTAGTTAATGTCTAGAGGCATGTCACAGAGTCAAATAGTTGAACAGGAAAGCATACTTAAAAAGCTTTATTACTGAATAAAAATTACATAATAGATGTTACAATATTTGGTTACAACCTAAACTCTAATTTTTCTAAAGCAGAAAACTCATCAGATAAGTAATGAATACTTCCAGGCACTCTTTATTATAATACTAAATAACCTGCAGATGCATTTTTATACACAAGCCTGGAAGATAGTTGTGCACCGTTCATACCCACTGCCACAGAAAGACTGAATGGAATTTTGAGCATTTATATATTTGATAATTTAAGAGCAGCAGAGTTACTATATCTTCTGATTTAAACTATATTTAATTGTGGTTGAGGGAATTGTTGATCATTATGGATGCACATATACAACTTCATAAAGAAGTATATTGTGGTATGAAAGAAGGGATTTCAGGCGACCTTACCCCTGATAAGTCACAGTTGTACTAATTGCCAAAGAATGGGTTGCAGCTGTGACTAATAAAGATAGGTGTGATAAAAGGGTGAGGTTGGCTGTTCAGAGGGGCCTTTTGATGAGGAGGAGCCCTGTGAGGAAGAAGAGTCTTAAGGAGGTAGAGGAGACCTGAGGAAGAAGAACAAAACAAGGAAGAGAGTTACTGTTGGCAAAAAGATCAGCTGAGAGGTCTGTCTGGGTCTGATGGAGGTAGAGCCTGCTGCTGGAGTCTGCAGTCATAGCTGAACTAGCTAAGGCCTGTGTTCAGAGTCAGCACACTGATATTTGCAGACATAGTCCAGTAGGAGATAAGCAGCAGTCAGAGTCTGCAATTGGACCCTACAGTAGGAGCTTGCTGTAATCAGAGTCAGGATGGCTAAGCAATTAGGAAGAATAAACCAGGACCCTTTTCAAGTTGTAAAATGTTTGTGTCTTGGGTCATTTCTACCCCTAATGAGAGGTCTACTGCAACAGTATATAAATTTGATTCCTGCTTGCTTATTTGTTGTGATTCTAGTGTCTCATCTGAAAGGTATCATCACGTAGGCAGAATTATTTCTAAACTACTGCTTCAGTTCTATGTAACACACTTATCATGAAAGGCCTTGCTGAAAAGCTTTCAATCACAGCAATAAGACTACATACATGAGCAAGCAAAATGAGACTGCTCCTGAATCAAAATGTTGTGTTACCAACCTCAAAGTAAATAAAATAACAATAAACAGGATAGAACTGATGCCAATATTATTTCCTTAACAGAAATATTTTTCACAGGCATCTGTGTGTTAATTACATCTCTAATTGTGATGCAAACAAACAAAATGCAACCATTTCTGTTGGACTGCAGAAATCAATTTATTAAATAATATACTACAGAACTTTCATCTAAAGATCTCAGTGAAACCTGGAAGAATTAAACAAGTCTCATATTAGAACCTTGTGGTTGTCATTTCCTCACAGTATGAATTAAGCACTCAGCACTTATATCATAAGACTCAGTCAAGTCACTAATTGCTTTGGATCTTTGGAAATCTTTCTCAGAAAAGTTAAACTATATATTAATATAGTTATTTATATATTAATAAACTTACATTATACAAGTTTCCATTAGAAACTGAAATCTGACTAATTCTGTCAGAAAGATTGCTTGATTTTCTCTGGCAAGAAGTATACAGTTAAAAAGAAAATATTTACAGACAGATTTTTATGAATCTGAGTCTCTTCTAGGAATACAAATGAAAGTCTTTACATGTATTCAGTACTCTGCAGATCACAATAAAAATGTGAATCTGTTGTAGATACTTTGCTAATTGAGAGCTGATAAAATTCAGCAAATTTAGGTGACTAAAGGGAAGCAGTTACGTAGCAGATTATTCAAAACCTCATCTGTACTCTAAGTTTGAAAGCCTGTGCTATATGACTAATACACAAAGAGCAAATTTGTACTGAGAAATATTGTAATGTTCCTCTATCATCTAAATAAGTCAATTAATGTAGGCAATTGAATGATAATGTTCAATTTTAAATGTAGTTTTATTTTTTGGTGTTGAGTTCATAAAGCAGTCTCCCTCCCCAATTCTGTCTTCACTTGACAAGTGAAGCAAGTAGCCAGGTTTTCCATGTCATTAAGGACTGAAATGTTGTCTGTATCAATAAAGATTTTCCCAGGTAGAGAGGCTACTGGCCAAATCTAACAGTTACAGATATCATCACCCATAAACTCCTCCAAACTTTATTTGCCAGTTGCAGTGGGAAGAAAGGACATGAATCTGTATTGGCCACTACTTTGCTAAGATCTTTTACTCCACTTCTGGATTAATAACTTTTAGGAGAGTCAGCAGGGAACCAGTTTCAATATTGTGCATGATGTCTTTGAAGCCCATCTTCTGCTGTGTATCACATTAGTGAGCCAAACATTTATATGCCTTCTTGGCTTACTCTTCTTGAGTGCATGTATCTAGGCCTGTTATGAATCTGTATTGGCCACTAGATTTGGAACTTGTCTTTGTTATTGTATCGTAAAACTGTAGCTCATTACAACTACTTTTGCAGTAAACTCTACATCAGTGTGAAGAAAGATTGTATTTATGGCACTTCCTACTTTCCTATATCCCCTAAATACCATTTCTTGGTATAAACATCAGATATCCCTAAAGTCTGGGTTATTCCAGAAAATTCTTTCCATACAACAGTGATATTTGCAAAGACTGGAGACTGCAATTCATATATAAATGAATCCTGTAATGAAACAGAATGAGAAAGAAGAGAAGCGGGGAAGTGGAGCTAATGTTCTCGCCCAGGCATCCTGTTTTAATGTGGCAGTTTCCAAAGAAAAGAAACAAAAAGAAACAAAGAACGTGGACACAATCATATGGGGTCCATTTTACACACAACATATATGCCAGATGTATATCTCATGCAACCATACAGATAAATAAAACAAGTATGATGATCTGCTTTTCTTTACCAGCTTCATATGATCATTTTACTAATCTCAGATGCAAGTTACAGTTTGAGTGAGTGTCAAGGAGGAAACCCTAAAAGAACACAAACAGCATACAGTGAATGCTACTTATGGTACCACAGAAGATGTTGCAAGGATTAAAACAGAAAAATATCCCCTTTCACACTGACCTTTTCTTTTTTTCTTTTTTTTTTTTTCAGTTACATATCCTTAGAATTGAAGATGTTGTGTGTCAATTTGGTTTAAAAAAAAAGAACAACAAAAAACAGGGGGTCTAAAAAAAATAGTTCTGCTCACTTCCACCGGTACAATTGCACAATCTAACAGAAGATGTAACCACTCCCAAAAATACTGACTTTATCGTATCCTGAGACTATAACAGCCAATTACATAAACATTATTCTAAAAGATAAAGTACAACAGAGGCAGAAAGTGTGGAACTCATAACTCGAGTGAAAAGACACAGTCCAGGGATCTACTGGCTGTAAGACAGTTTGTGACATGGAAAGAAATAAGAGTCTTCTCTTATCAAAGCAGGTTTTTGTGGAAGCCAATAGGCCAATTGAGGAAGTGTTTACAAATCTCCCCTGGAGGAAGAGCCCTTAGGCACCATCCTTGCTGTTAGGGTGACTGTTTGAATAGTTCCCATGATGCTCTTTGGCCATATGTAAATCTCTTGTACCCCATTGGTCCTTCCCCCTTTCTCCACCCCTGAACCCTCAGCCAATTCACCCTGATGTTCTACCCCACCCCTTGCATTTCCCATATAATCCCTGCTCCCCCAGAACTTCCCCGGAGTTTTTCGTCCCTGGACCTCTTTGTGGGTAAAAGAATCTTTATTCTCTCTTAGGAATAAAGATTCTCTCTGCATAACTCCATACAGAGTCCCATCCCTTCTTCAGCATTTCCCAAAGCTCAATTCACGGAAGAGCTGAAATCACTCTGGTGAAGGCGAGACAAGCCAGCGTGCCTGGGAGTGTCTTCCTAAAGATGCTATTCCAGGAGCGTCGTGGCACTCTGCCACCCATGTCTGCAGTGACAGGTCTTGATACTGCAGTTGTCTAGCTCCAAATTCTAGTTGATATAAGTGAAAATGTTAGCAGAAGTTCAAATTTCTATTACAAATGTTACATTACAGTTATCACTTTCTAGAAATTACTGCGGCTTTTTGATGAAACAGGCCTCGCATTTTATCAAGTAGTTAATAAAAATGTGATGTTAATTGAATCATTTGCATTTCACTGGGTGTCAAAATAGCAAATTCTGATCATACAAATGCCAGCCTATGTCCCCAGCTTTTAGTGCCAATAGTTGGTTTACACTGGGGTAAAGTCAGCCATGGCTCTGGCTTTTCCCAGCAGCAAGCAGCTGCTCAGATGCCAGGGAACTGTTTTGAGTCCTTCCTTTCTCACCAGCAGACTGACTCTGTACCTCTCTAATTTACTCCCTAGCTCATAAATCATCCAGTACTCAGTTCCCTAGAATAATGAAGTATTTTGGACGAGAAGGATGTTGTGACCTTGAACACAGAGAAATAAAATCAAGATGTAGATGTGGCACTTAAGGACAAGTGATGAA
Organism: Polioptila caerulea; assembly: GCA_013397295.1. Lineage (NCBI taxonomy): Eukaryota > Metazoa > Chordata > Aves > Passeriformes > Certhiidae > Polioptila > Polioptila caerulea. The sequence continues at coordinate 35,189 of VYXF01012583.1, forward strand.
CTTGGAAGTGTTGGGTAAACAGATGGACTTGGTCTTAAGAGGTCTTTCCCAACCTGAATGATTCTATAATTCTATGATTATAAGGAAAAAAGAAACAGCATGCAATGTTTTGGTCCCCTTGTTACCAAAAATTCAGCAAAATAAAAAAAAAAAGGCCGTAACACCAAGAAGAAGCCATTAAGAAGCAGGCATTCTCTTTTCATCCGGATGCACAGGGGAATAACTCCTCCTAAAACCCTGCATGCTGAGTACAGGGAAGTTTCTGTGTATATACTGTATTCTACATACATGTTCATTGATTGTCCCAGACTAAACATACATATGATAATCACTTCCCTGAAATCATTAACCATAATTCCCGTCCCCTTCATGGAGGAGTTATTCTGTTCCTGGGGTCTCTCTGGTGGTCCATGGTGGTTGGGGACCCCAGGGTTCCAGTCAACATCGCTGAGATGGGAGGGCACTGCGGCTGGTGAACTTACAGTTCTCTTTCTTACACCATGAGCATTTTGCAGTTCCATGGGCCAGTAGTTTTGGTAGAACAAGCATTGTGTTAATTCACCAGGTATGGACAAATATGGTAACACCCTTATAAAATTTTCACTCATATAGTGATTTATGAGTGGAGATTGCATATACCAGCACCAATTTAAAAGCAGTGCCAGTATGAAAAAAACATGCTCTGAATTTTTTACATATAATTTAAAGATATTTTCCACAGGCACAATTGTTTATGGGGGTCTTACAATAAATTAGAATCACCATAACTATTTATTAACACATTCAGTTAATTTGGAAAGAAAACAGACGTGCTCACACAGCAATGGGAAAATTAAGTCTCAAATGGAACTGCACTATTCTGAATGTTGATTGGGAAGTCCTCAGTTTAGGTAAAGTTTCTGATTTCTCTGTGATGATTTATTGAAGCGTAAAATTACCAGAATGATTAACAAACGCATTTAAATTTGATTTATAAAATCATTGGCAAAATCTGGACTTCAACAAATTTTAAGTAGATTATGTTCGTCTTTATGTACAACTCAAAAATGTATGCTTCTGTGGTCTTTTTATTTATTTTTTTACTTTTACTGAAAGATAGTAATCAAGCATTTATATGAAGTGAATTTTATAAGCCAAGATTTAATTTGGTAAATTTTCATCATCCTTTTCTACACCTTTAAACCTGGTTATAAACAGTTTCCTATATTGATCTGTGAGTCTGAAAATAATGATACAGCCTGAGATGGTGGAGTATTTGTGCAAGCTCTTCACATTCCAGTTATCTGAAATCCAGCCATCAGCTGTAAAATAAAACTCAACAGACTTCTGTGTTGGGATTGTCTAAGTGTGAAAAGGCAGGGTCTCAATGCCTTCTCAGACAATGAAGTTGGCAGAAGCTACCCAGTAGCTCAGACCAGTTTAAGACTGTTGCTTTTCATAACATGTGAGAGGTTTTGGGATGACCTCTAGATTTCACATTTTAAATTTTTTTTTTAAATTCCTCACACAACTGCTCATGCAACACATTTAATTTTTTTCCTCACAAATAAAAGATATTTTTGTTACAGTTGGTTCCTGTATGCCATTATATGAAGCTAGATGATTAAACTTCTCTTTACATACCTCCCTGGCACCTGAATCACTTCCAAATTTTTAGCTGATTAGAGCCCACAAAATGTTCCTCACAACTTTACCACACATTCATCCTTCATATACATTTGAATGAAGCAACCAATTCATCATAATAGATTTACTTTCTGAGGAGTTTCTACTTTATTTTGTTAAAGTGATTGGCTCCTGTCACATTCCACTGTGGGAAACTGCAAGTTCTTTTAAAAATAGATAGTCTGGAACAAAATTAGGTCAACCAAGACAACCTTTTATCTGAGTACAGTTAATTGATAATGAAAACAAAACAAAAGGAGCTGGCTTCCTAAAGACCGCTGGAAAAGACAGAAAAGGAGGAAAGAAAATGGAAAAGGAATGGGGGTGAGAGAGAGAGAGAGGAGACAGAGAGAAAAAGCGGGGGTTACCACCAGAGGATTGAGGAGTGCCGTCAACATCTAGGTGATGCAGGGTGTGTGCACTCTGCCTGCTGGTGAGTGAGGGGCGCTGGGCAGGAGTTCAGAACCCTGGACAGGGCTGCAGCGGCGATCGCGGTGGCGAGCTGGCTCGGAGGCAGGCAGGGCTGAGGCAGGTGGCTCGGCAGGGACGTAGGAATGAAGCGACAGGGCAGAAGTGAGGGACACAGGGAGGCAGGACAGACGGCAGGGCGAGCAGGAGCCAGTGAGGGCAGAAGAGCCAAAAGGCAGGCTGGACTTAGGGCAAAAAGCACAAAACAGGCTAGGGCCAGGGCAAGAAGCCAACCTCAGCAGGCAGGAGCTAAAGCAAAAAACACAAGACCCAAAAGTCCCGCAGACTCAAAAAGCCCAAAGCCTAAAAGCCCAAGCCCAAGTGAAAAAGCAAGTCTCAAAAAAACCCCACAAAAAAACCCCCAAAACAACAAAGCCCAGTGTCACCAAGCAGCAAAAAGCACAAGACCCAAAAGCCTGCACAGATTCTGACGCAGTTACTTTTTATATCTCCTGGCTCCTCCCAAAGTCTGCCTGCTGACACGAGACCACTGTCCCAGTCCAGCCTTCCACTGCAGTCCATTGGTGGAGACCTTTCACCATCTCGTTGGAGAACCTCTCTGGAGGGCACAGTGTCTTTGGTGTTCCCCTGCTCATGGCCAGTCCCATGTGAGACATGAAATGGTTGTCAGGCAAAGTCTACCCAGAGACAAGGCTTTGTCCCATCTTCTCCTAGTTGACTCCTGCAAGTGGCACATGTGCAGCCTCTCCCCCCATCTGACAAACAGTGCTGAGACAAATCAAAACTAAATCGTCTCTTCACACCTCCTCTAAAAATATGCAATACATAGTCTGTGAGAATGTCATTGTTATGGCCTCTGATTGTTCAGACAGTGTGGAAAGAGGTCTCTTTTCTAGTCAAACATTGAAAGTTGTGTAGCGTAACATTAAATGAGAGCTACAGGNGCTTAGTAGCACTTAATATGAAACCCAGAACTACACACTAAAACAGCACAGAATCTAAAATATAAAAAAAGCAAAACCTTAAGGCATCAGCATGGCTTTTATTGATGGATTGTAAAAACACATACATGTATTTCATTATATCAATATAACTATATAAATGCCTCAGCTTTTTTTTTTTTTCTAGAGTTCGTGCCTCTAACAGGTACAATCTGACTCGTCCCCAACTGCTCCATAGGAGCTTTGGGAATTGATATTCTTTCTATACCCCTTTCCACACCCCTCTGCTTTACTTAGGGAATATCTCCCACATTATGGGACAGTATGTGTATGTTTATGGCATTCCCAATTTGAAGTCAGAATTGGTCAATTGATTATAAAATATTATAAAAATACATTAATAATGCAGAGGGGAGAGCCCTTCAAAGAGATAAAGAACATACACAAATATAGAAACAGCTAGCACCATATTTGATAAAATTTGTGTATTCCTCATTCACGAACAAAATTCAAAGTCATGAAAAATATAAATGCAGCAAGATAAAAAAGAAGAAACAGAGGAAAAGCTAGAGTAAATGAAACATAAACTACATGCTTAGAACTTACAAGAAAATCCAAGAGCTAAATATTTTCTTAAAATGCATAGGCTATAAAATGAAAACATAGGTTAAAAACATCTATAACTGCACATTGATATTACTAAAACACATGCTTAACTACACTGATAAATCAGCTGCATTTTAGAGGCTTGAGTCCTTAACATGTAATAATAAACACAAATACACAACTATTTCAGTGTCTTGTCAGTCATCCATTACGACAATTATTTTACCGTCTTGATCTCACATTTCTCCCTCAGCCTCGCTGTGTCTCTGTTGGTATACTGGTGCATCAGCTTACTTGAATTTCTGGCTTACAAAATCTCTCATTTTTTCATTCAAATATCTCCTAGCACTCCCTTCTTTAACTAATGTGCAAGATGACTCAAGGATAAACACCCTAATGATCTAAAATTAAGTCATTGTGTTTCTCAATATAAAAATCAAGTCATTGCCTAAGCATATTGCTGCAAGCCTTGTTATTTTCATGTTCAACCTCTTGTAAACAGTTTGTTATCCTCATTCACTGAGTCATATCTAAAATTAAAAGGTAAGCTCTTTGAGATATGGGTAATATCATAGATATGGGTAATAATATTACCTGGGTTGGAGGGGACCTTAAAGATCATCTAGTTCCAACCCCCATGCCACAAGCAAGGACACATTTCACTAGGACAGGCTGCTCAGACATCTTGTTCCATAAGAGCACTACAACAGTTTTAAGAAGGGTTGATGATTCATTATTACAAAAATGCCTTAAAACAGTGAAGGGTAAACAGCTCTAGTAATTGCCTTTCCAATCAAGTTTTGAATTAAATTTGAAATTCAATAATTTCCTGATTCTTCTACCTAAGTTCTGTGAGCCTTTCAAATAAAAAAATCCTACTTTCCATGTATTAACTGAAGTTTCAAGCTTAGTCTGTTCATGTTGTTGTGACCATCCCCTCTGAAATAGTCTCTTAGAGTTGTTTGTCTTATATAAATTAATGATACTGCTTCATTTGTAGTTAAAAAAAAAGAAAAATCTATCAGTATAGGAACTCATTAGGACTCAAAGATATTGAATATTCGTGATTCTAATTGCAGCTATTACAGTCCAAGAATCTTCACTGTACCAAATAAAACACAATACTGTCAGGCTTTTTATCCAATAACACTTTGAAGAGTATAATCAAAGCAAACAAATACCAGCTTTCAAACTTGTTTCTGAGCCTGAGTAAGATTTCAAATACTCCAGCTTTCCTAATCACTGCTTTAAATTAATACATACATGAATAAACACATAAATAAGTGAAGATATAGTTTATAGAGGTAACTTTAACATGGAATAATCTAAAATCAAGGCAATCACTTCACTGTGAAACATTCTGCTCTCTTAGGAACACATTTTCAAACTGCATTACCTATAGCATATTAATTACTCTAATCCAGTTAAGGGTAGGAGTTACCAGAATGCTATTAGTACATCAAAGGTGATGCAGTGCAGTTGGGTGAACTGAAACTAATCAGCATAACTCACATTATAGGATGTCACTAGAACAAGTTTATTTTGAATACTTTAATATTTTTGCAAAGATTTCCTCATGCAACATTAGTTTTGTACTTGAGCCCAAAAATTTGACATCAAGTTAAGGAATCTTTTTTTGTTTCTGACAGATTTGAGTTCTGCTTGTTAAATGCATATTTATTTTCATTGCTACAATTGGAATTTACCTATCATCTATTAAAACAATTGCCCTGAAGAGATTACCTCACAGTTTCTGAATAAGTGGATAAGCCCAGTTTATATGGGAACAGTGACTCAACCTTTAAATATAGAGGTGTGAACTATTACCTCTGTAATTACCAGTGAACCTCAATCTTTCCTAATTCAATTTTTCCTCCACTGGCATGTACTTAAGGCTAACCCTTACTGTTTATTCTACAATATATCATTACAATTAAACCATTATAAGTTAAATTATATAGTTGTGTCTGAATATATTTGACAAGTTCATAGAACTTGGTAAATAATCAACTTGCCTCTCTTCAAAACCTATGTAGTAACTTCATATTTCCTCATTTCCAGAACAATATTATAACATTAAAATACATTCAACTTTCATCAATGTATGAATTCATCAAAATAACAAAGAAAATGTGTAGCTCACTTAAGAGTCTCCTGAATCTTAGGTCAATTCCAAAGTATTCTTCTTTCTGTATAAGAAATTTCAGAAGTCTATCATCTAAAAGAATTGTGTCAAAATTAATTAATAATATAAAAAACATGAAAACAACACCCCCACATCTTCACAATTAAGGATGAAATTCTTTACTTCTGAGAATTTATTAAATAAAATTCTTCAGACAAATATTGTCAATATTTACTAGTAACTAAAGATAACAACATCTATTATGATTGCTCCCCAATTTCTGTCATTAATCACTCAAGTTTGAGTTATTTGTAACTATGCCAAATATTTATCACCTGAATTGAAATTTCCCTGCCTCAGGACAAACATTTCAACTAAATTGGTTCAGTCACTTAAGAGAGCAAAGACTTACATAGTTTAACTTGTTCTTGGTTATGCATATGCAGAAAGATTACTTGTATGATCACATATGATTTACCACTAAGAACTCTTTTGGGTTACAAGGATTGCCAGTACTTCTAGGGAGACATCACGGTTTAAGCCCATCTGGAAGATGGAGTCCACCCAGCTGGTCTCCTCCCCCTCTGATAGAAGAGAGAAACAAAAGGCAGAGATTACGGGTTGAGACAAAAATTTACTGCAAACAGAAATGAGACAAGAAAATGAACAGTAACTGCAACAACACTAATAATAGCAGTGTATAAAAGAGGGTGATTACATGCAAAGTGCTCACCAAGTCTGACCAGATGTGACAACAGCTGGCACCACCCCATTGCTCCCTCCACCATGCTTTTTTCCCCAAACCTGAAACAATGAAAAAACGTGGCAGACAAAAGTCCCAGTCGGGATCAGCACCACTCCACCACTCCGCCTGTTGTCTGCTCTCATGGAAAAAGACAAAATGGTTGCAGAACTTCTCCATGGCACCTTTTTTCTTCCACACAAAGCCACTCCCCCTTCTCAGAAGTGAGAAGCCCTTACTTCTGCCCCCCAGTATAGAATAAAGACCTAGACATGCCCACAGGATTCAGGCTCCACCTCCTCCCAACTACTGCAAAAAAATTTATCCTTGTCCTTGAAACTAGGACAATATCCACCCCTTATTCTGTGTAATATGCTATGCCCAGATCCTACACCTTCCAAATATATAAATATATCCATACTAGATATCTTCCAGGGCGGAAGGGCTGGTGTGCTGACTTGCCAATGCAAGCTGCATCAGGAGCTCACACCTGATGTATTTGGAGCCATCCATCTTCATTATCAATGACAGTTATGGCATACAATGGCAGTGTCATTCAACAATCAGTATTATATAATACACAATTCAACATTACAGTCTGTTCTCATCCAAATAACAAATCCCCTTGAGGTACACATTGTGCTTCCCTCTGCTTTACCCACCAACTGCACACAGGTCCTTGAGCAAAAAAATCCCACAGATGGGTTTACCTTTGCTTGAGGCAAGACTAACTCAAACCATCTTCCCTAGCACATTCCTTATATGCATCATAGGGACTTTATCCCCTTCTATGATGTGTGGAGATCTTGACTGGATAGGGCCAGCTTGATTGGTAGAACCTCTAGCATTAGAACCTTTAACCTGGTGGCCTTTGCAAAATGTTGACCCCAATGTTTGAAGGTCCCACTACCCATTGCTTTCAATCTGTTTTTTCACAGTCCATTGTACCATTCCATTGTCGCAGAGGCTGGTGCATGACTATGAGGGAGTATGAGGTACCCACTCAGTACTGTGCTCTCTGGCCCAACTGTGTATGAGGCTGTTTTTGAAATGAGTCCTGTTGTTCGGCCCACTTCTTTCTGGGGGTGTCATGTCTCCACAGAACTTGCTTTTCAAAGCCCAAGATGGTGCTCCTGGGCACTGGTGTGAGGGCAGCATACATCTCCAGCTGTCCAGTGGTTGCTTCTGCCATTGTAAGAACATAGCACTTGCCTTGGTGGGTTTGCACAATCAATCTGCTAGACTTTCCTATATTTACATTTTGACCATTGTCCCCCATACTGCAGAGGCTTTACCCACTTGTCCTGCTTGGTTGTAGATATAGATAACCTGAGAAATAGAGCCCATAGTTAAATCTACCCCTCATTCATGAGGCCATCTGTATGTTGCATCTCTTTCCTCGTAATCTGAGGTGTCATGGGCCCACCAAGCCAGAAATAATTCACCCTTACCTTGCCAGTCCAGCTCCACCTGAGACACTTTATTCTTGGCAGCTTGATCCATCTGTTGTTGCAATGTTCTTCGGTAACCTGACTCTTCAGTATGTGTGCATCTATGTGAGGCACTTTTGCTATCCAGGTACCTCTCTATCCAGGTAGAAATAGCCATAATTCAACAGCCCAGATAGGTTTACCCCTGTGCTACCAATTAATCTTTTTCCACTGGTGCAGACAACCCCACAGAGCACCTGCCACCATCCATGAGTCAGTGTATAGGTAGAGTGCTGACCATTTCTCTCATACAGTGATATCTAAAACCAATTGGATGCTTTTCAGCTCTGTGGCCTGACTTGATCCACCTTGTCCCTCAATAGCTTCTGCAGCTTCTCCATACAACAGATTTCCTTTTTCAATGTATCCTTACATTATGGAAGGAACCATCAAAGAAGAGAGAGTAAAGCTTTTCATTTTCAGGTAGCTGATTATATGGTGGGCCATCTGCTCCTCTTCCACTTCTGGGAATAATCTGAAATTCTCACCTTTGAGCCAGGTCTTGATGTCTTCCAAGATCCCTGGGCAATTGCAGTTTCCTACTCAAGATCACTGTGTGATCAGATGACCCATATATTCCTCGTAGCATCAGTGGCATGATGTGTGGAAGAGACTTTCCCTTTGAACATCCAACCCAGCACTGGCAGTTTCAGTGCCTGAATAAATTGTGCTTCAGTTCCAATCACTACTGAAGCAGCTTGAACCCCTTCATAAGCTGCCAGTATCTCTTTTTCAGTAGGGGTGTAACAGACTTCAGATCTTTTGTTTCCCTGACTCTAATTCTTCCTGGCTGCAGCGTAGAGCCCATTTTTACATCTTATCTCATCCTGATTGGCTCATGGGCTACTACATGGACAATCTCCTGTTTAATTTTTTCAAAAGCTTGTTGTTGCTCAGGAGCACACTTGAAATCACACTTCTTCAATGTCACATGAGAGACAGTTCAGTTTACAGTCTGACTGTAATCTGGATTATGTATACTCCAAAAATTCCCAGCAACTAGGAAAGCCTGTATTTCCTTCTTGCATGTTGAAGGGGGTAGAGCTGCTATTTTGTTGACCATATCCATTGAAATCTGATTACATCCATCTTGATATTTTACTCCTTAAATCTGAATTTCCTAGGCACATCCCTGGACCTCATTTTATTTTATGGCAAAACTGACTTTTGGATTATCTGGATAATCTCCTCCCCTTTCTCAAAAACATCCTCTGCTGAGTTGTCTCATACGATGATGTCACCAATGTACTGCAAGTGTTCTGGAGCCTTACCCTTCTCCAGATCAGTCTGGATCATTCCATGGCAAATAGTGGGGCTGTGTTTCCACTCCTGGGGCAGTTGGTTCCAGGTGTACTTTTTCTGCAGGTGAAAGCAAGCTGTGGCCTTGGTTTCTTACAAAAGGAATGGAGAAAAATAGATTAGTCATGTTGAAGGTGACACCACTTTGCTTCCTTGGACTCCAGTTCATACCAAAGTCCCAGCACGTCCAGCACCGCAACACTCAGAGGTGGTGTGACCTTGTTTAGGCCATTATAGTCCACTGTCAGTCTCCACTCTCCAGTGGACTTACACACCGGCTATACAGGACTAATAAAGGGTGAGTGAGTCTTGCTGACCACTCCCTGGCTGTCCAGAGGATGAATCATCTCGTGTATGGTGATCATGGTGTCCTGGTTTGTTGTGGTACTGTCAAGGGTACATTGTTTTGGTAGTGATCAGAACCTGTTGTTTTTCAAGCCTCAGAAGGCCCGCACCAGAAGGGTGCTTTGAGAGACCAGGCAAGGTTTTCAGCTGTCCAATCTCCTCTGTCTCCATAGCAGCTATGCCAAAAGCCCAACCAACACTTTTAGGTTCTTGAAATACCCTCTCCTGAAGTAATCTATGGCAAGGATGCACAGGGTCTCTGGACTAGTCCCAGTTGGTTGTTTTTGCCATTCATTCCCAGTCAGGCTTACTACAGCTTCCAGGAGTCAGCTGTTGGGACATCCATGTCACCCCTGGATTCTATCCCTACATACCTTCATGGCATCAGGGCACATTGTGCACTGGTGTCAACCAAAGCCTCATACTTTTGGGGGTCTGATGTTCCAGGACATTGGATCCAGACAGTTCAATAGATCCAATTATCCCTTTCTCACACCTGGCTGGAGGCAGGGCCTTTCTAGTTCTGGTCATGGTAGTCATGGTTCACTTCTTGTAAATATGAACTCGAGGTCCCTTCAAGAGCCTTGGAAGTAACATCAGCCCTCCTATTCTCTCTGAGGACTTACCCTCTGGAAACTGGAGTGGCATTTATCCTTGAAGAATTTCCTGCAGTAGTTGTGCTTCCTCTCAACTCACACACTGGTGCTACTAGGACAGAGGTGGGTTTTCTATCCCACCTCCATGTGTCCTCTCTGTGGTAATGCAGGTAAAACCGCAGGTTACCTCACGGTATGTACTTCATCTCTCATGCAGGGAGGCTCTTGGTCCCAATAGCAGAGACTCTGGTCCATACTGGGGGACCATGGGACATTTCCTCTCTGGTTTGATCACGTCCTTTAAGACAGTCTGCAGCCTTGGACAGTCTTTCCTAGTTGAGGTGCAGATCAGTAGAGGGGAAAAAAGATGGTCTTCATATTGCTGGAGTTGAGTAGTCTAAAGCTACCCAACAGTTCTTTCATTGACATCAGTGCTAACGAATTGGTGTACAGCATTGCACACTTCATATAAACTTCCACCACATGGATTGTGATGGTACACTGGACCCCATTTGGATCTACAGGGGACTGCTTGTTATTTGAATCCCTATAGACAACCTGCAGTATAGCTAATTTTCTCAGGTACCAGATAGCTTTCTCCATAGCATTCTACCTGCGTGCACTACTGGATCATCCTTGAGAAAACACCTTTCCTTCACACTTGATAGAAGTCATCTCCAGAGGTAATGTGTGAGAATATATACAGAGTTAGGTATCTAATCCACATGAATTGACCAAGCAACATTGTGATGTGGGGGAGGGAGCTCCACACCCAATACACCAAGGCTTAGATCAAAATTGTTATCAAGTTATCAACTCCCCCTGAGCAGATCTGTTGTTACCTCAACCCTTTGTGGCCCCATATTTGCTGTCAATTAAATGTTGTCACAGTTTAAATCTACTTCCCCCACCCCCTCCAGTGAGAGAGAGAGAGAGAGAGAGAGAGACAAAAGGCAGATATTACAGGCTGAGATAACAAATAACAAAATGGTGATGGAACCTCCGTGCACCACCTTTTTCTTCTAACCAAAGCCACATCTGCTTCTTTTTGGAGGGGACAATCTCTTAATTCCTCCACCCATCCACCCAGCAATGATGTGCACCAAGCCTGTCAGAATTCAAGGAGTGTTTGGACAATGCTCTTACTCAAATAGCTTAAAGTAGTCCTGCAAGGAGCAAGGTATTGGACTCAAAGATCATTCTAGCCTGAAATATTCTATAAATCTATGATTCTGTGATTTGCAACAGACTCTATTGTAGGTAAACTTTTATGGTGGAGAGAAAGTCTGATTTATGCATTATTTCTTTCTTTTTTTTTTCTTTTCTAGCACACAGTTGTTTGTATTGCTTTGCTTGAGGGAATCTCTTCATGTCAGTAACATGCCCACCTTCCCTCATCCCCTTGATCTAGAAAAATGACATAATTTAAAAAAGAAGTACTCATATGTAAAATTGCATGTCACTAGAAAACTCTTATCACACACAAAAAAGCTCTCAGGCACATGGTACAATTCTTGAGGTTTCCTGCACAGAGCCAGGAGTTGAAGTAGATGATCCTTAAGGGTTCCTCCCACCTGAAGATATTTTATGATTCTATGATCATGCCTAATATAAAACTGAAAGGCATGTTGCTGAGAGAAATTCCTTCTAAGACGAAAGTCGATGGCAGTTCCTTTGAGAAATTAAAATGGGGCAATAAAATTTTAAAAATTTGTACTTCTAAACTCTGCTGCAACAAGTTACTTGAGCCACAAGATGGGACTAGGAAAGAAACTGAAAAAGACAGAGCAAATGCAGGAAACCTAAATTTTTAATTTTGTAAAATGTCTGCTTCTGAAAGTTAATATTCTTTTTCTGCCTGATAAAATATGTCTGTTTCTGTACTGTAGTACAACAATAGTGTCACCTGGTGGCTAAATTTACTAGTAGTGGTCGATGAAATCCATGTAGGAAAAAGCTTTTAAACACTGCAAAATCTCTGATCTAAACAGCTGACTGAATTGTTTAAATTCATGAGCATTTTACTGCTAATAACCAAACTGTGATGTCATTAATTATAGTAAGTGGTGCTAGTATCATGCCTGTGGGTCAGGAAACCAGTAACTAAGTCCTTTGTTATGGAAAGTAGATAGTTGGCCTTACATGGTTCTTGAAGTGATTGATTCTACTGCTTTTGCTTTGAATGAATCTTTCTATTGAACTAAATAAGGTATTTCAGGGGTAAGAAAATACAGAGTAGGAAAATATAAATGCACATAGATACATACATTTTTTTAGTGTAAATACAGCAGATTTTGTCTTCCAGTAGCTAAACAAACCAAAGATAAACAAAAAGTAGAAATTAAACATTATCAGGGTTTTAGCTGGTACTAAACCACACTATACCTACAAGTTGCTATATGAGTTATAGAAAACAAACTCAGAGAAAGATATGTTCATTTTGGGATATATTGAGATGTGATAACCCTTAATCCTTAAACCTTTCATAACATTATGTTGATCCTTAAACTTCAGCATTCTCCACAGATGAGTTTTATCAAAGCAGCAGAAGTATAATTTGTTTACTATTGCTTTCAGCTGCTTCATAAAATCCATTTCTTAGATGTCTAAAAAATGTGGAATAATGAATTAGATTTTATAACCTCTGGGAGAACTGATACATTCACAGCCATTTCCATGACAAGGATAGGATTGGTTTCACTCCTTTAGCCATTAGTATGCTTTCTCTCTTGCTTCTTATCCTTCCTTTGAGCATAATATGAAGTACTTGTTGATTATATTGTTTATTACTCCACTCTCTTCACTTTTCTGAAGAAAAGTCATGTGCATCCAAAGAGTTCTCTAATAATGGAAAATCCTGAAGTATCGATGGAATAAAATTATCAGCTACTTAGAAACAAAAACCAAGAAGGTTGTGAATCATTAATTCCAACCATTTCTTCCTTGATATGGCATTTCTCCTAATGTTAGCAAAATACCACTTTATTCTGCCATACAGGAACTTCAGTCTTCTGAATATAATTTAGAAACATAAGATGGGCTACAGTTTGAGCTGACTATCAACATGGGCCTCTTGTTATGAAAACCCCATTAGATCTTCAAAATCCATTAGTTTACTACACAACTTCAGTTTTCTCTTGCTGGAAGCCATTTTCAGGTAGTGGCTCTGTGAACTCAGAGTGCTCTTTGATGTCTGATTAATTCCAAGTTGCTGCAGATAGGTGAGAAAATGCATCAGTAGAGAAACTGATGTTTTGGGGTTTCCATGCTAAAAAGTAGATCAGATGCTGTGGACACGCAGGTTCCTCTCACCTCTTGAATTTCTCGATCTGAGATAGATTCAGTAATTTTTATGTTTCAGTTCTCTAAAATAAGGAAACTTTATACATACTGCAGAACAACTATTTTGAGGTCTCTGTGTTCAAAGTTCTTTGAGGCTATATTTTACCATTTCAGCACTGTTCCTCTGTCCTGCAACACAGCTTCAGAGTAAACTAGGAGATGTTTGTTACCCTTCTCCTTGGATCATCAGCTACATAAGAACTTAAGTACCTGGAGAGAAATATGAACTGTGAAGAAGATAAACACTTGTATGTTACTTAGACAAAGGCTGTAGCCAACAAGGAAATTTCAATTACATGTTAATAATTTGCTTGTGCTCCCTACACTGTTTGCAATCAAATGAGTACAAGTTCTCTTCATGGAAATTACTCCTCTATGGGCTGTGATTTTTATAGACCCAAGGCTGACCACATAGGCTGATCACAGTACAGGCAGTAAAATTTTACTAATGAAAAAAACAAGAATTTCCTATAGCCCCATAATTTTGATTCTTTTTCCTCATGTGTGAGACTAGAGTGTGGGTTCTGCCTCTGGCTTCCCTTTACTGTTCCAAGGTTTTTTTCACGCTTTCTTTTTGATTTGACCTCATTCATTCTGGAATGCAGCAGAAGGGGAGAAAATTACATTCAGCTACTTAATTGTTTTCAGCCACTGAAATCAGACAGGTCTTTGAGACACAAGAGTCAGTTGCTTTTTCAGAACAGGAATATAAACCCGATTTTGAAGTTAGATTATGAAATACATTTATACCACTTATTTCTTTTTTTTAACCTTTCAAAAAGATAAGCCCAAAGAGAGAAAGGAAATACAATTAAAAGATACTTTAAAAAATAAAAGGAAGCATAAGGCCTGCTGGGGACCTTTTGAGCTTAGAGGAACTCATCTGTGCAACAGAAGAGCAGACCAGAAAAAAAACCCCTCTGCTTATTTTGGCTTGGCAGAAGTCGCAAACCTGTTCTGGCTTAGCAGAAGTCAGGACTTCAATATATTCTACTTAGCTCAGTGAGTTCTTTTTTTTTTCCTATTGCAAAGAAGCATCAGGGCTTCATCTAGTGTTCATAGAGAAAATTACAGTTAAGAAGAATAAAACCTAAGCCAAACCATGATACATAGCAATATTTTTAGTCCAGACAATTTCCTTTTAACTGTTGTCAGGAACAATGTCCCATACTTTATACAAAGTTCAGGCTGCTGGTAACATAGATGATTCATAATATAACATCCTACAAAATATACTGAGAGTGTGCCTTACTCTATAGATCATATGCAGCTAGTCCAAACTGTGGAAATTTGACAAAGTTTCCTTGATTTTAAAAAATCAGTCTATTAATAAACATAAATATCAGTTAATGTATAAACATGTTCAAATACATAGGAAAATTTCATTTGGTTTTAATTCTTCCCTTCAACACAGCTATGGCTCACAATTCAAGTGGCTTGAACTGTTGCTTGGTCAATGATTTCAGAGTACATTATATCCCCTACATAAAGAGTAGTAGGAAAGTTGTTTTCTATCTGATTGTTTCAAAAGAGCTGAGTCAGTTTAAGAATAGGATGCCAATCTGCTCCTGATTATGCTGACATCTAGCATAAGGAGAACCTTTTCATCAACTGTATCCTAAGATGGTACAAAATGTACTCAGTACTGTTTAAAAGGCAAAATTGTAACTGTGGCAAACAGTATAAGATTCTTATATCTTCCTACAAGTTGCTGACCATTAGAGGCCCTGAAGATCTTAGTTCATTTTCAAAGCAGACCCATAAGGTTATTTTCTAAATGGAGCAGGTCAAGATACAAAATAAGAAAGATTATTTACTGATGTCATCACATGAATCAGAAGCCTCAGAATACCTAAAATAAGTATAGTATGGAAATAGGAAGTCATGATTAATAGAGATTTTTAAGAAGTTACATTTTCAGGTATCCTCAGTTCTAGAATAATTTCCTCCTTGCAAATATGAAATTATACTAGAGTTCAGCATACCCAGAAACAACTTTTAAAGTATTATTACAGTTGTACACTTCTATTCCACCGGTATGCATTAAAAAAAAATATATATTTTCTACCCTTGCTTAACTTTTAGAACTAGCAAGGACTGTCTGTCCCTTCAGCTGCATCCACCGAAAGAAACATATTTTTAAACAAGTTGAATGTAGTTTCCATTAGCCTGGCAAATTTTTTCAGGAGCAAGCCTATTGCTGATACAGATGATTAGTTTATATTGTTGCACCATCCCTAGAAAATATGGAAGGGACATTGTGTTCAGAGATGTCCTAGTCCCCAAAAGGAGAATAAACTGTAACAAAGTCTGTATCTGCCACATTTTTTTTTTTCAAAGTACTTGTGCTGCAGTAGAGGAACCACTTACCTGCAGTCTTTACATCCCTACTACCCAAATACAAATATGATCATGGACACTGATTTTACACATTGGATGTAGTTACACTCCTTTAAGCAAGTGCACTGTAAGCTAGTATGTTCCAGTTTTTCAGTATTTTGTATTGAGGGCTCGTATGCATCTGCACAAACAAAAACTATTTTAGTATTAAAATTTGATGATTTTACTGCTATTTTCAAAAGGGATCTTTCAGAGTTCTAACCTCATTGTCATCTTTCACTTGCCTTCCCTTTCCATAGCTTTCTCAAACAAAAGCCCAGACAGTGACAAGGCAGTTAGGAACTAAGTGTTGCTTTCCTTGATGCTAAGACAGTTTACATAAGAAATCATAAACCACACTTCACTAGCATATTTCTTTCATCTACTAGCTGATACACAGCCCACCAACTCAGTGTGTATAGGTAAGACTTCATTATTCTCCCTCTGTATTCTCAGTGTCTGCACAGAGAAGAAGCACTGAGATTGGTTAATATACTAAAGAGATCAGGCTGGGTGGTTGCTATCAGTAAATCACATCATCTATTGACAGTTCATTTAATGAGGTTTACTGATCACTCATGTTTAGAGAGACAAGGATGAAGATATTTTCTGGCTACTACATGCCAGCCTCTCCTAGAAATGAAAGTATATGAAAAAAGTATATGACATTCCAACTTATCAAAGTAAAATTAATATAAGTAATTCCATTAAAATTCCCTGAAGACCAAGATTTCAGATATAAACCTGACCAGGAATCCGGGCTGATTAGCAGAATTATAGTTCAGTGAAGCTTAATTCAACAGGTTGCTCATTACCAAAGCAACAATAACCATTGACACTACTTGTAAAGCACTAAACTGAGCATTCCCTTTTTTCTCTTCAGCAAGCAGTCAGCTCCATGAGTTATCCAACCAGCGATTTTGGAGCATCGATTTATTAGCAGCAGAAATAAGAACACTATTTGACTCATTAGAAGTTTTGTCTGTAATTTTCAAAAAGCAGAGCCTAGAGTTGGTTCTAAAGATCTTTAGAAAAACTGTCTGGGTTTATTGGGAAAAAAGTCCCAAGCACAGCCAAACTGCAAAACCACTTAGAATCCAGTATAAATTCTTTGAACACATTTGCTTGTTATTTACTCTGTCATATTTCTGAAACGGAAACAGTGTTAATGAAAACACAAAACGTATGCAAATGAAAAGGAATAGGAGAAAGGCAATGAAACCTCTCATTATAATTAAATTTACTCAATATTTATATAGCATTTCACAGTTGGAGATCACAAAAAAATTGTAGTTGAATCAATCTGAGGTTAATGGTACTTTCTCTTACACTTCAGAACAAAGGGAAAAAAACAAAGTCCTCTGTCATATCACAAAAAGGCAATGAAGATTGTGGCTCCAGTTTAGAACATTTGTCACCCTGCTCAGTGTGTGTACATATCAGTATGTTATGGCCTAAGTTACAAACAAGAATGGCATCCTTTGCTGTAAATCAGAAGTACAATTCAGACTATATAGGCATAGTCAGGCATACCTGCCAGCAGCACTAGAATCTGTCCAAGGGTCAAAATTTTGCCTTGTAGCTAAGTAGGAAGGTCAGTAGTAGTATCAGTGTCATAATACGTATCAGTTCAGCTAACTATTTTCAAACTTGTTCACATCTACCTGTTTAGTTGACAGTCATTTACTTGCACTATAGTATATATGCTTTATAAATACCCAAATTTGAAATCTTAATTTCTATACATTTCAGCATCATTTTGTGTTAACTTTCTAATGAAGACGTATCATGTTTTTTTATGTTATGTTCTTCTCAGTGTTATCCTCAGACTTCTTTCCTCAAGCATGAACATGTTCATCTACTGTCTACTTGCTGTCTACTACTCGACACATTATTTTTCTGAATTCCAGAAATTCATCAGGATTTCATAGAAAATTTCTTCTGATTTTTTTAGCATTACTTTCCTTTCTTCTCATTAACACAGACACTTCTCACTCTGGACCCAGCTTTAAAAGTTCTCCCTCTTGATCCAGCTGCACACATGGGTCTAGTTTACTGGGTTATCTAAACTCTCTGGGAGTTATTTTTTTAAACATTATTTTATGCATTTGAAGTGCTGAAGATTATATTTTGTCTTTTTAATTGTCTACTTGTTTGTATTTATTTACATGGATTATTAATTTTTTTCCTTATATTATGGGAGGATATGTTTCATTATCATGATGAATAAAAAAACACAAAAAACCCCCAAATTCTGAATCATCAAACAAATAATTTGGATTGGGATTTTTAAAGCCGACTCATAGTGTGTATTTTCTTGACATCCTTCTGTTCAACTTAGAACATTTATAATGTAACTTTCATTAGTAGAAGGTCAACTAATTCTTTCTGTACAAATCAGTCTATGTAAGAAAGCTGAAGTTACATATCTGTCCTGGCTTGGCATTAATTCATTTTTTGGTATGGAAGTGGTTTCCTGTCAGGATCTTGGCAGCTTCCTGTAGATGTGACAAAAAAACCAATCAGCGGCCAATTGTGAATACTGACACATGATTAAACCAAAGACAGGGGTGGATACGCCTTTGTGAACACACATTTTAAGACAAAGTAAACCCTAGAATTGCTCTCTTGGCCTCTGGCCTTTGAAGAGGCAAATGGCTGAGCCTGGGCCAGCCCTGCTTGGCCCTGCTGAGATTTTCTGCCCCCTGAGGGGTGGTGAGGGGTTTGCTGAGCCCTCCACTGGGGAGCCCACCGGGCTCCGTCCCGGCTGGCGGCTGGGGCCCTTTGCCAGCGGGACTGGGCCGCTTCCCAGCAGAGCCTGCTGGNTGGGCCGCTTCCCAGCAGAGCCTGCTGGTC
>VYXF01012584.1:4898-22041 GCA_013397295.1 Polioptila caerulea
CGCTCCCACGGGAACGCGGGCCCGCGGGCTGCTGGGGCCGGTAGTCCTGGCTGGGGGAGCGGCCCGGCCCGGCCCGGCCCGGCCGTGACCGCCCCGCGCTATCTCCACAGGGAGCCGCCTCTTGAGGGGCCACGGCGGCCACGTCGTCATCCGCTTCGCGCTCGGGGGCTGCACCAACCGCCCGTTCTACCGCATCGTGGTGGCCAACAGCAGGCGCGCCCGCGACGGGAAGTACCTGGAGCAGCTCGGCTGCCTTGACCCGCTGCCCAACGCGCACGGCGAGAAGGTGGCGGGGCTCAACCTGGAGCGGCTGCGGTACTGGCTGGGCTGCGGTGCGCAGCTGTCCCGGCCCACCGAGAAGCTCCTGGGTAGGCCCGGGGCGGGCGCCGGGGATGGGGGGCGGGGGGGCCCGGTTCTCTCCCGCTCTCACCGCGTCTCACCGGGCAGGGCTGGCTGGGTTCCTGCCGCTCCACCCCATGACGGTGACCGGCGCCGAGAGACTGCGCCGGCGACGGCAGCGCGAGCAGCAGCCCGAGGCTGCCGCTGCCGACGGTTTGGCCGAGCCCGAGCCCGGCCCCACGCCCTGACACCGCCCGGCCGGGCCCGAGGACTCCTTCCTGCCCTATCAGTGCATCTGACCCTATTAAAATGTTACCTCTACACTCTACACCGTCCATCTGCTGGTTTCTCCAGACTCTTCTCAATCAAAGTTCACTGTTGCCAAATTTGGTGCATAACAGAGGTTTTGCTGCTCTAATGCAGGTGCAGGACCATTCCAGGAGGCTTGTACAGCGTTTCTGAGGCACGCCATTGGCTCCAAGTGCTCCACCAGCAGTAGTGGCATGTCCTCTGCCAGCTGCCATTGTTGAGTGTTTTGACTCCTGGCTGTGATTTACTGTAACAGAGCAGTCCAGTGGTTCAGGGAAGGCCTGGCACAGAAAGTGCAAATGGGAGTGCAGCTGGTTTTCTGTTTACTTTCTCCACAGAGGTTCTAAGCCTATTTGTTCATTTAAAAGCAAAAGAGAAAGATTCAGTCTCATGTAAAGAGAGATTGGGGAAGTGAGCTACGAATCCTACTATTTAATCACATATTTGACCCTGTTCCAAGAGACAAGAAATCCACCAAAGTCTCTCTCCTACTTTAGATGCTTCCTAAGCTTTTTGGGGTTTCCTTTGGTGCAACTCTTAGATAATTCTACAGTTTCCAGTGTTGTATCTCAATAAAGCTGGTAGTGTAACCACCCCAACAGAGGATGAGTTGACAAAACACTACAAGAAAAGGGCCTGGCTTGCTCTCCCAATACTGAGAAAGAGTGATTTTATTTCTGCTCATGGGTGAAAGATTAGGTGATTGAAAAGCTGTTCTTGCAAGCGACTGAGGCTATGGAAAGTGATATTGCTTTTCTATTACACCTCCCTCTTCTATGCATTTGGTAAGTTCAGCATCACATTTTCTATAAAATGGTTAAGTGCTCTCTGGTGCACTGGTTTCTAGGAAATTCCTCCCTAGCTTCAGATTTCCTTTCCTTGCTCCAAGGGGAAGGTTTGCATCAGCAGTGTTGTTCCTACCATAATCCAAAGGTACCACACAGTTTTTACTTTCTGGAGCTTTCCCCTTTGAACACAAAGTCTGTCTGTAATGTTTCCTTTAAGACAGTTCTGTGGAGCCCTGGCTTTTGGCTCAATTTTAAAAATGCAAACAAACAAAAACAAACCCCACACAATGCCTCAACCTTACCTTGTTATTAAATAAAGCATCCCACCATCATTCACAAGGCAGTAAAAGTTGTTTTCCTGCCCTTTCCCATACTAAGAGCTCTGGGGCTGCTCTGCAGTGCAGGAGGGTGAGGGACTATTGGCATCATACACTAATTTTGGAAGACACAGTGATAACAGGAGGTAAATGAAGGAAGTTCTCAGCAGAGAGTCTGGCAGTGCCTCACCTAACTCCCTCTTCATTGTCCATGGAAGTGCTGAGTCTTTCTCTTCTTATGGACCAAATTTATAACTTTTTTCCAGATGTATAAACTGTTCCATGTAGGTCCAAAGAACAGTTTGTGCAGCAATGCACAGCCTCTGGGCCACTCTAAAGCCAGCCTGCTGTAGAAGCAGTGGGTTTCTGTGCACAGATGCACAATACTCTGTACTAGGACAGGACAGCTCAAGCTCAAAAAAAAAGAAAAAGAAAAATAGGCATGCTGGGCATATAAAGCATAATTCTCAGCTGCTGTGATGCTGACAGCAGATGAAGGCTGACAACAAATTACAGTGAACATTTCTAGTACTGTGCAAATGGTGAGAGGTGCAGGGCAGGGGAAAAGGGTGTGTCTGAGGCCTCCTGGAATTTGGTAGAGAAAACCAGTAGCAGGTAGTTGTAAGCACTGGATGCCATTTACACTTTGGACTGAACCTGCCTTTCAAAAGATTATTTGATACTTTTCTCTGAAGCCAAGGAGAGCCCTTGTTGCTTAAGTGGACTGTAGATAATAATGCAGTGCATAGGGTGTAGGTTCAAGGGCATGTTGCTGTAAACACTTCACTAAATACTTCCCAGCAAGAGCTTGGGCAAAAGGAGCAAAGTTTTTCCTTTCTTAGTAGGAAGAAGCATTGTTCTGACTCAGTTGTATTCTATCTCCTCTTCCCCAAAGAGTTGTGTGGGCTAAAAAAAACCCCAAACTATAGTAAATCAAAAATAACTGAAAGGAATAGGCATAAATCAGAAGCAGAGTAGGGTATCAGCCGGGCACACAGCAAAAGCCTGGCTTGAAGAAAACTATGGGTGAAGTTCAAACCTCCAGCACAGTAATTCTTCACAGCACTGGAAGTAATTCTGTTACATTCCTCATGTTTAAGTAGCTCTGATAAGCTTGGTTAGCATTGTACTCACACAACCCAAAACCTTCATTTCTGCTCTGATGCTGTGATTTCCTCTGCTGGCTGTTCCATTGGCTATTGCAACAAGATTTGTTATCCTTTTTTGAGAGAAAGCTATCCCTGGATCCTAGAAAAAGCAAGAACAAAACAAACAAGCTTACATACAACTTACATACATGGCCGATAATGCATCACCCCCACTGCAGACTCTTCCCCAGCCTGCAGACTGCTACTCTGGGCATATCTTGCATTTGAATTCATCTCATTAATGGTCCTCATTGCCCACTTTCTTCCTCCTCCGCGGACTTCCATGTTCCACACAGGATGAAGCAACCTCCCCTTTGTTTACTGTTAACCCTCTTTGGGTCTTGGACTGTGATGTTGCCCTCCAGATTAAAGAGAACCTGGCCACCACTGTGGCTGAGGGCATTAGGCAGCAAGTTGCAATCACCCAAAATTCTCATTATTCATGCATTTACTATTTCTGCATGGGATATAGTGAGAGAGAGTGTTGACAAGGCTTTTAACTTTAAGAACTTGTACAGCATGAAACACCATCTCCCCAGAACCTTCAGCAAGGATTGCAATACCAGTTAAGGATTCCAGTAAAACACCTCTAGCCTGGGGCACAGGAACAGCAATGGAAAGTTGCTGCAGCCATTTCCCCAGTGAACATCCACAAAAACCTCCCCTGCAAAAAATCTGGGCTAAATGAATAATTATGAAACAACAACCACAGGTTTGGATAATGTCTATTTAGGTAAACAGATGCTGGAGATCTGCCTTGGCATTTCAGCCCCTGGTATTCAAAGAATTCTCAAGATGTATGTTGGATTTATGCAGCCCATTGGGTGATGTTATGATAATGGCATCTAAAAGTTTCTCCTCTCTCCTGAGACTGTCTTCCAGTCTGAGGGAGGGAGTACATATGTTAAGAAAGCTACCTTTTACACAAATTCTTTTTTTAACAAACTGTATTTCCTATAGAGTGCAAGATGCTTAATTACTCATTTGTAGAATATAAATGGAGAAGTCTTAAGTACTTCCCAATATAGTTTATAGATACATACTGTATTTATATATATAAATTTTATTCTATTTGATTCCTGAAAATATTTATTTTTCTAACCAAATAACAGCAGAAGTTCTGAAATCATGAAGTCTTTCTGAGTGACACAGCAGAGGCTGAGTGAGCTGCAGACATGCTGAAACTGTTACAGGTAGCTCAATTACAAACATGAAAACCAGTTAGGTCTTTTCTCCATCCCTCTCCCCATTCTCCCTGCTTCTGTACATGTGTAATATATTTACAAACATCCACAAATAATTGCCATGAAGCAACCTTTAATGATATGGACTTAATTAAAATTAACCTTCAGGCATCACTGAAAAACAGCACAGCATAAAATCATTTTCTTGCCTAAACTCATGCATCTTTTTTTTTTAATCAGTAACTTGCAAATTTAGACAGAATATTTGCAGCCTTTGGATTCCAGAAGGGAAACATCACGTAGCAGCTCACAGTTCACCAGTGACCAAATACAGTAATTTCTGTAAAATACAAAATGTCTGACAAGGGAAGAGAATAAGCAAATAAGCAATGCCTCTTTTTAAAGTTATTTCTATAGATTTGGTGCAACTTCCAACTCTGCATGATGGTGACAGGCTCTGGTTTTTTCCCAGACACCACTAGTATTGCTCAAAGCCCCTGACGTCGACTTAAAAGTACTTTGTACATACCACTACATAAATACATATGCAAAATAAAGTCCATGTCCCATAAAATAGAAAATTGTAATATAGAGTCCATTGGGCAAGGCATACAGGCATAGCAATAGCTTTATAACTACAGAAATGGAGTTAATATTTACAGATGGAAATGGAGACAAACGTTATTATCAAATACATTGATTTTATGAATTCTTTTAAGATTTTCACTTGCAACAAAATGATCTGCAACTCCAGCTACTTGGAAAAGTAAAGTGCTTACAATTCATTTAGTGCAATAACGCAGGCTACAAAACTTAGAAGGAGAAAAAAAATTTAAGAACTAATACCACATTAGCTAGTGGGACAAAACAAAAAATAAAATAATTTTTGAGTTTAAAAGTTTAGGTAGAAGGAAGGAAGAGAAAATAAGGAAATAAATGAGAAAAGAGAAAGAAAATAAATCAAGATTACAAAGCAGACTAACAAGAAAAGAAGAATTCTCCAAAGTCAGGTATTTAGATTGTCAGAAATTAGAAGTGCCAAATACAGCTTCTCATGCTATTTTGTCCCAGCTTTGTCCTGAACATTCTTGGAGACAGCTGTCCCATAATCAAAGAAATGGCACAGATATTCCTGCAGATATGACACCATGTTAGCCCAAACAAAGAAATGAAAGATGAATGTACTCATCAGTCTGACAGCTGACAGTCCTTTATCTCTGAGTGCTTGACTTCATAATTTCTGCAGTATTCCTCTGTTTAAGTCAACAGTGATATGAAACTTGCTTCTAAAATATAATAATTGAGAGCAGATGATAAAAATGAAGGGTTCTTACAAGTGATGTATTATGCTTTCAGCACTGGATTACAGTAAACCACTACAACTAAAGATTACACATATTATTTCACCTTGGCATCATAGATCAGAATAAACATAGCTGAACAGTGAAGTACAATCCATTTAAAAGGAGCGACTCTCCAGAAAAAAGCTTTCTTCTGGATCTAGGGACCAAATATAAACTCTACAGGGATGTCATGCACAGCACATGTGAACACCAAAATGCCCACTAGCCTTGGTAAAACCTAGCTGCCTACCCAAATACAGAGGCAGACTGATAAGGGCTTTAGAAATAGTTTTATTGATGACTTAAAATTAACTCCTGGTCTTAACTAGAACTTGTGAAAATTCTCACACATCACCGTCTAAAATCAGAGTAATAAAGAAATCTCTCAGATAATGAAACCCAAAGCCCTTTTACTGGTTTCACTGAGATGTGGAAGATGCAGCTCTAATTGACAAGCACTTAGTCACTGATCCCAAGACTCCAGAATGGCCCAAGGTAAAATTCTATAAACAAGAATGATGTGATGCAGACTTCCATACAAATGATTTTTCTTATGAGTGAAACTCTTGATAGTAACCTTCTGCCTAAGGGAGGTTGATGGGAAAAGACCTTTCTCCCCAAAACTGGCTTATGGTCAACTGCTAAGTTGGATTATGGACAAATCCTCCTGCTAAGTCATCACAAACCCCTGTAGCCTTTATTAAACTCTAATGAGGAAGGAAATACACACGTATTGGCAAACAACACCAAGGACCCACAGACAGGACCTTCAGACTGGGGTGTGGAAGCCAGGCCACAGCACTTTCAGCCCACAGTGGTGTCTTGTGGCAGTTCTGCTGGTGGGAGCTCTCTGCACCCAGAAGCCCACGGCACTTGACAGAGGACTTAAGCCACCCAAGCAAGCCCAGTTGCTCTCAGCCTTCCCAAAGTTTTGAAAAGCACCCTCCAGAGCCAGGCCTTCCACAGGCACAGGCTGTAGGTTGGACCTGGAGCTCCCAAAGTCCTCACAGGATTCACCATTGCCCTTGGCGACCAAGGCTGCTCTGCCTGGCCAGGAGGTGGCACCTTCTGCCCCCAAACTGGCACGTCACCATTCCCACGGTGGCAGTCTCTGCAGAAGTGCGTGCAGCCCAGCAGCTCACTGCCACTCTGCCTGCCCAGGCACCAAACTTTGAGGTCTCCTGCCTCATGTTGGACAATGCCAGTCATCCCCCAGGATGACAGCACCACGAGGCAGCTGGAGGGAACAGCCCCACCACTTCCTGCTGCTGTGGCCCCAGGGGCACAGACAGGCCTCTGCCACCTCAGGGGAAGGACAAGCAGTGCCGGGCGCCGCTGACTCACCCCTCACCTTCCCACAGGAAGGGGAAAGCTCAGCAAAGCTAGCACAGGCCTTTCTTTCCGTTTGCCAAGCCCACTGCTGCTGTCCCTGGGGCACACAGCCCGTCCTGTCACGATAGGGAGGCCAAGGGTGACGCAATGAGGCAGCAGAGGCTGTGGCAGCTTCTCCCTTTTATTCATTCCGCGCATGGGGCAGGAGCGGACGCTGCTCCTCGGCGGGTGGCAGCTCCTCGGTGGGCAGCAGCTCGTAGGTGACGCAGAGGGAGGAGAAGAGGCAGCCCAGGAAGGACACGAGGCTGGAGAAGTACATGGCACTGCTGGCACTGCCCACGGCCGCCGTCAGCGGCCCCATGGCCAGGGCCACGAGGATCTGTGCCAGGAAGTACTGGCAGCTCAGCAAGGAGATGTCAACGCCCATCCCACGCCGCGTGCCCTCCGCCTGCGAGCCTACGAACTGCGGGGACACAGCCACAGAGTAAGGGGGTGTCCTGGGGGCTCCTGTCCCCTCCCCAGCCCGGAACTCACCTCTTGGCTCTGGTAGTAGTCGCAGAGCAGGGAGTAGGGCAGCGTGCAGAGCGTGGCAAACAGAATGCCGTAGGTAGCGCACAGGGACAGCAGCACGTAGACATTCCTGGAGAGCGTGGCCAGGCCCGTGCCCAGCCCAAAGGCCAAATATGCCACAAAGTACAGTGTCCGTGTGCTGAACCGCTCCTCCAGCTTCTCCAGCATGGCTGCAAGAAAATGGTACAGCTTTTGGGGTGAACTGCAGCCCTCCCCACTGCCACCGGTCAGTGGGGCTGAGGGGCCTCCTTTGGTTAGGCAGCCACATCTCAGTGGCAACCACTACATCTCTGAGGAATTGGTGGTTTGCACTTGAGTGCCAAGGACCCCTTCCAAATCTGCCATGATGCAGCATTGCTGCCCTATCTGCAGAAAGGGCACGGCAGAGCTGAACCCTGGCAGTGCCTCTGTCCCAGAGAGCTAAATGGGAACTGGTGGGGTGGGCAGCAGAGGCATGACACATATGACAAAGTGCTGGGGGTGGCACATGACACCTGAGTGCTCTGCCTGGGACACACAGGCACTGGGTGCTGCTGCACCAGAATTGTGCCTATGGTGACTGCATGTATCTCTGCATTCAATGTACATTGAAATGCCACTTGTGAAAGGAACCACATCCTAAGAGCGATGTGTTTTCACTGGATTGCTGACCTCACCTGCTGTCAGTGCAGGCCAAGCTGAGTAGCAGAGATAATAGGGTGAAAAAGAACACTCTGCTACAACACTTGTGCCATGTGGTAGGCTGTGTGCAACATAAACACTGGCTTACTTGTTGCAGAAACACCACTTTTAAGAAATATATCTTTTCCCAAAGCAGTAGTAGTTAAGATTAAGTAGTAATTAAGATGGCTGTACCAAGTACCTGAATAGAAAGCAGCACTGAATGCATAGATGCACATTCCCCAGCAGCCCATGGTGACCCCAGTGTTGTACTTCTGATACTCATCTGAGTTGTGAGGTGCTTTTGGGTTCCCTTGGAACACTACTTCTCCCATGAAGTCAGTATAGAAGAGTAACATCCCCTCAAATGAAAGCCACCCTGAAAGAAGCAAGAAGTAACCTATTAGGATTTCAGAATATCTGTTTCCCCTTGTAAGCTTACATGGATGTTATCAGCTATATTACAAATCACACCCTAGGACAGGTTGTGCAACCTGTGTGTTACATAACTTCCAGCAACATTTATCTGAGACCGCTGCTCCCCCGTGCAAAATGCTGCAATGTTTGTTAAAGACATTCAGGCTTTCAAAGACCAAGATTTACCATTTGAATTCCTAAGTGGAAACCTCAAGGCTGACTAAAGGCCACAAAATACTGGTTTAGCAAGACAGAAAAATAGATGACAGCAGTCTGAGCTGTCTTCAGGTTCTGACAGGACACAGCGCTCAGTTTAACAGAGTGGCTCATCCCATAGTAATTTCAGGTTGCTGTTCTCCTCCCACATAGGACTGGAAGGAGTGCTTCTTATGTCATGGTTGCAGCCTCCAGAGTGCCTCTGACACAGTTAAAAACTCTGCTCACAAATTGGCACCAAGGCCGTTGATGTAGACAATACCTTAATTCCAGTCAATGAGTATTAATTACATGGTCCCTTCTGTCCAATTTTGTATAAACTAGAATGACTGCAAGCCCTTCCTAAATACCAGTCACACATTGTTTAAGAGTAAAGGTAGCACTATACTGGTTACAGGCACTCCTGCAATGCCATGTTCCACACCTCCTCTCAGCCTCTTCTGGGACCCCTGCACGTGAACAGTTAAAGCAAGGAAAGTAAATGCCAGTCTTATGGTGTAAGCATGGAAATACAACTAATCTCATCTTTCTGCTTGGAGTGAACATTCCCCTTAAGATGTGCTGATTTAGGCTGTTGTTGTTCCCTTTCTAGGAACACAGGCTTTACTGCTTTGCTGGGGTGTTTTGGATTTTTTTCCTTTCTAAGTGTTCTAAGAAGGTACCTCATTGGTTTCTATATGGAAGAAATCAAGTCTCTAGTTAGCAACCATTGCAGCAACGGATAAAGTACTGAAAAAGGTTCACCCGAGGTAGAGTCCTTCCTGGTGAAGGCAAGAGGGCACTTTGGGAGTACCTAGGAAGTGGTTGATGCAGAGGTTACGGAGAGCCTTGGGCATGTGGCAGATGGTGGAGCAAAGCAGCTTCACTGACAGGGGCTGCTCCGAGGTCTCGCCCGATTCATTCAGCTCGCTCTCATACTTGACACCATTCAGCAGGATATTGGCAACCTGCACCATAAGAACTGCCAGGTCAATAAGCACAGTAAGGGAAGCACAAACATCCTTTAAGCAGATGTATGCAATATTGCACACCTATCTGATCATCTGAAAGTTAAACTCTGCTGCTGGAGTATGTTGACTTGGAGATTAAGAGGTGTATTAGACTGGAACAAGTGACAAATGGCAGCACTGCACTGTAGCTTTCAGTATGCTTGAACCAGTTCCCTTCACTGGGGTACTTAGTAACCACATTCAGATGCACAGGCAGAGCAGGAATGCATAAATTCCGTTGCATTTATAGAAGCTGTACCCACTTTCAGGTGAATGTGGATCCTGAAGTTTTAGAGACACTGAGGAAGGGTGAGTTTAATTGAAAGACAGTATCATTGCTTGCTAACCTCAATGCTCAACCTCAGTGTGCCCAGTATGTAAAATTCTGGCCCTAACGAAGTCTGCTCTCACAAACTGGGTCAAAGTACAGCAACAACAAACAAAACAAACAAAACAAACACCACCCCCCAAAACATAAAATAAAATAAAAAATCCCCAAACCAAACCAAAAAAAAAAAAAAAAAACAAACCAAAAAAACAAACAGAGGACTGTTTACCTCATCCCAGATCATTAAAAAATGGGCCAGCATGCAGAGGTCTCACACATTCCAAGTTATCACCAACAGTGGGAGGTGAGGTCAGAGTCTTATCCCTCAGTAAGGGAAAGCTCACCTCCCTGATGGAGCCAGATGTAATGACTGCCATAAGGAGAAGCTCATGGGAGAATCCTATCCCTGGCCCTATTTTGCAGGTCTTTCTGTGGAAAGGGAAGATACAGGCTCAATAAAAATGTGACCTTTTCTGCTCTCATGTGGTAGCTCCCTTGGTAGTGAAGCATGACTAAAAATACTGACCTAACTCTCATAACTGGCCCACTTAAGAGTGGGACATTCCCATTTCTGCAATCTGAACAAAGGCAGCTGACAGACTATCAGCTATAATTCACACTCTACCCACTACTTTACTGATAGAGTCATAGTAGGTGAGCTGTTCCCATAATGCCTTTTATGAGGAAGCTGTCACAGGAGTCTTTAATGAATAATTTGTGCACCACACATTTAAAACTGTATTAAGACATTAATAACACTCATGTTTACATGGTCATATCATTGATTCCCTGCTCTTACCTGTTGGCTGAAGGTTACATTTCTTCTTCTGTTATTCTCTGGGCAGTGTCCTGTTACAGCATCTGGAATGGCCAAGGTCTGAGGTCTTTTCAAGATCCCCGATGACCGTGGCTTTATTGCATCCAGTGAGCCCACTCTCAGCACATCACTATCAGGCCCTGATGTTAAGCTGCTCTCCCCTTGCTCCAGAATTCCATTTGCTCCATGGTAACAGCCATCAGGCACCCGAGGAAAGCTGACACTGACAGGCTGCCTGGACAAACTAGCTGGAAGTGTCATGTAACTATTATGCCCGCCTGTAAAACAGTCTATAAGCACACTGTCAATATTTGAAGTCCCAAAGGATGATGCAAACTCATTAATTCCCGTCAAAGAATTGTCTCTGCTGATAAAACTCCCATATTTTGGCGTGAGTGGGCTCATGGGGGAAACAGGACTTGTAAAACTTGCATGTAAGTGAGCTGAATTATGAGAAGCAGAGTTTTCATTTACACTGTCCTCAAAGAAGAAAGGTGGAGAAGGAGGGAGAGGAAGACTTGGACTTTTCATCACCTTTTTCTTCCTGTTAGAGGACTTTAAGGGTCTCTCTGGAATGCTAACTAGAGTCAGCACAGTAGCAATAGTCAGTACAACTGAGGTGAAGACATAGATGACACGAAGTTGCCCTCCTACAGCTTTTCCAAAACTGGTTTTATCCCAGTGTATTCCTCCAACAACATAACCAAAGCCACCTCCAAGACCTGGTGGAAAAACAGAGCTAAGATTATCTTCCCTATCCAGTCCCACAAGTCAGTAGCAGCACAGCATCACTTGTCTAAGGAAAAATGAGTAGAATCTGACATTTCTGTTTTACCATTTGACCTCTTTTCACTTCAAATGCACTAATAAACACAGCTGTGCCACAAAGACAGTCTGGTTGTACCAACACGGTACAAAAAGAGGGAGAAAGTGCTGTGAAAGTGATGATACAAATAATTAAAAATTATCATTTTTCTTTGCCAAGAACAAAACACCTTACCTTTAGCTATTTCAGTCCGTAAACAGAAGTGTCCACCAGCCTTGTGACAAGGCTCTGCAATCATTCAGCTAAGACTGTTTTCCTGAAAGTGAAAATCCATTTTCCTCATATGAGGAATGCAGATCTAACTAAGATAGATCCAATCACTTCAGAAGTGTAGCAAGCTCATTACTCAGCATTGTGTTGACAGTGCACAAAACTGCCACTGTGTTACTACCGATGAACAGGGAAGTTTTGAGAGCACCCCTCTCTCTCCATTCACATGGTGAAAGTCTTACAACACTCTCCTTTCTTACTCACAAACACATTCAAGAGTGTGGAATAGTCTTCTAGAACAGGGCAGCACAGCAAATGAAGATGACAGCAGTGAGAGATCAACAGCAACCAGTATGCACTTTCACCTCCAACACAGCAAGTACAAGACATATATTCCACACTTGCAGGAGGCCAAACCTCCCTCAAGGGGTAATTTTGTTTCCATAGGTCTTGCAAAATGCGGCAGGGATCTGGAGATGAACAACCCAAGACTGTATCTTGTTTAACTTGAGGTAGTTACAAAAGCCTGTTGCAATAAGTAGATTAATTTTTTTTTTTCAGTTAATTAGTGATACCTCTCAGTACTTAGTCATTATGCTTATTCAGGAAAAGACCAGTGTTTACATCCTGCTTTCTCACAGCAGGGCTTGTTTACTCGGGGTTCACATCTCTCAGGAAGTACCAAGAAGACATACCTGCTAACAAAGCATGGATGTTGAGGCCCCTGTCTTGATCCACTGGGCTGCAGACATCCATCATGTAGGCATGACTGGGATTGTCTGCTGAATCTGCACTGAAGTCCATGAGGACAACACCACAGACCGTAAGGATGATCCCCCATTTGTGGTTATTCTCAGTGTCAGACAATGCACTCCCTATATCTTTGCCATTCAGCATAAGTGAGAGCCCAAGCAATGCTCCTGGGAACAAAACCAAAACAGAATCAGTCACTATTTGTAAGCAAGCCTGCAAAACTCCAGATCCAAAAAGCATTACTCTACCTGCACAGCCTTGCAGCAAGCACTATTGCTCTTGTTCATATCAATGCAGCCTGGGAAATTAGTGTGGCTCATAGGATACACATAATCCTTTTCCACTATTCAAGCTTAACAAATTTCTAGTTTACTTCGGCCAAAAACATCCACATTCTTGACCCTCAAAACATCCTTTAAGACTCCGAGAGGTTTTTATGTGTGGATCTCCAGCTTCCAAAGCATAGTTCAGTGCCACTCACCATTCAGTCCCACAACACCCAACACCTCAGGAGCATTTTGTTCAGCTTAGGGCCACAAGGGATGTCAAGAAGAGAGATGCACAATGTTTTTAAGTGTTATGCCCATCATTTCTAAAAGACACACCTACTGCTAAAACCAGAATGAAAGGTCTTCTCCTCCCAAATCTTGATGTGCATCTGTCACTCCAGGCTCCCAGCAAAGGCTGTAGCAAAAACCCTAGAAAAAAGGAATCACCAATGAACAGGATTTTTCTACAAGCCTGTCTCACAGTGGAGTTAAAACAGGTATGCCTTAAAAGGCAGTTAAGGTGGGACACCACAGTGCAGTGACATCCCCAGTCAGCACTGGTCACCCAGGGGTACACACTGCACACTGCTGGGCATTGCCCAGGACAGGGACTGAGTAACATAATGTGCTGCTGCTCACTGATAGGCCTTTCACTCTGCATCAGTAACACAGAGTTTGACACCAGGTGAAGAGTCAAAGTTATACATTTTTAAGCATTCTGTTCCTTACAAGATATTTCATTTATCCCACATTAGATGTGATATCCTCTGCAGGATTGGCTTGGAAAATAGCAGGAAGCAAACATGCAAGCAGGAAAGGTGCCTGTATTAATCTGTGCCAGCCTGTTAGGAGAGGCCTGCTTATCTCTTCTTCTGAAGCACATGTTGTGAGTACAAGAACAGACAGAACAAAATTTTCCAAGTGGTATCCATAGTAATGGATACACTCCCAGCCCTGCGTCTGTGCTAAGGCGAGTAATTCAATGCCTGTATCACCAGTGGTTGATGGTCTTTCATCACTGTAACACCTCATTTGTTCCAGAAAGTTAAACAGGAGAAGGCAATCCCACTCTGCTTTTTTTTTCACACACCCTTGAAAACTGTCTCTGTATGCTTTTTTTCATGGGGACATAAATGGAAGAAATAGCATCAAGAAAAGTTACCTAATATAGGGCTGATGAACCACACCATTCCATACAGTTGGTCTGGGAGCCCCATCTGGAGCAGCACAGGAGTAACATAGGCTGTTTCCATGGCATAGCTGAATTCAAGCCCAAAGAGAATGCACCCATTGAAAAGGAGTTCCAAGAAAGACCTCTGAGGCTGGAGATCTCCAAAGTCAACCAGATCAATAGGACATGGAGTATTTGGCGGTGGCGGCGGCGAAGGCCGGATGTGTTTTCTCCTTTTCGGGTGCCTCTTGAAGTTGTTGGCCCGGTGACTTATGTGCCGTGTGGGCAGTCCAGAATAACCTGGAACTGGTGACCTCCAGACTTCCTGAGAAGCCACACCTGACAAGAGTGAAGCATCGCTGACAGGGCTTGGTACAGATGGTGGAATCATCACAGGTAGGAGTCTGGAAGAGAAATAGCTCAGAACAAAATGGTTGAGGTAAGAAGAACTTTGCTTATTTTTTTTTTACTGAAGTTCAAGTCATTTCTCAGCATATCACATATGAAGTGTGGCCTTTCTGTTAGTTACAACCTCTGCTTTCCATCCATTGACAGAAGGCATTTGTGTTTAATGGGCACATCTCCTGCATCTTTGCACAAATGAGACATCAGAGATACTGTCTAGGTTATCTAGGTATTTGCCTACCATCACAGGAGATTAAGATTGAAATATTTTAAACAATTAACAGTCACAGATGTCACACTTCCCAAAAGTTCCTGACCAGTCAGCAAAGGGTTTACATTTATGTAGAATTCACTTGATTTAAACTCACCCAAGCTAAAAAATAAATCACAATCTCAGTCTATGTTTACAATAATGCAAAGCTGTTGCCTGGCAGCAGATTCCAGACCCCTGCTGCAACATGAAACCACTTTGGCAAAAAATCCTTTTGCTACTGATCCTACCACTCCTGCTCCCTGTGCTGAGGCCAAGGCTTAATGCAACACCTTTTTCTCAATGACCAAGTTTGGTTTCATTCCTATTTCCATTCCTGAATTCAGCAGAGATATCTCCACTGCAAGGATGGGGTCTGATCCTTAGGAACTGAATCATGAGAAGAAGATACAAATCCCACAAGCCACCTTCAGAACTGCTACTCCTCTTTCACTGCTTAATGGTAGCCAAGTGCTGAATAGACTGCTTGGATCTCATCAGAATCACTCCTGCAGCCAAAGTGTGCACAGTGTGGTGGGTAAAACAGCCAAATGCTTTCCAAAATAGCACATCTGATAGATGCCAACAAATCTGCTGCATAAACAAACCACATGTGATTTCTTGATTCTTTTTGCCAGAAATTGAAACAGCTCATGAGTGAAGTCTGACCTTTTCTTTATGCTTCCTTGCCCACAGACCAAAGCTGCTGCTGCTGCACAAGAATGGCTCCACGCCACCCCATCCCTCTTCAGAAAGCCCTAACAACTGCACACTAGTGAGTAAAGCAAGTCTCTTACTTTTCTGATTACAGTTGCCCTGGGGAAAAAACTCCCAGTTCTCCTACTCTTTGACTGTTCAGCACTCCCCTAAATCTCATTTTTTCTGCTTCTTCATCTAGAGCATTTCATACACTGGTCTTCCTTCCTGTAGCCCTTAGTCTACACAAAGCCACTATTTATTGCATATTCCCAACTATCACCAAAAGCAGAACTCCATAAACCATGCTTACCATCACGCTAACCCATCAGCATTGCTAAGCTGGTGGATGATGCCTACACAGACCAATCCCCAGCTCCATGCAGGGATCCAGATACACTGCACAATACAAAACTGACTGCCAAGCACCTCACAGAAGATTGCAGTTGGAGTAACTTGAGTGCATTTGTGGGCCAAGAAGGATAAGGAAGAATGAGAGTGAGAAGACATCTATTGAAATATTGCTCACATTGTATCAAGGGTTTCCTTGAGACTGCTTCTCCTCAGACCAAAGTGTGTATCACACAAGAGAGAAGAATAGGCAATTCATCATCTCAGTTGCACATCTTGACAATTCTCACCTCACACAGCACCAACAGCAAGCTGCATCTTGCTGGGAAAGCTCATCAGCCACAAAGTCTCATACAAGGACCAGCAGAAAGTGTACAGAGACTTTGTGAAGATGTCTGCACCAGTGTTCCCTTTGACACTGTTTCTGCAAATTACTGCAAACTTCTTATGACCCATGTCTCTCACAAGCAGAGTACTTACTTTGTAGAGTAGCTTTATCAGCCTCCAGGACAAAGTAATTTCCTTGCAATAAGAAGTTGTTAAAAATGAGGAGATACCTGTAAGAAGACAAAATGAAAACCCAGATTCATGACAGTTGTTCTAACAACCCTTTCACAGAGCCATGACAATGAAGAGGAGCTAGCAGCCCCTTTCACAACTGTTGTACCTTGCCATTTGCACAGAGGGTGTTATTTCCCCATCTTCATCTACTAGTTTCATTTCATACTAGATCCTCCTTTATGTTCCCGCTCTTTACTGTGCATTGCAAAGCGACTGCATTCCAAGTCATAAGTGGCAACATTTTAGTGATATAAGAACCCCTATGCATGGCTCTAAAATATACATGGTGACCTGCAATTACTTGAAATGAAAGGCTGTTATTGACAGCATGTCACTGGTCCAGCAGAAAATCAGTGCAAAACTATGAACTGAACCTATATCCTGATCTTCCATTTTCCTCAACTTATTGGTTGTTCACAGGAAGATAACTCAAACCTGCCCTCAGGTAAATCTACGTGGTGATCACAACAGCAGCAAGGCAGGAAACCTCTCCCTTAGTGTGGCTGCTAGTCCTCAGTGTCAGTAGTTATTTGGGATTTTTGGCACTCCACGTCTATTATACCAACAACTGCACCTCACAATCTGGAAGGCGATGCTGGCTCTGCCGGCTGCTATCCGCACAAACGCGTGTGCAGAGGCAACGTGCTTTGCAGGCAGGGTCGCCCGCCCTCACCGCTCCTCCTGGGCACCGCTACGCCGAAAATAAGTCTTTACTTTTCTGGGAGAATCTGGTTCCAATTTTTCTGCGTCGGGTACCGAGGGTTCCAAAAACCCCACAGTCATCGGCGCCGTGGGGCAAGGCCGCCCCTGACCCTGGTGCTGACCCGGCCGCCGCCTACCCATCCTTTGTGCCGGCCGGGCAGGAGCCGCGCCGGCAGCGCCGCGCCACCGCCC
>VYXF01012584.1:22135-68510 GCA_013397295.1 Polioptila caerulea
GCGCCGCCCCCGCACCGGCACCGCCTCCCCGGAGAGCTCCCGAGCCTGCGGCGGGGTCAGGAGCAGCCGGGTCGGAGAAGTCGCCCCCTCTTCACGGCTGTACCCGCCGCCACCCGGTCTCGGTGCAGCAGCGCTCGCCGCAGCCACTCCCGCCCCGCACAGATGCGGCTGCCGGGCCCTCATTCCCAAATTGGCACTGGTGAGGCGTATCGTGATAGTAAGATTTTTAGCGGGTGCAGAGATATTTTTTGATAGGCCTGTAGAGCAGATGCCATAGAAGATGCTGCACTTGTCTATTTAACAGCCTTCCCCTACCTAAGCTAAAGAAAATTGGCAATTTTATGTTATAATATAAGCCTATTTTGGACTTGTGTTTCAAATTTCCTCATGGTTTGCAAACAAAGATGTAATTATGTAGTGCAGTCTGCTCTACTTTTAAAATAAAACTTAAAATTCACAGCCTTAATCATTAAGCATTCTTCATTTTATCTTCAGAGGTTGCCATAACACTGCAAGAATCCCTAGTATATATTAGTATTTAGGTCTTGTAGAATTTATTGTAGCAGGAAGATGGCACATAAATCACTAGTCGTAGGAATAAAAGGAATTGTGCCATTTGTCCGTGTAAAACCAGCTCTAATTCATGCAATAGAGAGTACAATCACATTTGGAAAAGACGCCAAAGAGGACTGTCTGAGGCAAGTAGGTTTCAGCTAGGAGACAAGCTCATATAAAACCTGACAAGAAATTGTGAAAAACTGGGATAATCTTGCAGCACACAAGGACAGGCACAAGAGATCACTGCACATTCTTATAACCTGGATTTCCTGCCACCTGATCTATATTGTTCAACTTTTTTACATCAGTTTTGCGATGATATTGGTCAAGTATTTTTCATCAGTGTTTATGTAATTAAACAGCAGTGTAAGGGACCTGTGTACAACACTTAGGGTTATTGACTCACAGCATGACATTTGCAGGGCAGAAAGGGATTTGAACTTGTCTAAATGAAAAGTGGGACTGGGTTCCTCTCCTATCCTCTAGTGTTCTTCCTCAAAAATCACAACACAAATAGCATGTCCACAATCCCAGCAAAACTCTTCCCTACACTGCTTTCTAGGACAGGGCTCTCTTTAAGCACCTTGTTCCCAAGCTGACCCTAAGGTATGTGCCTGATTGTGCCAGATTAGATGAAACTGTGCAAGAAACTTGACATGCGCTGGCATTGTTTTTGTTGTCAGCAATTTGTTACAGTGCACCTTTTCATCTCCTTCTCCTCTGTCAAAATGCTCTTGCAAGATAAACTAAACAGAGTTTAGTCAGAGTCAATCCAATGTCATAGACATCATATGTGAGTAATGGAATAATCTCAAAAATACACCTATTTGTCCCAAACATGCGTTCCATGCCAGACACCATTGCAGGCTTCTACTGAGTATGCTGCAGGTTCCCCATTTTGACATACATTCTATCCCCAGTTCTGGCAGATTTGTAGCTGTATTGGTACTGGGATGTCCCTCACCTGTCTGTGCTCAGCTTTTCCTTTTGCCTCCCCAGATATGAGGCTTCTGGGTCTCCACCAACCCAGCCTTGCCACATGCCACTTCTCAGTGCTGATCCACATGGCTGTGGCCACAAGATGCTGTGTCTGCACCCAGGTCTCATCCACAATATCCACAATATTCACTACTCCACTTACTGCCTATGGAGAGAAACTGGTTTTAGAAGCCACATTCATAACAGACCAATTGAAATCATTGCAGTTGCTATGGAAGAAAACAATCACATTCTCATTCAAAACCACAGGTTGACAGCATCCCTTTTATTTACCTGCCTCCAGTGTCACAGCCACTGGAAAGATCCTTCATGCTCTGAGTAGAAAAGGTGAAAAACAAAAAGAAAAGAAAAAAAAAAAAAAAAGAATATTTTAAACCCTAAGGATGAAGGACAGGAACAGAAGCAGGCCCAGTCAGGTGGCACAGCTGGTAAGAGAACATGAGCAGGCAGGTCTGCTGCCAGAACGATCAGACAGGTGGGGCAAGAGATGGCAGTGCTGGGAGGAGCCATTGCCATCAGAAGTAGGAGTAGGAACACCAGCTACTTCTCGCCCAGCTTCTGGTGCTCAGGGACAGCTGCATGGGCTGGGACTGGGGCTGTCACACATCCTCAGTTGTAAACTGCCTGCTTTGATAAAGACCCAGGCTTAGCCACCCCTGCCGTGACCACAACTGAGAATACAGCACAACAATCCCTGCTCCCACCAGCCTTAGTCCAACTACCACCCATGTGCTAGAGCTCTACAAACACTGGGAAGATGAAAACAATACTTGAGTCCCAGTCCTTGTCATCGAGGATGACTTTTTGTTCCACCTGGGCATGGAGAGTGGGTTATATCATTAATGTTGGCAGGCAGTCATGGCCTTTTATACAATGATTTTTCCTCATAAACGTATTTGAGACATTAAACTCCATAGTCAATTAAATAAAATTGTCTGCTCAAAACTTACACAGAGTGACTCTTACACCATTTAGCACAGTTTGTCCACTTGGGGACAGTGGGACAAGTAACTCAAGTCCTTCCCAGGGAAGGACAAACAAAGGAGAAAACAAAAGCAGTTCCTTCTGTGCATTTATTTATTAGCATCCTTTGGGCTTTAGACAAAACAGAAACCACAAATCTCCTCTCTTCTGTGGGCTTGCACATAAATTGCTGTTGAAATGTAAAGTTACTCATTTACTTTGTAGTAGTTTAACAAAACAACATTCAAAAGAGCAGATTTTGGTGGTGAATACCTACTGCTATGAATCTGCGCTGTTCCCTCCTAACTTCTCTGGGTGCAAGATGGTTTGTATTCAGTAAACACTTTTGTGAAGTCCTTCCACAAAGCAGCTTCTGACAGCATATTCATCTCTGCTCATTTACAGCTTGATGTTAGGTTCGCTGTTTCATTTGCCAGCAGGCCTCATTATTTGCTTTGCTCAGATCAGACCATTCCTCCGTTTCTTGGAAACCTTTCTTACTATCCCCATAATCCTTTCCTCTGAAGCAGACATTAGCTCCAGTTGAGTGAAATTCTGTGCAAGACACCAACAGAGAGTATGTTGTTCTCCCTGTTGAAGAGCAGGGTTTCAGTTCTGTGGTGTTGGGTGTTTCTTTTTCTCCTTTTGTCTTAAAATTAATTTAAAACATCTTTCAGTTTGGTTCAGTGGATCCACAATGTCATCCTGTGATCCATCTGGAACTGGCAGCTTCTTTTCCAAACATGACTTGATGTTTTGAGGGAGAGATATACAAAGTCTGTAGCAAACAGACTTGCCATGGAAGTTGTTTGATGCTTGGGGGTTGCTGCTACAGAACATCTAAAGGCCACATGAATGCTGGAGCAAAGATTAATCTATGCTCAATGACTCAAGGAAGAAGAGGCCCAATGAGTTACCAAGTTTTTGTGTCTGCAAAGGGACTTCTGCATACACTTGTTGTAGTTTGATACTGGCCAAACACCAGGCACCCACAAAAGTAATTCACTCACTCTCTTCTGCTATAGTTGGGCAGAGGAAAGGGGAAAAAATTAATGAAGGGCTTATGAGTTGAGATAAGAACTGAGAGAAAAATACTCAAAGGGCAAAACCGGCTCAAATTTAAATGTATAAGGTAAATTTATAATTAATAGAGTCAGAAGAGGAGAATTAAAAGTAAAACAAGCTTTTAAAACACCTTTTCCCCTCCCCAGCCCTTCCCTGTTTCCCACCGACAGTGCAGGGAGACAGGGCATGGAGGTTTTGGTCAGTTTGTTACTTGAGATCTTTTTTTGTTTCCTCAGGGAGAGGAGTCTTTTTTCTGCTATGTCATGGGGTCCCTCCCATGGGCAAACAGTCATCCCAAAACTGTTGTGGCACAGGTCACTCCTGCACAGGGTGCAGTCCTCAAAGGATAGGCTGCTCTAGTTTGGGAGCAAGGGACCTCTATTTGGGTCTCCTCCTGGATCACAGCTTTCTCTGGCATCCACCCACTCCGCCGTGAGCACTTTTCCCGTGGGCTGCGAGTAGATCTCTGCATCCCCTGTGGACTTCATGCATTACAAGGGGACAGTTTGTTTCACCATAGTCCTCACCACGGCTTGCAGAGGAATCTCAGCTTCAACACTTCTTCCTTTTTTTTCCACTGACGTTGATGTTGCCATGTTGCTTTCCCTCACATGTCCTCACTTCCTCTTCTTCTCTGACTAGAAGAAAACTGCTGCTTGTAGGTACCATTGCCAACAAGTTCCACCAATTCAAAAATTCTTGCAGGATCTCGCAGTGCCGAGAAGTTGATCTTGTCTGGGTTCCATGTTGAGGAGTCGCTCACCATGTTTCCGCTGTCAGCCGGGCGGCCCCGGCGCTGTTTAATGCCTCTCTTCATGCAGGGTGCCAGGAAGGAGAAGCTGCCGCCACCCCTGCCCTTTTTGCCTGCAGCACAGCTGGCTAGGGGTGGCCAGGCAGGCAAGGCTTGCTGTGGGCCACACTGAGCTGGCCCCTGGCCGCAGTGCCTCACCACCCCTGGAAAAACTGCATGTACACTGGTTGGATTTTCTTCTTAAACAGGTCATCACAGAGGCATTGTCAGCCTTTCTGATTGGGCCAGCAGCATGTCCATCTTTATAGTCATCAGAGATTGGCCCTGTCGGACATGGCGGAAGCTTCTAGCAGCTTCTCACAGAAGCTACCCCTGTGGCCCCCTCCCCTCTACCAAAAACCAGGCTCTGCCAAATCAACACAAGACTCTGCAAGCTCTCCTCCACTTCCGACAGAACAGCAGGCAACCTGCTTCTATACAAGTAGAGTCATCAGGGAAAGACTTCACTGGAAGAGATCACACCAACCCCTCTTCCTTTAGGAGGACAAGGAAAGTGCTGTGTTTCTGTGAGAAATCGTGGGCACGGCTGAAGAGAGCTCCTCAGAGCAAACCACACAGGCTTGTGACAGCAGTATGGCTCAGAGGCCTTGACACAAAAGGGCTGCCTTGCTAATATTGTAAGAAAACATCAGAAAATGTATCCCCTTCTGCAGATGCAAGGAGGAGCAGGAAAGGCTCTCATATTAAGTAACTTTATTTTTCAAATTTTTCAGAACTCACTTCATTTAAAGTGGAGGGGAAGCTACTTAGTGTGAAGGACTTCCATTTTTTCCCTCTTGAGCTCCACAAATGAAATGGGGTGACCAGCAGAGTAGTAGGGGAGGAAAACCCAGAGCAACATAGGTAATGGAAAAATAATTGCTAAGCCTATCTCCAGTCAATTTGCATGATTTCCAGGTTAGTGATGTTGTCATATACTGGACAGCTTTCATTTCCATAGTGCAGAAAACACTAAAGCTTCCTTGTGCTCAAAATGAAACACTATGTTCTTGCTCCTTAGGAGGAATATGTGGTGTAGCTTACTCTGTCCTTTTTGACCACCACAACCTGGCAATAATACAGAAAAAACTAAATACCCTTCTTTTCCTACTACACATTGAAGTGACAAGTTAATTATTGTCCATGCACTAAAGTCTTTCAAAAGGAAGAACAAAGCAGCCTTCGCCTGGTTTGGGAGAATGAGTTTCAAGTTTGCAGGGTCGAGGGCAGGGGGTGGTGGTGGGGTTGGAGTGCCACTCTATATTATCTAATTATTAAGTAGAAAGGTTTGATTAAAGAAATGTCCTCGTTTTGGCCACGGCCTTAATGTTATTCAATACCAGTTCATGCCATTGTAGGGGTGGGGAAAAGCCTTCATAGGCTACCAAGAAGGGCATTCCTTCTGGTGGAAGAAAGGGTGGCAGGTGAAACAGTCCAGTATTGTTTTATTTTACATGTAAATTGTTCCTTTGTCTTATACTTTTTGTTATTAATATTGCTGCTGTTACTGTTCCTTTTCTTATCTCATTGCTGTTTACAGCAAATTGTTCTTATCTCACCCTGTGATCTTTGCCTTTTGAGCTTTCCACTGGTGGAGGAGCAAGTATCAGCGTGGGTTTAACAGGACTACTAAATTAGGGAATAGCGTTCCTGAGCCACAACAAGAAAGCACTCAGAACTTATGAAAAAGTTGAAATCTCTTACTTATTTATTGCCAGTGTTTAGCTCTCACTGAAAGAGTATTTGACTGAGTCGTGTGCTGTACTAAGCCTTAGTACCACAGCTGATTTGGCAAACCCATTGCTGTCACAGTGCAGCTGGTCTGTAGCTGGGCAATTAATTTGGCCATAAAAAAGAATCTCAGTTCAGCTATCTTGGTTCAATAAACAGGACCCTAG
The DNA here is from genome assembly GCA_013397295.1 of Polioptila caerulea. Lineage (NCBI taxonomy): Eukaryota > Metazoa > Chordata > Aves > Passeriformes > Certhiidae > Polioptila > Polioptila caerulea. The sequence goes on from VYXF01012584.1 coordinate 28,409, forward strand.
GTGAACAATGATAGGATATGTTCAAACCCAAACAGGGACTTCAGCCAATCACATTCTGTCCTAACCTGCAGCCGTCTCACTGGTCAGAGAGCTGGGTGATCCAGGGTCTCAAACAATTAGCTGTCTAAACTAGGGAGATTCAAACCCCCTGTATAAGGATAGTCTGAACAATAAAACAGGTTGTTGTCCCAAGGATCTCTGAGAGTTCCTGTCATCTTGTCTCCAACCAACCAATGTGTTACTCCATGTAACACATTGCCAGTGATATTAAACAGCACGTATGCTTTTTCACCACCTTGTGTTTTCAAAGTATTTTAGATAAATATATATTTATGTGTATGCAAACACAGTGACTGTCTTAAGTTCTTCAAGCTGTGTGGGATTTAGTGCCATGGATTCAAGACATTTGTCTGACATAAAATAAATTGCCCTTGAAATTTTGGGTGAGTTTTCAGAAGGTTTTAGAGGACCACCTCTTTTAGAGGACTCACCTTACGTGACTTTTGCTAGCAGCTTCTTTGTTATTGTGTATGAGACCAGAGTGTCTGTAGCATCTTCCTGTTCTACTTAGGCAGTCACTGTATTTTAGCAAAAGCACATTTGGAATAAGCTAGAGTCAGGAACTCTTATAGTAGAAATCCAAAGATCTCAGCTCATGTCTAGAGAACAAGGTGTCAGCAGCTGCATTTTCTCCTCTTGTATGCAGACATGGTTCCAGATATTTTCATGCACACAAAACCAGCCCACTGATTTTTCACTGTACTTTGGTAAGGGGAGAGGGAGGGATGGTCAGACTTGAAGTGGCCAGGCAGTTGAACTAGATGATAGTTAGAGGTCCCTTCAAATTGAACTATTCTATTTTGTTCTCTAACACTTTTTTCTTGAGAACTAGACAGCAGCATGATTATTTAAGAAGCTAGGAATAAAGCTCTGTACATTTTCTATCGAGCATCAGGCCCCCTCTTTTAAATAGTCGTTTTCCAAGCAAGGTCAATACTCAAAATTTTCCTGTAATCCCTCAGAAAGCTTGATGCAACTCTTTCTTTTATGCAGCAAATTCCTCATTCTGCCAAGTGCAGTTAAAAAAAGTCACATTATTGATCAACTTCCTTGGTGCTATTGTTCTTTTGCACTATAATAATTATAATAATAATTTAAAAGATATCAACCGTAGACCACCTGTAAGTTTGCAAATCAGGGACCAAGACATTTCGTCAATGACAAGTTCATGACAGTCTTATGATTATTTAAAATTAGTTCAGCTAATGACAAAAATTGCTAGAGTTAGAATAATGGAATATCTCGAGCTGGAAGTGACCCATAGTGATGATCAAGTCCAACTTACTGCTCATCACAGGTCCACCTAAAACTAAACCATATAACAAGACATTCCTTGAGCTCTGACAGGCTTGGTGCCATGATGAGTTTCCTGTGGAGCCTGTTCTGGTGACTGATCATCCTCTCAGTGAAGAACCTTCTCCTAATGTCCAATCTGAACTTCCCCTGGCTCAGCTTCATTCCATGACCTCGTCTCCTATTGTCGTGTCCTACCACTGGAGCTACATAGATGAGTGTGGGTGTTCATCATACAGGTTGACATGTCCTCTAAATCCCAACTGTACCTGCTCCTTCCACAGTCCACTTTTCCTGATCATTTCTAGAGCCAATCCCAGCTTGCCTTCTTCCCTTGAACTCTCCCTATACATCTATTCCAGGCAGATGAGAGCTTTTGTTAAATCCAAATGAAACTCTGCTTTCCACAACATTTATGCTACCAGAATATAATATATTTAGCAGAAATATAAATTTTGTTTTGAAGAGCAAAATTTTTGTTTCTGTAAATGCCCAGTCATGCCAATAAGGTCTATGGCCTATAGTATTGAACACAATGCAAACACAGAATTGGACAGAAAAAAAGGAAGCAAGTTCAAACAAGGTGAGGTGCATCTCAATTATATGTTCTTAATGCTTATATGGTAAGATGAGCTTACCACGTAAATTACACCGCCCCAGCATCGCTTACCTGCCAACTGAGTAGGCGTAAAGAAGTTGGTGGGCAGCTAATACAATGTAAGAACATAAAGAAACCTTGTATGTGCCAGTTTGCACACCACCTCCCTATGTGGCCCTCAGCACATTGTCATATGACTTTAACAGCCCAGATAAATCAGTTCCTGAACCAAACTCCTACACTGGCTGTATAAATGGATGCAATTAAGCATTTAAAAAGACACTTGAATTTTTACTTCGAAAAAGGAAAAAACACAACCAAAAAGCCCATACCTGAGGTACTACCAGAAATAAGAACCATCATTTTACTGCAGAACGAAAAGCAATGCTAACAGCACTGATCTATTTGCATTAAAATTCAGTTTTCAATTCATTGAGAAAATAAATTCAACATAATGAATTACTATAGAATATATGAACATCCATCCTTAGTATTCAGGAAAATTTAATTAATGTCACACTTCACCTAAACCATTCAAGTGTTGTGTAGTGACAGCCAAACAGTTTTTCTTCCAGTGGTTTATACTTGATTTGACTCATGTTTCAGCTCAGACATTTCCACAACATATACATTCACTCCTTTGCTTTCTGCAGAGTGCTCAACTAAAACTTCTGTTTACTTCTGCAGAACAAACTAGTGCTGCCCTCAGAATAATATAATGTCCTTTATCCAGCTCCTGCCCTCACCAACCACCCCTTCAATGGCTGGTCTCTCATGGACAATGAAAACCCCACACCGTTCAGAGCATTAGTCACTAGAGGGCACTTAGAGAATCCAGAACATTGAGAATGTGCTTGGGATTAGAAGGCCACTACAGTTTAAAGAGTCCAAATGATGAGATTTGCACTTACCTCCAAAGCAAACTCCTGCAACCAATATTTTAAGATACAAAACCAGGAAAATAATTATATTTCAGATTACGACCTTTATCATATTTTGTCTTTTCATTAACGGAATGAAAGAAGGCTGGGGGAAAATTCTCCTCTGAGGCAACACACAGACTAGGCTACATTGGCCATGAACTTCTAGACAAATGTTGAACAAAAGTGTTAATTGCTGACACGTAAGATACGAATCATGTGAGGTATTGGCTGTTGCTGTTGGGTGCAGCTTTAGGGAAAGAGGAGCAGGAACACACAAACCAGTGTGGCAAACTCACTGAAGTACAGCATTTCATTTCATTGCAGTGCCTCAAATTGACTATGCATTTCACAAGAGACAAGGATGTGATTATGCCCCAAAGGCCCTGCAGATTTTATTCTGTATGTGACAAACCACTGAAAGGTGACAAGTGCTGTGTCAGGAAAGCAGGACAAAGAATCCTGCATGGTAGAACTTGCAGTCACCCAGAGCAGTCACAGGCTGTGTATATTTGAGCTCTAAACCTAATTCTTATTTAAAGACAGAGCATAAATAGAGACTACTCTCATCCCTGCTGTGTTACCTGAACAGCTCAATTCTTTGCTTCTTGTATTAATTGTAAACTGCAGCTTTCAGCCCCGTATGTCTTGTCTTTAGTAAGATTAACATTTTCTTGACTACCTAGAGTCTTTTTTTCTGTACTCTTCTGATCTTCTGTTGGAGAAAAAAAGCAGAATTCGTCATCAGTGAATTCTACGATACCTCAAAAAATTGCTTTTGTGAAGGGCAAGTGCAGGGCAGTGCGAGGAAGGGTCGGGCTGCTGCTGTACCAAGGGCTGACAGGAAGAAGTGGTGAGGTGGGCACGGGTCACAGTACCTGGCCACGGGCGAGGGTGGTGAATGATGACCCTGACAGGTCTGTCACACACTATCAAAGCATCAGTGCCCAGACAGAGATGGGGCACTCAGAGCTCACAAAAAAAAAAGCAGAATGGCACTGAGTGGTACTTGGACATTGCAGGAATTCCGAAGGTGTGCCTGCCTCTTACTAAGTATTCATTAAAACCCTGATTTATAAATTGCCTCTGTACCTTGTCTAAATTGACTTTGGAAGCCTACGGGAAACACTGCCCCACTTCCCTGTGTTTGTCACAGGGGAAATGGGAAACCACTGGGTCCCTGGGGCTAATTACTTTCTTCAAAACCCAGCATTGCTCTGTTTCTGACTCAGCGCAGCATTCAATTTTCTGCTGAGATTGTATCTATATCGCATTACAGGATGAGTTGCAATAGCACCTGATGTTAATTGCAGTGCACAGACTGCTCCCTTCTCTCCTTTACACCAGTTATCAAGAAAAACCAGAAAGACCACTTCTGCTGGTTTTAATTTAGCCTCTTCCACCCATACAGAGTGCCTGTCAGACAGGAGAGGCAGGGGCTGTCATCCTCTTTCTGCCTGAAAATATCTAACAACAAGGTAGAGACTAGCTGGATGTCTGCATGTAAATGCCTAAATTCCATCCCAAACAATCAGATACTTTATGGAGACAGAAATGTTGCGATGCATGACAGCCACTCGGTGTAAACAGACACAAACAGGTACCATAATATTCCTGGATTGCTCTAAAGCCAGACAGCCTACCTTGCCTCTTGCATCCACTGAAAGCAGAGAAAGGGACAGAGATGAAGTAACAGAAAAAGGACATCAGCTTGTCAGTCTCTTTCAGGGCCTATACCTACCTAAAACACCAAAGCAACCCTCAAATGCACCAGAATCCAAACCACAGAAAAAAGCAGGGGCATTCTGACTGGACAAGAGTATATGGCTCAGCAAATTGTCCTGTGGGAACTAAATCTGAAAACATTTGTGGGGTCATGAGTAAAATTTACCTTTTCCTGGAGCATAGTGAAAGAGATGAGGGGGTTTAACATAATTATTTTGTTTTCCTCCTAAATGTCCAGCTCTGAGAGTGGCCTTCTAGCACTCACCATGTATCATATAAATGTTCGTTTCTGACAAATCATTTGCTAGCCTGTCATTTGCCAGCCTATCATTTCCCACTCCCCTTCTGCCAGCAGCAACCAGGATTTCTGTAATTTTCAAGTGTTAACCAGCATTGGAAGCTGCCACTTGCTTGGCATCATATGTACATAGAATAATGATAGGGATTTGTAACATGCGCCTCATTTTCAGTGCACATTGAATGAACAGCATTAGAAGAAAACTAATTAATTGGTTTACTGGAAAGCAATGCCTTTGGGACTAGCACTGGGGACTTTGGATATTTTTGAGTGAGATCCTTCGAGCCCAGCCTCCCACTTGAACAACAGGAGGGCAGCCATAGTAGATCTGGCAGCAGTGCTGTTTCCAACAGGGGACAGTGGTTGCTGCTACTCCTAAGTTTGCCTTTTTCTTCTACTGGTGTAAATAACCTATTCACCTTGCCATGCAATTTGTTGAGTGTTTTCAGGTGAGTCAAAGTGCTTTAAGCATCTCCTCTCTTCTGATTTCTTACCCTTTAGTTAAAGGCCCTTTCCTGTTTGGCAGCCCATTGTTTTCTACTCTTTCCCCATCAGCAGTAACAAAATTGCTCTGACTGGAGTCCAACTTGCAACATGATGTTTCCAACCTGGAGTTGCCCTGGGATTTGCCTTCATTCTCTTAGGACAGAGGAGGTTAAAAAAAATAAAATAGGGGAGGAACAGAACATTCTGTCAAATAAACATTTGCTAATGCTCTTGAGCAAGAGAAATAGAACAGGTAGCAAACAGATTAACAATCTGCTACAGCAAATAAACAGCAGCAAATGTGCCCTGGACACTCTTTGAATGATATTTCTGCACTGAGTCTGATAGTGTAATATATTAATTGATCTCTCCAACAAGAGCCATGACCTTTATATACAGAATTAGAGGTCAGACCTCAAAATAATATAATTAATCTCCCACCTAGTATAATAAAAACAGGCTTGCTGTTAATTTGACTTCCCTACCATTTTTTTCCCTCTCTCTCCCATGAGGAAAGAGTGGTTTTTGCAGGTACACAGTTATTCAGTTTATCAGTAAAATTATAATCCCTTTGGGTATGGGACTAGCAGAGCTTGTTGAGAATCCATGGGTTTGATTCTATATGAAAGTTTAATACTACTTCTAGGTCAGTTTTATGTCTGAAGATTGAATATTGTAAATGAGCAATGGATTCCTCTCTTCTGAGGCTGAGCTACACAAAGGGATCTGATTGCAGCCCTGGAATACCTTAACCAGCAGGGAGTATTTTTCCTTCTAGGCCTGGAACAGATGAAAATGATGCTGCAGCCCAAGTCAAACTCTAGGGTACCAAACTGAAAGGATGGCAGAAATTATTTAAGACATGAAAAATATTTTGCAATAATCTAATTAAAGAATTTTATCTGTTGAATTCCTGCATGAGACACACAGCAGGTTTAAGGCAGCTGGTTCAACCTAGGGCCGAAAATTGAAGCTAAACAAATTGAAATTACAAGTAAAATGTTTTTCAGAGCTAGAAAAGATCAATTGATCCAATAAGCTATCACGGGAAGCTTAGAAGTAAACATGACAGATGTCTGGAATCATGTGTTAGGCAAACAGGAAGAGAGAACAGGGATGGAAGGTGATTGTGCTCTATGAGAGCTTAGACTATGAAAGCATTGGTCCCTTGCAGCCATAAGGATGAGAAGCTATCTAAACAATCCCTTCTTAAAGACAGCAGGGACAGAGTCAGATCACATCCACTCCACACCAAGCCAAGTTACTTTCTCTTGCAAAGTCAAGAAAATCTCCTGAAGTGTTATGGTGAGAGAGGACATGGTAACCTCAAGGCAATTCCTTCAAACAGACCATATTCCCTTAGCTCTCATTTTCACATTGGCCAAGAGGCTGACAACCTTCCCATGCACAAGGACCAAATGCTTCCAACCCCCCCCCCCTTTTTTTTTTTTTTTTTTAATTAAAAATCCAAGTGCACCAGGAAACTTGCTTAAGAGATCAGGTTACATGGAGGTAATAAAATGGGAGAATTTTTTGATCAAAGATAAAGAGAACATCCCAAGATACTAGAATATAGGCTCATTTAAATTACAAGTATCAAGTAGATGTCTTCACTGGCAGTTCCAGAGATCAGATTTCACAGCTGAAGGGCAGAGATGAAAATTAGTATATTTATACAAGTAGACTTTTGTCACTATTTTGTCTACGGGCAAGTTGGTTAGGAGATAAACAGGTTTGATAGAAGTGTCTTGCTGCAATTTTTGTACAGCTTCTCAAGCCACTCTTGCCTAAGAGAAACTACCAAATCTAGTCCAAATTGCTACCAAATCTAGTCCATGAACCACAGTCAGGCCATACCCTTTACTTTCCAATAAAGCCTAGAGAGCCAGATACAGGAGCCCATAGTCTTAACATAATACTGGTCCTAGGAACTTCATGTGCACATTTCCCTCAACAGAAGAGATGACCAGGGCTAGCCTTTCCCTCAGCTTTACTGGACAACACTGAGTCTGGATCTCTCCTAAGAATTCATTTCCCTTGAGAATTTCAAAAGGGCAGAAACATGTAGACACGTGGACAGGTGTGGCTTTTACCATTATCAATTTTGTAGCTAAAACAACAATCTGTGTACTAGTAGCTCTGTACAGCAAGTGGGATCTAGAACTTTGATGTGCTTTTATTACATGTATCACTCCCAGAATTGCCAAGCTGGACAGCTGGCAAAGCCAAACATCACATCAATATTCTCAGAAAACAGATGCATTTTAGATTGCCTCTACTTGTCACACCAAATGGATCGTCACTAAGACAATCATTATCTTTGTTACTCTTCTCCCAAATGGAATTTGCTTCCATTTGTAATTCTGTACAAACCCACCAGCACTTGCACACTGTCTAACTTTTCTCACCCCTTCATGGATACTTACAGGTGCAACACACCCAGCTGGAAAGAATGAGTTTATTATGTGTTTACTATCTCAGCCACTGCTACAAACTCCTGATGGGAGACTACACAGAAAGGAGGAGTTGAGAAGGGAGGTTCTATTAAATATATCCACAATCACAGTGTCTCCTCAAAAACCCCAACTGTCACCTTCTTCTGTGGTCAGTTGACAGAAATCATGGATGTCATGTCCTCTAATGCTGAAATCAGAACAGCTGCTTCCCTCTTTGTTTTGCACAGAGTGCACCTGGGTAGCCACAACATTACATAATAGTAAGTCAGAAACGGAAAGGAGTCAGATTGCTAAACCCTTCTGTGCAGATGAGATTTTTTATTTCCATCACCTGATAATTTAATTGCTTAATTAACGCTGCCTGAATGCCTTGGCTGTGGAAGAGGAATGTTCCCTTGCAGGTCATGGTAAACCAGACAGGAGGCAAGTAAGCAATGCAAAGGTAAATAATTCCTCTACAGCAAACCAAGTGAATCATCCAATTGTATTTTCTCTCCTGCTCTGCTCCTTGCTCCTCATGCTTTAGGGACAGAACAGGCACCAGACAAATAAAAGACCATAAAACTCTGGTAAAGCCAGTATCATAGGCCTCGCCAACGTGGTTTAAATCCAAAACTTTCTTAGCCAATTCAAACTTAGCTTGGACATTTCTTTTTGCATTTCTGAAACTCCATAATATGTTAATTGCAGTAGCAGGGTAATCTCCCCCTTGAGGAGGACTTTGAAACACCTGCTGCATCACTGAACATTATACTCTTGTTTTTCTTTACCCAAGGAGCCAGTGGAACCCTAATTTACCATCCCAGGGCAGAGTGGGACTGACTTAGGGCCTGTGGATGTAATTCTTGTCCATCAGCAGACCATATCTCAGAGGGCTTTTGTTCTAATGAACATGCCTGTAACCATTATTGCAGCAAACTACACATAATTTAATCATTCCTTCTTCCATAAATACAGCAGTCAAGTTAATAAATCTGTGTCTATGGTGTTCATGTCAAAACATGAGTGCTCCTGTACACTTTATGAAATCGAATTAGATTATTTATTTATTTCTTATTTATAAGTTAGTGGGCAAAAATTTCTATTAAAATAATTTAAAATTGCTTAGGGATATAGGAGAGTCTGTATCACTGGAGACTTTCAAGATTTTCTGCCAGGATGCTTAAGAGCATGTTAATGTTATTAGATCCTGCCTTGGGCCAAGGAGATAACATAGAGGAACTCTGTTACCTTGAAAGATCTTTCCTAGCTATTTCTGGAACCATTGAATGACAATGGCCTGGAAAAGCAGCAAACTGAAACCTAGTAAAAGAAAAACTAAAACCTTCTGGTCTATGTTCTCTGGAAGGGGAAAAAAAAAAGGCAAAGAGGCTGGAAAAGTCTATGTCTAACAAAGTACTGAAAGAGAGAATAGTTTACAATTGAAATCAGTGAGTACTAAAGAGAAAAACATCCTCTGCTACATGATCCCCACTTAAGGTCTTCTCATGAACACCATCATTAAATCCCTACCCATATTATAATTTTAAACATCTCCTTCAACCTCCATTTGTGAACATCCCTCTGGTAGTGCTCCTTTCCATCCTCATGAGTGCTCGCATTAAGTCATTCCCCAATGAGCCTTTCCTAAATTCCTCCCTGAATCCACCTATGGGGATTAAGCAGAATTTACTTGGCAGATTACTGACCCCCTTTTGCTCATATTTAGGATTCAGTGTCTCTTGAATTCTTGGTCATTAGAAATCATCAGGCTGTTGATTCTACACATTATGTACTCATCATGCTAGAAAATCCTGTTTCTGCCTCATGCCATGCAAAACCTGACTGGATGTTACTTTGACCTGAAAAACAAGAAACTAAGTAGGTTTGTAGCCAAACCTCGAGCTGCTGACTATATCTGTGTCAGGAAAAGATGCATCTTTAGCAACGACAAATTACATTTAAAACCTGTCTTTTCTTAGACAGATCCTTTAAATCAGGACAGTTCAAAAGAGGTGAATTTAATTAAAAAACATTTATCCTAAATGTCATAATGACAATCTTGGAAATTCAAGATTAATGAAGGCCAGAAAGAAGCTAAAAATAGCAGCAGCTCTACGTAATCAGCTTGGGAAACAGATAACAGAAGTAAGAGGCAGTGAGGAACTGGAAAAGAAACCCAAACCAAAACAACCCTCTACCTTTCTGACAATTAGAAGTGTACATTAGTATAAAAACAAATGCATCAATCTATAAAAACATCTGTAAGAATCAGATTGTCCATTATGATATTCATAGGGTAAAATCTCCCAACAGTAATACAGAAAAGGTGGTATTTCTCATAGTCATTTCTTTTTTGGAATGTAAGATACAATGCATATCACATCATATTTCATTTCATAGCTTAAAACAAACTCAGAGTGACACTTAAAAAGTAGTACTAAAATTGGGATGATATTGAATCAGCATCCTAGAGCCCTACGAGATGTCTGACAATCTCATTGCCACTGCTCATTTTCTGCAAGTCATTGAAAAATAAGGAGGCTTCATAGATCAGAGAGAAAAAAATAATCTTTAAAAGTACAAACAGGACAATCCAGGACTAAGACCTCTCTCAAATATTTGGGGACAATAGCCAAGAAATAGCTAAAATAACTCCAAACCTACACCATGGGAAATTTATTAAAAACAGAAAGTTTAAGTGTCATTAAGAAATTGAGAAGCTTTGCAAGGAGAGGAAAAAAAGACCAAAAAAAATGTTATGGCCTCTGACGAGAACTTCTCAGCTAGTAAACAAAATATTGTGACATCAGTAGTGACAGAACTCCAAGTAAAAGCAATTTTACTTTCAAAATGTTTGGATTAAGGAAACGCAATTGTAGCTTAATCTGTTTGGGATACCATCAGAAAATTGCCTTTAAGATGATAAATTTGCCTTTTTACTCCACCTAACTTACGGAAAAATCTGCAGAACATTTCAGTATGAAGATAGAACATTCTGGAAGAACTTGCTGATTGTTACTTTACATATGAAAAGTGTTTCTATTCCATCCTTTGAGATTTTATCATGCAAATCATGCAGAAATGGGTGACTGAACATTCCAAAAGACTTAACGTAACTTTTACTCTGTTTGCTTAAGCAAATACTTTGATACCTGTCACCAGTTCAAATTTAATCTTGTCCCAAGGCTAGAAAACAGGTCACACTAAGTTATGTTTGCCTTTTTGTTGTGAAACTTCAATGCATTTTCATACCAAGGACACATTAAATAATTTCTAGGCCAGCTGACTTCACTGGTACCTCTTGACTGTTACAGGATTCTAAAATATTTGCCTTTTTTTGAAGAATGCAAGCACTGAAGGATAATCTGGTCCTTTAATTGTTACATTACCTAGGGACAATTTCTCTAAATGAGCCTGAAAGTAGTGCCAAGTTTTAATTTCACTATTATATGCAAACCTGAACCAGAGCTTCACGGAAAGCCCCACAGTTCTAGTGTTTGAGATCTACAAGCACTGTAGGTTTTATTTTGCATTGGAAGCTCATCAGCTTTCAAGCACACTTCCACTTTTATAAAGCAGTTGTGCAGACCCAACAAAAATGAATAGGTGGGAAGCCATGGGAATCTAGAGCACTACCAATGGCCTGCAATTTAATACTGTTTTTCAGAAAGACAATCACAGAAACAATTGGAAAAGATCTCTGAGGTCACCAAGCCCAGCCTATGACCCAACACCACCTTGTCGCCCAGACCATGGCACTGAGTGCCACATCCAGGCTTTTCTTAAACTCCTCCAGGGATGGTGACTCCACCATCATTCCAACACCTGATTACCCTGTGTGAAGAACTTCTTCCTAATGTCCAGCCTAAACCTCCCCTGGCACAGCTTAAGGCTGTGTCCTCTCGTTCTGTGGCTGTCCCCTGGGAGCAGAGCCCGACTCCCCTGTGGCTGCGCCCTCCTGGCAGGGAGTTGCAGAGAGTGATGGGGTCTCTCCCGAGCCTCCTCTTCTCCAGGATAAACAACCCCAGCTCCTTCACAGGACTTGTGTCCCAGACCCTTCACCAGCCTTGTTGCCCTTCTCTGGGCACGCTCCAGCACCTCAACATGTGCCCTGAATTGCGGGCCCAGAACTGGACACAGCATTGGAGGTGCAGCCTCAGCAGTGCCGAGTACGGGGCTGGTCCTGCTGGCCGCACCATTCCTGGCACCAGAGGCTGGTGAAAGGCAGGCAGCCGCTTTCGGCGCCGTGAGCTGGCTGGGAGCTTTCCCTGCAGACTTCAGCCTGCCCTGCTGCCGGCTCGGGGTGACTCAGGCAGGAGCAGCGCTGCCAGCCCGGCCCTCCCGGTTCTGCCGCTTCGTGACTCAGGCTCGCACCGCCCGCTCCCGGCGGGGACCCGGGGCCACCCCCGGAGCCCTGGGACGTGCTGCTCCACAGACCTCTCCTTGCTTTCAAAGCAATCTTCTGCCCAGAGCGCCTCGGGAAAATCTCCTTTGCAGCATTAACGACGAAGAATTACCTAACACAGAGCGAGGAAGCGCTTTAACAATATCTTCTATTCTGGATCAGGAAGAGCGGAGTGCATCTGCTGACTAACAGTGGGAATGGGGTGGGAAGGCAGCTGGCTTCCCTGCGAGGGAGGAGACAGCTCCTCAGTGATGCTCTGGGCAGAACAGGAAAAGCTGTCATCTTCAACAGCAGCGCCTTGCCTGTCAGGGATCTAACACCCACTGCTTCCACAGCTCCTTTCCCCGCTAGCTAAAACGCATGTTTAAAATAATGCGCCTGGAACACTAAAGAGGAATTAAACTGCAGGTCTCCATTTGGCTAAAAGTGTTAAATACCAATGGAAAAATTATAATATTTGTGTAACCTTGGGAAGGAAGGCCCCAAATACATAAGTCCATTTGTAATAAAGTCACCTCCTGTGAAAAGTGAATGAAAAAGGATCTGATGTGCCCTTTCCTGAGATCCATACACTGTCCAGAGAACAGAATGCAGTTTTTGTAAAAGACACCAGGATTCACACATGTTCCCAGGCTCACTGGCACCTCAGCTCTTTGCCAGCAGAGGAGAGTAGAAGGGCACTCTCCCAGGAAAAGGCATGAATATGGACAGGATAGGAGACAGCCACTCCAACACTGATTGAATTTCGTGAAGAAACTTTTTGAGAGTGGAGGGTTTCCTCTTGGGGAGATGGGGCTCAGGGCTATCTGTTTCTACTTTCTATAAACAGGTTTCTTCTTCAGGAAAATACAGCAAGTAATATACTTACACGGGAAAGATTCATGCATCTTTCCAGGTTCTGGGGTCAAAGGTGTGCAAATGCTAAGGACCAGAACCTCCCAAAGCTATCAGCAACAGCAAAAAATATTAATTTTATTTCAATTATCTTCTGTAAGGGCAGACATGACCAGCCAAGGCTACTCCATCTTATCTACCTGCTTATGATCAAAATTTTTTGTCAGCTGCTATTCAAGTGCTCCACAAATCTTCAAACACCATACACCCTTCACCTCATGCCTCAATTACATGCATCCTCACCACAAAACAGAGTGACTCAAAGTCTGCCCACACAGATCGTGGCCTAGACAGCTGCTGATCAGGATGTGGAGGATTCAGCCACATCCTGAAAATGGAAGAGGCCACAAAGTAGGACAGACAGGATGGCACTGACAGGCATGTGAGTCAGAACACAAGGGAGAAATGAAGATACTGTTGACAGCATGATGAGCCTGGAAGACACAGGGAGCCTCATTTCTAGACACATATAGAATGGTGAATCAAGATAAAACCCCTCTGCAGCAGATGCTGTAATACTCTTTCAGGACATGTTCCCAAGCACAGAGTTTCACTGAGATGTATTTATACACCTGTCAGGACTGGTGTCAACAGCCCTTTAAGACAGGAGAGAAGGCTTCAGAGAATCTTTCATGATTATTAGTTATGTTAGAAGAGACTGGACCTTTGTTAACTTTTTGAGTCAATTCCACGGGTCACCAGCTAGAAAACCCAACATGAAATGCAGTCTGATGTTTTGTTAATAATATACTCTGTGTTTGTTCATGCTCTTTAATCACATGGTTTTGGCTCTGTGGAACATCCTGTCTCTCTGGCCTAAGCCAGTTCAGAAGTAAAGATGCTTTGGACTGAATCCAGATAACACACACATTTTTGTCTTGCTCTGTAAACCCTATGTCAATTTAAAACCATTCAGCAGAGTTTGTATTACACTATTTGCCTGAAGAATAAAAGGAACATGTTTATAAGACATAGAAACAGATAGCCCTGTGCCCTCCCTGCTCCAAGAGGAAACTCTTCACTTTCCAAAACCAAAAGGCTAACATAACAATAAATTCATTAAAATTAACTGCTCACAACAAGTTATTCATCTATTGCTACTGCTATGTTTCTAATATATCAGCAAATGTGGTAACTGCTTATTTTGCTGTGTTTTCATACTAAGGTCACAGCATCAATATTTCATATTAAAGTGCTTGGTTTGTCTGGTTTTGTGCAGAAGGTTTTGGGGGTTTGGGCTGTTGAATTAATCTCTAAAACTTGTATTGTGTTTCTATTTCTGAGTATTAGTTAAACCACCAAATATGGCTCCAATCACTGCCCCCGCTGGGAGCAGAACATAACATACATGAATTTACCACTGAACTGCAAACACCTCAGATCCCTGGATAACTGACAGAACCTCGGGGTTCTACCACTGCTGCCTCCTGAGCTATGCAAACTGGACAATATGCACAATACCCACTGGAGAACAGTCAGCAAATCCTCCTTCAGGTCCCATCTGACTCATGCTTTCACAGGTTGGTTAACCGGTTTTTTTCAGCCACGTTGATTTCCACTATGTCACTCAGAGTTTACAGATCACCTCAGTGCTTCACCTTCTGCCCTATTTGTAATATCCAATGGATATAAACTACTGAAGCTGTGTCAGCACACTCAGGGGGACAAGATCCAAGAAGACACAATCAAACCAACCAGCACAACAACAAAAAAAAGGATTCCAGATCCCAAAAATACAAATAAACTGTGTAACTCAAAAGCTATACTAATGTGTAGTTATGTTTTATAATAAGAACCAACAAATAAATGTATTGTAGAGATGCCATTTCAAACCAAGTGCACATATTATTTGTAACAAAGAAATATTGTACTGTAAAGCAACCAGAACTGACCATCAGGAATTTGCAAAAAATGTTTTACATGGACATTTTAGTCTGAAGAGACCTATCCTGAAGCTAAGCAGATAAATTAACCAATAACTGGCAAAATCACTGCAAAACAACATGTTTATCCATGTTCCCCAGAGAGTGTTTGATTCCTGCCTTACAGGCAATATTCAAGTTAGTCTTCACTGTGGAACAGGTACAAGTGTGCCCTTACTATTAACTCTCATGTTGAATATTAGCCATAAAATGGCATAGCTACTTATTGCTAGAGATCCCCTATTAAATGGGATTTGTGGGTTTAATCTTTCATCATAAAATAGATTAAATCTGCACCTTCATAGAATATGAGCGTATAATCCTAATAAGAAACTACTTGTCCTACACAAAAATAATCCAATATTTGATTACTGGGCTTCTAAGCAACAATTTTTGTTTTTCTGGTGGGAGACAATATTTCTTACACATATTTTAAGAAGCTAATGCTAATTAACACACACTGCCTAACCAGTAAGAATGCTGATCAAATGCTGGGGCAATAATGAGAAAGGATCTGCTGACTGCAGTGTCACTTTGTTGCCATCAACTTTATATGGAAATAACACAGATATTTTATATACCCCAAAATTTTGCACTTGGGATGAACATGAATCAAACTACATTATTTGGAGCCAAATGAATGTGAATGAATGTCATTCAAAGTGACACAACTGGATGTGACCCTGAGAGAAACTCTTGTTACTTCTGTGTGTGTGTGTGTTTGCAAACTGAACTAATTAAGAACATTAACCACAAGTTATTTTTAATTTTTTGTTCTTTTTTTTTGCTACACAGAGAGAGGCATGTACTAACTAAGTGTGGACATCTCTCCTGACCACCTAATTTTGTCCTGCTGATGCTACACTTGTGTCATTTTGATTTTGTAAACTGACTTCTACTTGGTCTGTCCTTGCAGGAAAAGGATGCTCTTTTGACCAAGCAGGAAGCATTGAACGTACACCATGCAGCTTGTTATGCTGCCATTTTCATAGAAAACAGAGTTTGCTCATCTGCCAGAGAAAGCAGCTCTGGGAGCAGCTGAATTAGAGGAACCCAAGTTTAAATGGATTTTACAGTTCCTGCCTGATTTACAGTTCTCTGCTGTCCTCAGTTCAAGTCAATAAAACTCTCCTCTATTTCCTGTCACAACAGGCTCTTCTATAGTAACACATCAGCTACCACATCTGCTCAGAAACCAGGTGACAAAAAGTGTGGAGAGACAAACTTAACAAATTTTGATTCAGAGCATTCTTGCACAGCAGCTCCCTGTCTTCCAAAATATATATGAAAATAAGAATGTCTAAGACTACATTTCTTCTTAATTTGCCAAAAATTTTCATAGATGGGATTTTACTCATCCTCACCAAATACTCAAACACTCATCTAAAAGGCAGTTTTGAGAAACAAGAAACACAAAATTCTGACTCTTAAACATCTTACTTTGTCACTAACCTTATTTTCCCAAGAAATGCTCTTACCACAGGACTTAAATAGAACTATTATATCTTAATTGTTAATTACTAGGACATACAGAAATGTTAAATAGTGGTCTGATAACTCAGGACTTTTTATTCAAAGGAATATTATTCGCTGAGGAAAAAAAATTACTACACACAACCTGAGTTCTCATTTCTAGTAAAAATCTCCTATTAACAAGAGAAAAATTAAACTAACATGCCCTTCTTTTCTCCCTTCATATCCTATAATTTCGTTTAATTAAAATTTAGGTAGCATTGACATGTATGTACACCTTTGGAGAGTAAAAGACAAGTATAAAGCCCACCCCCAAAAACTCAGGGGTTGCCTCAAAGTAACAGTTATGGACCTGGCAGTCTGTGTCTGGTTTTAAGTCTTGTTACATCCAATGTGATAGATACTGTCCATCCTGAGTCTGTGTGACTGCTGCTGCTGTGAAAATTTCATGACAGTAAAACCAACTGAAGAAATAACAGCACAATACTCTTGTCCATAAGGCATTTTTTAGGCTTGTATACACCTCCTGTAGCATGTTTACTGTTCTTTTTTACAACTGCAGGAGACAGAACAAAGAAATGGCTTTGTTCAGAGTTCCACAAAAAGCAGAGCAGAGCTCCTCAGGGCAGCAGAGAGCAGCTGTTTCTGGCAAGAAGCTGGATTTACACACAGATGGCTGAATTGCTGAAGATTGCGAAAAAGGCAGGCGTAAAATATTAACCGGAAATTTCTGGGTTTGTGCACACCTTCTGTCCTCTCCAGCAGAAAAGGTGCAGGAGAGGACAGGCCCTCTGCCATTTCCTTCCTACCTCTACCCAGCTCTGTGACCCAAATCCCCCATCCCTGCAGCAACTCTGTGCAAGGTTCTCGTGCATATAAGACCTTTATCTGCCTCTTGTCCTGCTTCAGTGTTTTGAGATTCCAAAAGGTTTCTGCACCTTCACTTGAAAAGCTACATACATATCAAACCTTGACAGAGCTGACTTTTTAAAGTAACAAAACTTGTCGGACAGGTGGATCTTGAAAAAGAAAATCATTAGAATTTAAATCTGGAGAAGACTAATGGGATACTCTGCTGTGATCTGACACCACAGATACCTAAAGTTTTATACAGTCACTTCTGGAGGCAAAAAGCAAGTGAGAGATGGATAAAATCCTCAGGAAGAAACCCAGACAGTACTGATAAATTTCAAATGACTGTACAATCACCTCACAGTAAGAAGCACTAATGACAAATCATCCTCATTTTTCTTATACCTTGCCTTTAGAAAGAGTGAGTTAAATACTTTTCTTCAAGGAAAGGATTTTTGTTCATACATATATGTATATGTATATGTATATGTATATGTATATGTATATGTATATGTATATCTATATCTATATCTATATCTATATCTATATCTATATCTATATCTATATCTATATATCTCTCTTAGGTCCTGGCAGTTTGCAAGTCGTTTTTAATGCTATGGTGTAGCAAAAAATAAAAAGAAAAAAGTGCCTGGCGTCAGTCCTACAAACCTCCTTATCTAGAGAAAGCAAAACATTCTTAAAAAAAACCCAAAAAACCCACAACAACAACAACCAAAAAAAAAAACCCCAACCAAACAAAAAAAACCAAATAGCTTTAAAACTTCCATACTTGAGATAGAGCTAAACAAACCAATGCCTGTTGTTTTGTTTCAAGTCTGAAAACTTAGGGTTGCATGAACTCTAGAAAGACTGAGTGAATTGAAACAGGCCAGAAAAATCATAAATTTTACTTCTATAAAAAAAGAAGCATGTGTTTTGCTTGCCAACAGGACACCAAGAAACCCTCCCATGACTGAAGGAGATGAACAATAGTTTTTAAGCCCCCCATCTGCACAGTCTTCTATTATATTTTGAGAAATTAAAATAATCCTTTGGAGATTAAAGTCTAAAGCAGAGAAATTATCCCCCTGAAAGAATCAGGGAAAGAGCAAAACCACTGAACATGACTTGCAGTGCTGAACGCTCAGCAGGGTCACACACACACAGACAATGCCACACAGCACTTAGGTAACCCCCAGCACAAACAGCAAAGAGCCTCCTTCCCCAAGGACACAAATTCCACCATCTCCATGTGAGATGACTCCTCTTCTACATTTTAGCCTTTAAAGCCAATTCACTCGGGTTTTTCTTTTTTTTTTTTCTCCTGGTTTTGTAAAACACTCTCAATTTAGAGATAGTTACCCAAAAATAGAGCAATCAGGCAAGGAAAATTGTAAGGGGCAGTATTTAGGCATTAACAGGCAATATCAACTTTCCCCACAATCCTTCATCCACACAAGCAAAGACAAGATAGTGTTTCTATGCCCAGTCCTGATCAATATTTTACTTCAGCAATTAATCATCTTGCTACACAGGAGAAAAACACACAGGAGTGGCTCTGTCCTGTCTGTGCTTCCAGCAAGGACAGGCTGTAACATTACCTGCTAAATATTGGACATTTCAAATAGTTCAGCTGTTTAGTCTCCTTTTCTCTTTAAACAACATTGTGGTCCATTTTAAGCCACAGAGGAGAACAGGTGTCATGGTTTCTATACACTGTAATACTTGTGCACAGCCCACTTTAAAACACCTAAAAAAACCCTAACTGAGTTACAATCCAACAAGTCCATCCTCATTCAAATGGAGCTCCACAAAATAGAAGATGGGAGAACTGTGACAGGTCTAAGTCATGAAAATTTTAAGAAATCCCCAAGACATCTCCTAGGAAGCTTTTACATGCCCATTTCACAAAGAACTGAGGTACAATGATGTTATGAACTCGAAGGTACAGTAATTTAATTAATATTGGCATATAAAAATATTCTATACTTTTTTTTTTCTATGACCAAGAGGAACACATTTACATTGGGTGATGCAGAAAGAATAAACAGAGGAGCAACATATATGAAAAACTGGGGAAATGTTAGTTTTAATACCCCTAATTTTTCTCACAGAGAAGGCGCAAGATTGCCTTCCTGCACTAGGGGCTTGGCAATTTAAAGGGTGTGATGAAAATTCCTCTAGAAAATAGCTTGGGAAATACATCCTTGTGAAAACTGTCCAGACCACAGTCTCAGAGGAAAAGAAAGTGGATCCAGGAAGGGAGTCCAAAACAACTAAGACTTTCCTGTTCACAAGATGGCAGGGCACAGTGGTGCCCTGTACATATACCATATATTTTGTTGCTTTTTTGACATTTTCCCTGAAATATTTTAATCTGCATAAATGACAGAGGTACTCCACAACTTTACAATTGAATAGACTGAGAATATTCAGATGCTGTAGAGAGGAAAAGGCTCTCTGGGGGCCAAGGGATTGCTACAAGGCAGATCCTTATGCAGCTGATACACTGCTTTTTCTTTTTGCTTTTTTATTTTTTTTTTGCACAAGACCGGTATTCTCTGGAAGCAAGTATATTCTAAATGCAGATATGATTCAGTCAATCAAATTAATTACAGGAAGACAGAAGAAAAAGGCATCTGCATTCTAGCACAGTTGAGAGGAGAAAGTAGAACTTCTTATAAATGTAAGTGCATTAAATGTCCATTAAATGTCTGCCATCCTTACTGAAATTTAATCTGTTCAAAAGCAATTCAGTTATCAGTCTGCTCTAAACTAAAAAAACACTCAATAAACAGAGCAGGCCAGCAGATCTATCAGATAGGTAGCACTACCATTAAAATAAATGTATATCCAGGCTGTCCCTTTCTACTTGCAAAGTTTATTCTCTACATGCACAGCAGAAAGGCAGGACAAAAATGTTCTCATGGACTGGAAATAGGCAAGGTCAGGGGTAATGCATGAGTATTAGCAAGGGCTTCCTTAGCAGGTTATGCAGACTCCAACATTGTGACAAACATCACAAGGCACAGTTGAAGGCTGGTCTGAACTGTTAAACCTGGAACAAGGGAACAGACTACATATGTGTGCGTTGGATAAACTTTACATTTAGAGCATTCTAGAACTCACAGGTTGATTCATGCTCAGAAGCCCATCTCAGCTGGGAATGTAGTGTCATGGCAGTGCCATGAAAACAAGGAAACAAGTTTGGAAATTATTCCTTTTTGTGCAAGGAATACATCTCAGCAACTCTACCCTGGCATTGTTCTCTTAGTAAAGAAATCATATCCAACAACCCTTATAGTAGAACTTTGAAGACTTCAGTATTGCAAATTGATTTTCTATGCTACAAACAAAACACTTTTGAAAGTGCTCTGAGCATGGGTGATCCTCAGCAGCCCTGCTGCATCCAGGACGCTCCCAGGGACCAAGTCACATACTACTTGTAGTTCTGCTTGAACCTGGGTCTTGCCCAAAGGCCTGGCTTTCTTCCACTGCAGCTCTATTAGCATTGCCAGCAAAGAGAATTTATGCAGAGTAAAGGGACTAGCATTCCTTCTACTATAGGGCCAATTGTCTCAGGCTGTCACATTCAGTTAAATGTTTACTTTGTTGTTTCACAACTCAACAGGAAAGGAAAGGTCAGACAGGCTCTACTGCAGAACAAAGATGTTGTCATTCATCTATTCACCTCAAGCCAAGATTCCAGTGGGAGACTATTGCTTTCCAGTTTTTTACCTCTTCCTCCCGGAGACAGACACCATGTAGTAAATTAACACTCCAGCAATTCTACCAGTCTGGTTTCATATTCTAAAAGAAACATTAGATGTCAAAGTATTCTGTAAAGGTCCTGAAAGAGGAATATTGCCAGGATTTGTTCACCAAGACTGGCTAACAGAGAAAGAATAATCTCTTGAGACTACCCATGAATACCATTCTTTTTGGCACACTTGCAAATGAGAGCTATAGCACAGATAGAGCCATAAGTGTGCAGTTTCCTGTGACACAAAATTTCTCCTGGCTAGAAGTAGTGGAGATGCTATTCAAATTCAGAGTCTTCCAGAAACTGCTTTTGCCAGCACAAGGGTAAAATAAGAACAACTGTTTAACAGGAATGAGACTGTTATTCTTCACTTGCTATGAATGGAAAACCTGCAGTTTCACTCACAGTCGATGAAGCATGATTGCAAGTGGACAGACACTTGGACATCTATTCCATTAAAAATAGCCAAAATCTTTCTGAACATGTGCATATTTCTTTCTCTGTTCAATTAACACAAGGAACAGAAATTAGACAATGAAAACCTATCACAAGAGTAATCAAACTATTATTGTGAAGCAAAATATGCATGGGTCAAATAAACATAATGTAATTCTCAACTAGTGGCAAAGATGCTCTGAGCCTGTAAAGGAAATGTGGATTATTTACTCCTGGCATGAATAAGTTGTGCTCTGATGAAACTTGTACCACATTGTGATGATCTGAGTGGCCAGATTGTTGTTGGGACACTGCTTTGGATGGGATGAGTCACATCCCAGCAACACCTGTTTCTTACCACGGGCTACCGAGGAAACCGAGATAACCAGCTCCGAAGAAAAAGTCTGTATTTGAACAGGCAAGTCCTTCCTGCTTTGTTTCTTCCTGAGCTAACACGTAGTTCATAGATTAAACAATAACTCTAGGACCTGAAGAGACTGCTGTGACTGCAGAGTCTGGGAGATTTCATCTTTCTGAAAGACCGTAACCTCAAAGACACAATCTTATACCATTTCCAACACACACTGGGGAATCCCAAACTGGAAGTGCAGGGAGTTTGGAGATGACAGGGGACAACAAAAATCACAACCACAGCTGACTGAGCAGATGTGAATTACCCAAACCTTCCACCTTTGGAGCTGCTTACACAAATTAAGCAGTACTTGTTCTGTAGCTGGTTAAAAACATGCAAGGCCTATTCAAACTGGTAATCAACCTGTGCACCCTTCTGAGATGGCAAGCATGTATCTGATTCCCAGACTCTTTAAAGAAGCTAAAAAATCCCTCATTGACCTACGGTGGAAGCAGGATCTGACTGGAGAAGCACAGATTTCTTAAAAACAGTCTGTCTATAAACAGTCAGCCACATATGTCTGTGATGCACAGAAAATCCCTGGACATGACTCAAAACTCTTCCTCATAAAGGTGACGGGAACATTCGTGGGCCAGATGTTCTGGCTGCAGGTACTGAGGTACTGTCCTCATCACTGGATAAGAACTTTGTCATTCCCAGCAACCCATGCCAGTAGAGTCTCGACTTCTCTAGGAGACAGGCAAAGATCAGATTTTTACAGATCAGACCTGATCAGCCAGATCAGGCTCTTCACTTCAAAGTGGTCAGAAGTCTTCAAATAATCTTCAAGTTCACAGATAACTATGGATATATTTTGTTAAGTAAGCAGGAGTTTCATTCCCAAATCAATACTATTACATTAGCAAAGAAAGTAGTTTCCTATACAAACGATCTTATATCACATACAATCCTGGTCAAACAGCATATGTTTGAAGACTGAAACACCACCACTGAAAACTTGCAAATGGGTAAGATGATACAGAGTGCTTTAACAATGTTAGTGCCTGATTACTCCATCCTAATTCCACCAAATCACTTCATGTACATTTTGAAACTGAGGTGTGAAAGGGCTATTACAGCACTGCATTAATAAATCCATATTATTTAAAAGAAGTACTGACCTCAGATCACAGAAATAATGTAAGCAGATTTAAAATTTTGTTCATTAGATCCTGTATGAAGTGAAAGATACTTCATTTTTCTACACAGTTACTCAGAAAAGGCCATGACACAATAAAAAATTTGTCAGCGGGATTTCTTGTAACATTGGGTACTTGCCATGTTACTCAAGAATTCCATGTATCTCAGTCTCTTGGCTAACATAGAATATAAACGGGAACACCCACAGTGGTTTTTAGAACATACCAGTATATTTTATCCTAAAAACCACAAGGTTTTTGCCCACAAGGGCAAGCTCTCTGCTTTACAAACTTACATGTACTTGTGTGTTTAATTTGGCTGACTGTAAATCCAGCTTTTCAGAGCTAAATCATTACAGTTTGATGACACCAAATAAAGGGTAGTGACTCATGCAAAAAATGGGCAAAGTAGAACGTCAGAGGCAGAAATGAGCTGTGCTCTGTTAGGACACTGCCCCTCATCTTTTGAATCTTCTCAGAAGGGAAATTTGAGAGCATGGAGGAGCAGCAGCACAGAAGAAATATCAAATATATTTTGTGAAGAGCCTGAAGAAACTGCACCTCTCTAGAGCACAGAGATCTCCTGCTCATTGCACAGTGCAGACCCCATTAAAATGAAGAGAGCGGTGGGGACATCACTTTAGCTTTCTGTGAGACTCATCATGGCAACTTAGGCTGTGATCCAAAGCCTGGGTGTGCAACCTCAACTCTGTTGTGCTGAGACTGCTGTTGAGACATAAGAAAGTGTACAAGCCTTACAAGGTAAAATCACGGACAAAGTGTAATAATCAAGACGTGAATAACAGTCCAAAGATTAAGGGAAGAAATACTGATGTGAAAAGGTAACACAAACCAGAAAAATCTAATAAGAAGGAGAGCGCAAAGAAATTTCATGTTTTGTGCCATTTCTACTCTCTGTGAGACCCCAGTGCTCCTGCGGATGTTCATCAAAGTGCTCTTCTCCTTTGATTACCATTCACTAAATTCCTATTAGAGTCAGGGAAAAGCACTGGCATGAAAATGAGTGCCATACATCTTCCTTTACAGCCCTCCACATGATTCAGAAAGAATTATTTAAAAGTTATAAAATTGTTCATCTATTGGGGTGAGTCAGAGAACTAGCAAGTGACTTGTCTTCTGGACCATCTGTGTGGACAGCACAGACATTTGTCAGGATTCCTACAAGACCAAAACTATTTCTGAGACTGATTGCTTTGTGACACAAACTCTGTTGTCAGCTGATTAAAAAGATGCTGTAAGAAGGAAAGAGGTGAGGCTCAAGGTACTGAGGACAAACACACAGAGTTTCACTGGCCATATTTACTTTTACACATACATGGGGGACATATTGACAACAGCCTATTGCCACACAACTGAATGCAAACAACAGTTAGCTGATGTTGTGACAGCAAATAAACCCCCACACTGTTATGATTACAAACATAAATACTCAAAACTATTGATTACAAAGATGAACATTATCTACCATTTGGTAACACCTAGGAATGAATATGGCAAAACATTTTAAAACACCTATGTTGGTTTATACCAACATATGTTGGTATGTTATAGAAACCACTGTGAGTGTTCCTGTTTAAATCCTGCGTTAGCCAAGAGACAAAGATCTGTAAAGGTCTTCCAGGCACCTTAGTTTGTTTTTATTCTGGGTTGATTTTTTCCCCCCTCAGAAACTTAACTGAGTACTAATAAAGGCATATCAGTATTAAACCTCTTTCTGGATACCAAATAGTGCTTTAAAGTAAACATCACCTGAACAGGATATAATTTCTATACATATGCTAAAGTCATATACTGCAATGCACGCTCTAAGCTAGTGAAAAGTAAACTTCATTTTTCCTAGAGCTTTATTACTGTTCAGTCTTTAATGCCTCTTCTTTTAAGAAGTGGCTCGTGATAGTATGTAGGTAGAATCTGGAAATGAAAGGCTGTTCCACCATCATGGTTATGCTACATGCAGAGAAGTTAATTTTATTATTCATGCATTCCCAGAAGAGGCCAGAAGGACATGGGCACAACTACAGAACACATTCTTTACTTGTTTTCATATGGGGATTATTTCTCATCAGCAGGAAAGCAAAGCTTTATTGATCTCTAAGAAATCATCAAGGGGCCATTCACCCCTGTTATGACAAAATCAGAGTAAAACTACTGTTGAATGAATTTTTCAGATTGCAAAAAGATGGTTAGGAACCAGAGGGAGAATGTAGGTGCTCCAAATCCTGAAGTTTTTGGAATCTGGGTTCATACTACAACACTACTATACGTAGTGTGCTTCTTACCTTTAGTAGCAGCAGCATGACGGCTGTAAACTGTGAGCATATTGATAAAACCCCCCTGGTGTTTAACAGTATAATAGCCAACTCTGGTTATATTTTTGGCATTAATTGCCAGAGAATGCCTGTTTTTAAAAGCAGCTGCTACAATTACAGCTATATTGAGTGATTAGGCATGCTTTTGAAATGTACCTTCATGCTCCCAACAGGTGTCTTTGCAACTCAAGGCAAACCAAACTGAAAATAAGCCATGTGAGCTAGAGTACACATTATGACACAGAAAATACCAACTATCTTGTCAATCAGGTTTTCAGACATGAAACAGATTCTAGAAGAGCTGTCTCTTAGCATTTGTGGTTTGCAGCAACCAATAGCCCAAAGCACTGAGGTCACAATGAATGAGCAGGAAAGAAAAGTGCTTGAGTATCTCTAACATGCTGAGTCCTGCACACCACAGTGCGGTGCTAGAGACCAAGACTGGCTTGGTCTGCACTCCCAGATGACTCTGCAGACTCTGCACTCAGGTCCAGAGCAGAACCTGTTCACCCACGCTGCCCTCACCTTTACTGGGAAAAGGTATCTGATGGTTCACTCTGCACTGCCCATCCCGTGAGCTCTGTGCCCATACAGGACTGTGTTAAACATTCTCACATCACCTGAACAAAGTCAAAAGGAAGAACTGTAGGGATACACAAGCGGCACACAAGAACACAAATTCTACCCACTCTCTGCTTTTCTTTCACAGCATACAGATCCAACAGTATCATCAGCTCTGCAAGCTGCCAGTTCCCAGCAGCAGTCCACACCAACTCTAGGAAAAGGTCGGCACAAGTGTCAGAGGGCACTGCCTGTTTGATCTAACTACAACCTTGGGCTAAAGCTTTTAGGCTCTGTCCAACAACAATGGTTATCAGCTTGCTCTTTACAATGAAACTCCCAGTTCCCAAAAAGAAGCCAGGAGTTTCACTGAGGTAGCAATAACACAAAAATATAGAGGGTGATTCTCAACTACTTATTTTAAGTTCAAAGTAATTTCTTGCTAACCTTGCCTCTTTAAAACTTTCTAAACATAATGTGGCACTGTATTTTAAGTTGACCACAGGAAGCACAAAACGGGAAAGTCCACGAGAAGCCTTGTCTTCCCCTCAGGCACTTCCTGTACTAGTGACAAAAGCATAATGCAAAATTGCTAAGAGAGTGCTTCGTGTTCAGGTTATGCTTTGTCTTCCTTTTAGGTAAGAAATATTTGTTCATCAAAAATCACAGCCTTGAAACAGTAATGCCCACCTCGGCATCACTGTGTCTAGTTAGACTCTCAGCTTTTGGGAACATGTTTCTGATAAAATAAGTTAAGGAGTAAACTCAGATAATTAACTCAGAGAATGACCCAAACCAAATCTCTCTTTTTCCTCCCACTCTTCAAGCACACTGAGTGCTTAACAGTGATTTGATATTAGCCTTTGATGAAAGAAAATTACCTATACTCCACTCCACTAGCCTTGTAATCTCTTAGCTAATGGAAGAAAAAGCTCAAAGGTCCCTTTAAGGGGAAAGCGGATAATTCAAGCATTCCCACGTTATAAACAGACACAACAAACAATTGAAAAGGCCACAAATTGCTCCTTGATATTCACACTTATGCAATGTGCCTGATCATGTTAACAGTGAATTCCCTTTTCCTGCTCAGACATCTAGGCAATAAAGACAAGAATATGCAAAAGACAAAACATTCACAAAGCCTTTTTCACAAGTATTAATATCTTCTTTTCCTTCCCATGCTGTCTACAAGATAGTCTTATTTTAACTCTGTTTAAGCAGAATCTGCAATACACTAAGTCTCAATGCACGTTTGCTCCAGCCATGAGCTGACTACAGAGAAGTAAGAGTTTGGTGTGTGCTAACAATTCGTTTTTCATCTCTGCTTCATTTCCATAGAAGAGGAACATGCACACAGCAGGTAGACAGAGCATGCTCTGTTTTAGGTACCTGACCTGGATGACTGGAGAAGCAGGATCTTGAAGTGTCTGTTCCTTAATCTGGACGCAGCATCTAATCTGTGCTGCACATCCAACAGGAATGCTTCCTATTCTCACTGAAATCTCTACATCCTAAGTCATCAGAACACTTCTCTCCTGTCCCCCACAGCTCCTGACAATCTTGGAAAAGAGAAAACCAGGAAGCAAAGATTATGTCCTTAACTGTGAGGGTTATTGTATTTGTATTCAAACAACAAAAAGTAAGAGGAGAGGAATAAAAAATCAGCACTTGACTTAGTGTTTGCTATACATTTTAGTGAAAACTTCAGAATGTTCTCACAGCTCATTGGAAGAGCAGGACATAGGTTTTCACTTTAGGTGAAATGGGTGACTTTACAGTCTCCCATTTCATGATGGTTGTTACCACAAAGGCAGGATCAGTGTGCATGTTTCTGTGAATTTGCTAATGTTCAATACTGTCCACAGAGCCTTCAATATTCCTTCCTCCAAAAGCACCGGTCATTTCACCCAGCTCTTGCAACAGGGAGGGCTTTCCTGTCATTAAAGGGAACACTACCTCTGTTCAAATCCTTCAGCAATAAGTAACAGACTCTTCTGTATTACTACAGAGGGTATTTTCTAGAAGGCCTAGGAAGGTGTTGGGCAAACTGTAGCAGGAGAATCTTGCTTATGCCAAGAGATTTCAGAGTGCAAAAGATAGATAAATGTATAGGAACCAGCCTTGGGCTCCAGCTGTAACAACATTTCTCTCCACATTGTGAGACAGATGCTGTGCCTGATAAACGCAAAAATCATGCAGGGAAAGTAGCTTTCTAAATCACCTTCTAAACCGCAAATCAAGGAGTTCCGGTACTTTGACTACTGCAGCTAATGGGCACACAACAAAAGGCATGGCAGGTCCTGGGGCAAGTAGAGATAAGCCCTCTTAAATGCCCTCGGTCTTTCAGCTCCTTAACAGCATCCTGGTAACATCAATTCAAACCACATCAGTTCCCCTAATAATCCACATTAAAATAGTTCTAATGCCTCATTCCTACTCAAGAAAGCTATTTGTCCAACTTTTCACTAACAGTGACGCACAGACATACCATAGATTTTCACCAAGGCCTAATTCCACTGACATTACTCCTCCACTTCATAAGCCCACCATGCTCAATTTACAAACCCTTCCAGACTGAAACTTTCCGCTGCAGATGCTGAGAGCACCCATAACCTCATGATCAGACAACACCAGAAGTGACATGAGAACATATGTACACTGCAGTGTGTCAAGGACACCTGAACAAGTGCAGCTCTGCACAACACAGGGCAGTTACTGTGCAGGGCCAGGAGCAGGATCGGACACGATGGGCAAGTTTGAACATAGATTCATTCATAACAAATGTCCCTAGGTGTGAAAAGTCATGGTCCCTTTGGTGGGTTTTACAAACTGTGAAGTCCAGCATTCCTGGCTGAAAAGACCACACCAGTTGAATGTATTCCAGCTTATTGGCATAAACTCGTTTAGAAAGGATATTATGTTACATTCTATTCCCCCAGGACTGCAGTCAAACCACGTATGCCTTGCTGAGAGATGATGTTTTCATTGTAACCTAGAGAAACATGCAAAGTAATTTACACAAGAATACGGTAAACAGATATTCCATTTGGAATATTTTTATGTGTCAAGATCAAATTCAGTTATGTCCTGATGAAACTTAAAAGTAAGGCAGGTTTTTTTTGCTTTAGAATAGAGACTATTCCTCTTGATTTAACACACGGAGCATGGAAGATAGATATTATCTATCCTTTGTCCTGAATCCTTTGACATTTGCCACAGCTCAAACACTGATAGTATCATTAGGGATAAGCTTAAAATTAGATAGATAAGTAAATAAACAAAAATCTTTTGAGAAGGTTTTGTTTATGTTTACAGCCTGCTGTCCCCTATGCAGGGATGCAGGACAAATTCAAAACCTGGGGCCTGTATTCTCCATAAAGATCTCTGCCGAAGATAGGGAAAAAAAGCATTCTGCATTATATACTTGTATTGCACTAATTTTAAAGTCTTACCAAAAATCTATAAACGTTCAGTTTCATCATTCTTAGTTTTTATATGATAGGTAATTAAAATACACAAGAAAGTGAATATATCTATAATTTATTTGGAGGAATACAACAGAGTATCATTCTTCTGCTTTCTCAGGCATGCCTTCCGATACGAGAATCCTATCTCTTAGCAAATATATATCCAGGTAATTGTCTCCCTGATGATGCAAGTGTTCCTTAATACTACAGGCAACATTCTGTTCCTGATGCTACTGATTGACAGACTCACAAAGAGCTAGGGGAAAACAAGACATTACACCTGCTGTTAACCATCTTTGTTGGACAATGCTATGCTTACTTTGCTCTCAAAAATTTGAGATTTTTAGGGACAAATGTGCCTCAGAATGTGTGTATCACACCTAAAGACTAATTTTTCTAGGTTGGTCTTTTACCTTTCCATACAGCCAAAAGCATTCTGCTTTACAGGTAAGAAATACTGCTTCCCATACACAAAGCCATGTAAAAAGGTATTTCAGGAAATAATGGATTTTTTTAAAACCTACAAAATAAATACCACACCCCAAACACACCCCCTAACTTGTTTTCTGTTTGAGACTCATAGACTGCCTGCAGGTACTGCTGTCCTCATTCTGCCTCTGGGAAAGGTGATAAATCTTATCAAGAAGTAATTAGGACAGAGAGCAAACTGTACTGTCAGCTGAGCCAAGGCAGATATACTCTGTTAGAGTTCCCTCTCCAACACTTCCCTCTTAAAACTGCCTACTTACCAACTAAACTGACCAAATGAGTCAGTTATTGCAACAAAATGATGTAATGCATAAAAACTTTGAACTAGTAACCTTCAATATTCTTTGAATGCTCTGGAATAACCTCTGCATTAGTCAGGGAGCAGCAAGTACAGTTTGCAACTGCCTTGGTGAGTCATGAACAAAAAAACTTGGCATCTCCCACAGGTTTGTGTTACCCTCCTCCTCATGTTCTTCCATGACAAGCCAATGTTTCCCAAACTGGGCACGTAACATGAGCACATCTGCAATGCTGGCTACATCCCTGCTAGATCCTGCCAGTGATTCATTCGTGTGTGCCCCAATCAACCTGAGCTCCTCATCTGTGCTCCTCTGTGTTTACATACACATATCCAATAAAAAGGTGCATTCTGCCTTGGATATTCATCCAGCTAACCTTCACCTGAAGACAATCTGAGTGTCTAAGTAGTCTAGCCTTACACTTCCTGTAGGTGTTTTGTGTCTGCAGAATTCCAATTCCTCATGAAATCCACTGAATTACAAACAGCATTTTCCCCGTTATGTAGTCTTCACTAGCTTAGACAATCCTTCTGTAAAGAGGCAAACTTCAAAACCTACCACTTTGAGAGATGTTTTTGAAAGTTGCTCCTTCAAGCAGTAGGCACTGTAGATTAGCACCAGACCTACTCAAAACATCTGGATATTTGTCAACACCAAACATCCACCAAATTGTCTCTTACAGATCTTTCCTTTCAGAAATTGCCAAAAGAACCTTTCGAAGGCTTTTGACTTACTT
Source organism: Polioptila caerulea (assembly GCA_013397295.1). Classification (NCBI taxonomy): domain Eukaryota; kingdom Metazoa; phylum Chordata; class Aves; order Passeriformes; family Certhiidae; genus Polioptila; species Polioptila caerulea. The sequence goes on from VYXF01012584.1 coordinate 59,404, forward strand.
AATACAAGCACTAAAGGCAGTCTAAAGACATCTGGCAGTGCCTAGGAAGGCAAGGCATAATTAGTATCAAGATACGTAAGGTAGGATCACCCATTGTATTTAACTGCAGACTAAAATAGATTTGATCAACATTTAGCTGAATGTATCACTGGTAAGGTTTGAGAAGATGAGGACAGTTTGGTTTGGCCTCTGTTGTTTGAGGTTTTTTTCCAATAAAAACAGAACTGGCCCAAGAGTCGAGCATGAGAGTTACCATCTTTCAAACAAAAAATGCCAGCTATAATAGATGTTTGCCTCCTGCTAATGCAGCACTCTTCTAGCTGGTTTGTGTCTCAGTCACTACAGATAGTAGATCTCAATGGACAGGCATAGAGATTTATAGCTATTGAAATGTCAATTTCAATAAAACTTCATCTCTCTACACAATGCACAAAAGTAAAGGTTTGACATCCTTTTTCTGATGCTGTATTAGTCTGCATGGATCATCAAGACAAAAAAAAAAAAAGATACTGAAACTGCAGCAATCCCACAACAGTCCCAATCAGCAAGTTTATGAGAGGTAATCCTGTTCAAGAAGCTCTTAAGAAAGCAGAAAGAACTCCCAAGAACACTCTTCTTCTCCATACAAAAAAATCAAGAGATTTTAAACTTATAATTACTAAAAATTTAACTCAAAATTCTAAACAGCTTTCATAAAATACACCTGGCAGAAAACATCTTAGTATTTGCTGAATTCCAACATTAAAAAAGTATTTACTTATTTTAAAGCTAAATACTTGGAAGCTGACAAGACCAGGATGCAGGGCAAGCTGCACTGTTTTACTCACCAGCTGCAGCAAGCCCAGAGTGGTACCTTCCCAACAACACAGGCCCAGATTTCTTAAATCTAAGGGGGAATTAAAAGGAATTAGCATGTTCAATTGGGAAAAAGAACCTGCTGTCATCTATGCAGCTGGGAATTTGTGTGTATTTGGACAGCAGTCCTGGGTTAATGTTTCTCTAGCTTCTACAATTTATACAGCTACATCAGAGTAGTCAATAAGCTTAAATGAAAAAAGAACAAATATTAATGAGTGAAAATGCCAGTTTCTTGCACTGCTGAATAAAGCACCCTCACTAACTGCATGTGCTCTTTGTAAGCAGGCAATGACATCTTGGCTGACACATCTGTGGTTCCCAACATCCTCTGAGTCACGAGTGAAGCTACAGCTCCTGCACAGCCCCGATATCCGGTGTTTGCAACAGGGCTGTGGGAGCAGACCAGCAAGGGAGAAAGGCAAACAGCTGAGTAATGGATTCTCCTCTGATCCATACTGGGACATTTGCATCATCTCCTGCTCAACAGGACAAATCCAGGCTCTTCATCACTGAGCATCTCCAATTTTTGCCTTGTGTTAGTGTAAATCCATTTCTCTTCTTCAACAGCAGCTTTGGAGACTTCCATTTCCTTATCTTTAAATATTCAGGTATTGTGATAGTGTTTCAGCTTCATAAAAATCAGCTCAGGATCTTTTCATTTCTGGTCCTTTATGGGCATGACCTCATTTTAGAAAACATTGGAGAAAGCAAATATCATAAATACACCTTGTCATGCCAACTTTCAACAAAACAGATGTTCATTAACCCATGCTGACTGCTCCCTACAGAACTTCTCCATTCCCTTGGTCTCCTCGCTTAGCAAGCAGCAGAAATGGTTTGCTGCCAGAACCACTGGTGGCTCAGTAAGCATTCCAGCTTTCCCACTCAGCATTCCAAGCAGAGGAATCAGCCACAGAGGGTTTTTGCCTTTCCTCTGTTTAACACACTCATATGAAAGTTTGCACATGGCAAGCACTGCACATATTTTGGCATGATAGGAAACATCTGGGAAGCAGAGGCTAGAGTTATGGAAATCACCTTATTGGTTCTACAGAAGACAAATTACAAAAGAGGCCAGGAGGTGAGGACATTCCTGAAGTTAACACATTCATCACAGCGAGGGAAAGCTGCAAAGTAAACTTGAACTGCCTGCTACGACAACTCCAGAAGCTTTTTGCTGAGCCCAATGCAAATAACTGCTCTAACTTCCAAAGAATAATGGCAGTAATTGCCTAAGAACAGAAGGAGAGAGTCTCTCCATTGCTAGTAGCAATATATGAGTAGATATTCTGGACCAAAAAAGAGGATCCATCTAATTTTGTGTCTTGCCTAAGGGAGGTCGGTCTCAACACCAATATCCTTAAAGAAGGATAGATAAAAAAAAAAAAAAAGGCAAAAAAAGAAAAAAAGCTACAGATAATAGCTTTTCCTTAGAGAGAGCAAGCTAACCTGGTCATCAAATTTCCTTTGTGCAATTCCCCATCCCTTTCAGCCAAAAAGGCCAACACCCACTGTACTCTCAGTGATCCCCCTGGCTCCAATGTCTCTCTCTGATGTGGAAAAATCACTGCCACTGCTTACACCAGAGCCTCTTAAAGGTCCAGCTCCCACTTCATAACCCTGACCAATATCTAGTAGTTTTATGACTAGGAAAAAGTAATCCTTCAGCAAGGACAATAAACAGGTGACGACAGGAGGGGACTGCTGGTGAGACAGGATCAATCAAAAGTGGAGATTTCAATCCTTAAGAAATTCTCTTGTGGGGTTTAAAGATCAGCCTCTCTCAACTGCAGGCAAGATCCAAGTGGGATACATGGCTCAGCAAGCTGCACTCCTATCCACAAGGGCTTACCTGCTCTGAAGGAAATTTCCCCAAGAATTCTGCTGGCTAGTTATAATAGCGCTTTAGTACTGCAGTACTACAGTACTGCAAGAGCCTAGCCAAATAAAAGTAAGAATTGCTAGTCACCAGTGGTCTTTCTGAGACTGGAGCAGTCCTTTGGAAAGGACTATGGGCAGACTGCATATCACACCTACCAACACCAAGCACTTGTGGACTGACCACTCTGATACAACTCCTTGGAGTCAGTAAGGGTCCTCAGAAGGCTGGCAGTGCCCTGGAACCCATCTAAGCCAAGTTTGCAGCAGACTTGAAGAATCCATATGGCATGATCTTTCTCACTCAATTAAACACAGATGAAGTACAACTGCATTTTTCCAGTTTCCATAGAAAAGCAGCACTGAAAGCGACACTTTGGCTCAGCTTTTCTCTCATTTCTGTTTTGTAGTCTAGCTTCTTCAGAGACAGCAGCCAGATCTAACATACTTAAGAGGAGTAGCCTCTTCTGAATCCTATCCAACCTGAAATACTGGCTTTGTTGGCCAGAGGCCCAGGTGAGGCTGTAACTGTGACACTACATGCAATACCTTCACTTAACCTTTTCCCTCCCAAATTGCCAGAATGTATTTCAGCTATTTTGACATCTTAGCAACAAAGATCACTTCTTATATAGCTTTTTATTTCACTTTCCATTTGAGCATGCCTAATGGCACGGCAGCCACTACCTCAGTGCAGTCCCTTCCAAGCTCTGAGTCAGAGGCTGTGTCTTGCTAGGGCTCAGTCTCCCCAGAGGCCCCTGGGCCAGAGGCCAGATGCCAAGTGCCTCCAGTCTGTGCTGGGGAGGGGCTCAGCAGCACCCTCACCTTTGGCCAGCTGCTCACTCTGTTCCACCCTTCCTGACTCAGCCTCAAGGAACAGCCAAGGGAACAATGTCCTTTTCTTACTATTTGTCCAAAAAGGAGTCTGTAGGACTGGGCACAAACAGGTTCTTTGAACAGACTTATTTACAGAGAATCCTGCAACTTCATCATAAGGTGTTTATAAACATTTCTTCAGCCATGCCACAGCTAGCAGACTGAAAACACAAAAAAAAAAAGCTAAATTAAATGTTCAAATAAATTCCTGGGATGCATCAGCAGCTGGGTCATGCAGTTGTGGAACTAATTGTCTTTAAACACAGCAGCTGTTGGGGAGTTTCTATCCTTAGCTCCTTATCGCGGAAAGCATTTTCTTCCCATATTCAGGAAGAAATTTTAAGAAGGCTTCATTTGCCATTAAAAAACCCTTACAGTAATACATGTAGCATTTTTAGAAGGCAACTTTTCTGAAGTTAAACATTGTATTGGTTTTAAATATCACGAAAGCAAACAATGCACATGTATTCTGAGTAGGGTCACATCTGGAAAAAGAGAATTTGAGCAAGCTGGACAAAGGCGCTTCTAAAGCTTTCTCTTTTCCTGTGCTTAGTACACACTGGATTGTATGACAATTTACAGTGAGAGAGACCTTGGGAGGTCTCTGTTCCAACATCCTTCTCCAGGCAGGATCACCTCCAATAGGTCAGACCAAGTTGCTAGGGGCTTGATTCAGTCTGATCTTGAAACAATCCATGGGCATAAACTGCACAACCCCTCTGAGCTACCTGTTCCAATGCTACACTGTGGGAAAGTCCCCCCCTTACACATGCCCACAGAGATGTGTCTCTTCAACCACAGAAATTCTTCTCTTGACAATTCCCTCCCTTATTTTCCTAGCTGTCATAGAAACATACTCAGATCCCTGCTGTCATCTGACCCCTACTTGCCCCCTAATTCCTTTTGCTCACCCTTGACTTCTGACTTTCACCACAATATGCCCTACACCTTCCTGCCTTTTGCTTAGAAATGGCCCTCAGATTTCTTGCTCTTGTCTTCTCATCAATTCACTCATTAAATCTTCTCAGCTATAAGAATGCCTGCAGGTACATGCAAAGAAAGATCCCATGACACCTCTTCTGCTTGAATTCCTCAGTGCAAGATGAAGGATGGTCAGAACTTTTCCACTCTGCAGGTAACTGCATCTACTGAAGTCTCTCCTTCCTAATTCCAAAGCATTCTGCATGGTGTCACAAAAAATCTCTTATAAGCAGACCTAATGAATAGCAACTACCTTGCCCTCAGGTCCTGCCCTGGAGACTACCAGACATAGCAGTGCAGATGAAACCACATCTTCTACTGTGAGACAGTACTATCACGACTCCATGTGCTTACTTCTACAGAACTTCAGGCAGATGGCACATGTGGTCCAGCTGTGTAAACCATCCCCAAAGAAATCCCAGGTGAATAGTAGGATGAGGAAAATCCTGACAGATTGCTTCCCCACCCAAGGGGAAAAGGATTTCAACAACAACAAAAAAGATTACAGACTGGGATACCCTAGCTACCTTAAATCTGACTTGAGCAGTCAAGTCTTACTTCAGGTGACTCAGGATTACTCAGCTATCAGGAGAAATTATCAAATCAACCCTTTCACTCTGACACCAAGAAATAATGACGCTCGTGACACTTTTTCCTGTTAACTTGCTTGCCAAACAACCTTGTTGATATCTTATTTTATATAACTTTTAAGGCATAGAATATTCTTAGGCATCTCCATTTTGTAGCAGAGGAATGACTCCCTCTCTCTAAGCAGAGGGAAAAAAATAATGAACTGACCATAAGCCCATTCCCTCTCTCCTTGCACCTCTGGGGGGTGGTAGAGCTGAGGAGAGAGGAGTGGGAGGAGGGTGGTTTTAAGGTTTTATTTTACTTCTCATTATCCTGCTCTTGATTTTGTTAGTAATAAATTCAATTAATATCTCTAATTCAAGCCTGTTTTGCCTGGGACGGTACTTGGTGAGTGATGTCTCCTGGTCCTTATCTCAACTCATGAATCCTTCGTTATATTTTCTCTCCCCTGTCCAGATGTGGAGGGCAGTGGTAGAGAAGCTTTGGTGAGTGCTGGGCATCCAGCCAGAATTAACCCCCTACACTCAGGTATCACACAGCAATTACTTAGCAAACAAACAGCTAAGGAAGGTACTATCCCTGGGACAACTGCCAATACTTTTCTTCTCAAGCATACTACAATGGGGCTGCTTAGTCAAAAATCTGTTTCTCTCTCCCTGGAAATGTATTCTAATATTCCACTGTAAATTTTATTTTACACAAAGCATGACTTGTTTTATATAACATGTAACACATCACTCAACTCCATCCCTACGTTCTGCTTCTGACAGAAGCCACTAGTAAACATGAAAGCAAAACGTGTTAGAAATGGGACAGAGGAAGCCTCAATTTCTGTCCATTGTCTGTTAGGGATCCAGTAGCTGGCTCTAGTGACCGGTCACAATTGATAAGCTGATGGCTGGTTTCCTGCTCCAAACCCTCTTCCTCCTCCTCATCCTCCTTTCTTGGACACAAAGACATGCTGGACCAGTCTCTCAACCACCATGATCTGACCCTAACCTGAAGGGGCACCTTTGCTGGTGACTCCACTGAAACAAGCACTGCTTAAACCCTCGTGTTCTTTAGACTGTGTTTGTTTTAAAATAGCCCATAACCAACTCATTCTACAAAGTGAATCAAGAACCTCCACACCTTTAATCATAAAGCATACCCTCCACTAATTCCTGGAAAAATGTCCAGAAAGAAAACTAAAAATCCTGAAAACATTTGATTGGCTGACTGCTGAAATCTGCTGCTTATATTCCTGCTTAGCACTCAAGTGGGGCTGCTGCCCCAGTCCAGCAGAAGGAACAGCATCCTAACCCACTGTACTTCGAGTAATTAGATGGCTGTTCCCACTAACACAAGCATATACTTTTATACTTGAAGGAGTTGAACTAAAAAAGTAAATTAATTAATTTTCTTTCCTTCCAACCAATAACACAGTGATCACAAACAAGCAATGGCTGTTTCCATTTCTCAGAGAAATTTCTGCGGGAACAAAATTTTGTAAGTACATCAAAACCATCAATGCATATAAACTCGATGGAAATGTAATATTTTAAAGTCAATACATTGACTACATGGACTACTCAACAGTGCAGAGAAGATAACTCCTATGACTTCTGTTTGCTTTAGGAAGCAGAGTAGCTTCAGTGCAGGTAACACAAACTAATCTATGGAAAACCAGTGTGAGCGAGGCCTACGCAATGCTGAGCTGAGAACTGGCAGTTCAGAGAGTCAGCTCAACAGCCCTCCACAACCAGTGGCTCAAACTGGGGCAGCTGTCAAAAACACACGGCAAAAAGTAGGAGGACACAGTGGCTCTGATCTCTGCACAACGACAATGCAGAGAGAAAGGTAACTACAATGATGAGAGGAACAGGAGTTCATTTGGGGAGACCAGTGAGGCTGAGATTTCCATCAGGAGCAGAGAAAGGGTACAAGAGATGGGAGGGATTACAACACAGGTTAACAAAACTCATAAAAGCAATAAACAAGCTGAATATGCAGCTCTCACCATGTGTAATTTGCCAAAGCCTATAACTGTAGGAGCAGGGACTCCTGCAGAAACTAGAGTCAAACTAGGTTAGAGGAGATAAAACATTTTTTCACACTATGAGCAAGAAACTCACAGATCCTGCTACCAGCAGCAGTGGTAGAGAGGGCTGCACTCAGCAGGTTCAAAATGGGACCAAAGGCATGGAAAAACTGATCTGTAACCAGCAAATACAGGACCAGACAGGGATAGTCATGGCCCCTGGGAGGGTGCAGAAGGACTGGACCACAAAAGCATCCAGGCTTGAAAGCTTTCCTCAAAGTAGCCTTTGCTATTGCTCTCACAGGAGTTCAATTACTGGCCCAGATGGACTGTGTGTCTGACCCATTAGGGCATTTCTCATGTAACATTTATTCCCCCACACAAATCTCTTGGATTTGATTGGATCCAAAGTCAAGCAGAAGACTGAAATTCAGAACTTCAATTAGTGCACTGTTTTGGTATTCACACATACACACACACACGATCCTGAATGGATGCTACTTTCGTTGCACATATTTCTGGACTATCTTTTTTTTTATTGAAATGTGGACTGTCTTTTGGGAGTCAGCCAGCTGCCTTCAGGAGAAAATGCTGCTGAATTGCTGTCAGCTGCTGCGCTGGAACACAATACCATCTGACAGACAAGAAAAACAATTCTTAACGTACTTGCCACAAATGTGCCAGAGGTTAGCACCAGTGTTAGTTGTGTGTGTTAGACAAGAAAGTGCTCTCTTATACAGCAATCAGCTTGGGAAAAGCTAAAAATAACATAATTGCAGAGTACTGCGCAGCCATCCTCCTGTGTGTGAGCATTTCTGTATGTGAAGCTTATTTTCAAAGTTATAAAAAGAGTATTTAAGAGAAATAAACCCATCAGCAAAAAATCCATCCTCTGCATAAAACCCACAATTCTCCATTGATACAGAGACAGTATCTTTCCCTGTTAGAGAGTGGAAATAATAAAGTAACTTGGACAATAGGCCTGAATTACTAGAAATCATTTAATAGCAAAAACTTCATGGAGGCTTTACTTTAAAACTATTGCTTCCCACAAGACCAGAAAATTTGGGAGATCACACCAGAATTAGAAAGTGCCTGCCTGACAAGTCTGAGACTGAGCCACATACCTTTCCTTCCTCAAAAGACTATTCTGATAGCAGACTTAGTTCAGCTTATTTACAGGTTTGCAGGTCACTTTTTAACTTGTCAAAACATATGCCAGGCATGTGTGCAGCAGCCAGATAACTTATAATTTAAGTAATTTCTGAAAACAACATGCAGAAACAAACATTTAATACAGATGATTATCACTTATACTTTGATTTTGGCTTCATACTACTATCTTTGCATCACTGTATTTAATTACACTCAACATTTCCTTCATGAGTCATCGTTGCATAACAAACCTGATAGCCACTTTATGGGTGTGTTGCAGGTTTGCACAATTAAATGAGTCTATTGGACTGGAAATGATGATTTGTATTAACTGAAAAGATCATGTGGCTGCACAGTTTGTGGGTGTTGGTTTATTAGAATGGAAAGTGCCAATTAGAGAAGGAGAAAACAAAGACAAACTAATGATGTTTTAAAGAGAAGAACCTATGACTTCCTGGAAATGCTAAAGTTTATCTGGGGTAGGATTTCCAGGTGCTAAATTACAAAGAAAATTATTCTCTCTCCATTCATAAGCACACAGGAAAGGCAAAGGAGAAAGCACAGACAATGGAGGGAGAACAAAACACAGAAAAACCCAGGAACAGGACAAAAGTTTCCCTGCCAAGGCCACCACCACCTTGCAGCCCCTGCCCAGTAAAGTCTGCTCAAATTGGTCACACAAGAAGCAGTAGGGACTCATTGGCGACCATGAGCTCTGAACCCATAAAGGGGGAGGGGAGGGGAGGGG
>VYXF01012584.1:78152-108589 GCA_013397295.1 Polioptila caerulea
GCGGGAGTCCCTCTAATGGGACGGGACCCGCCCGGGGTCAGCGGAGCGCGTAGCCACATTCTTGGAAATCAGCGTGGCGTGCCACGCGTTTTCTCCCTGACCTGAAACAGTATCAGTGTTCTCTCGCTTCCGAGCTGCTCCTCTCGCTCCTGTGAGTAAACAAGAGACCGCACTGTGGGCTCAGGCTCTGCGCTTCGCACTCTAATTTAGGCTGGCTTAATTTAGAATAAACATTTCTTTGTGACTTAATGCCTCATTACGCACTTATCCTCGATTTTCTAAAATAGCCAGTCTGTGGTGGTTAAATCTGGAGACATCGCTGTATCCTTTAGTACTGACAGTGGAGCCTGTGACAGCAGAGCGAGTAGGCCGGGGACTCGGAGACTCCAGGGGTCTCCTGTCACTGGAGCACTGACCGAGGGCCCTGTGCAGTATTCTGAAGTAATAAGCAAAAAATTTATTGTGCTTGATCCAAAGATAACAGTACCTCATTAAATATTAACTGTATGGGAAAGGCTCTGGGGACACGGTCTCTTTGGTCATTTTGGGAATACCTGAATCTTTGTTGTACTGGAATGGCAGGTGAATGATGCCTCTGCATCACAAATGCATTTGTGCATTGCATTTATAATCCAGTTAAACTGCTCAATTCGCCTGTATTATTCATTCAATTTACTTTATGCACAAACTTAGCTTTCTTTCCTTAGCAATTTACCTATATGGGATAATTTTCTGATTTTTTTTTTTTTAATAGAAACCTACCTGTTGAGTTGAGGGGCATATGTTCTTGGTGAAGCGCTATGTCTGTCATGCTCTGCAGTACAGGACTTATTTTGGAGAAAAACAGTTCCATTTCTCTGTAGTAGAAAAGAGAATTAAAACTTATCACAGTCTGTCTAACACTATGGTAATGAGTCTGAGTCAGCTAGAAAGGAATTTTTATTTCCTGGATGTAAGCTGTCTATATTCACATTAAAATTTTCAGGAGGGTGAAGTACCATACCTTAAGCATGCATCTGAAATTTGACAAGCAGAGGCAAGGCAATTGTCTTGCTATTTAATTATTAGTTTTCTACTGGCAATTTACAGGTTACTCCCATGTGCTGTGTAGGACTGTGAAATGGTAGCCCAAATTTTAGCTGAACTTAAAACTGCTTGATGAACTGTGGTTCTTTGAATATATTCCAAATAGCTGAGTGTTACAATCTTAATGCAGAGTTTGTCTGCTGTTCAGTTGATTTGTCATGTTTGATTTTGCTGTTGTATACCCATAGGATTAGTTTTATTTGCAAGCACCCATAATTTGACTGTTTAGTGATCGTAGTCTTAAATTCTTTACCACAGAATGGTCCGTTTCTGGTTGTCAGAATATGTAGAAAAAGTTATATAAAAAAAAAAGTTATATCTCAAAGTTAAGAATGTCATTCATTTATACAACAACTGTAAAGAATATAATTCCTATAAATGGAAATGCCTTCTGAGGCCTGTATCTGATCATGCTTTGGCCTGTGACTCAGGAATACTGAACTGCACTGTGGAGGTTTGGTGCATATTAAAGAAGATCTAATTATTTATTAAGTGAATAGATTTAAACTAACCTTCTCATGAGACTGTTTCTGCTAAGTGTTGGTTACTCAGCATTCATCTAGCTGCAAAGACAGAACTACTTGTGGGATAAGAACTAGAGAAACAGAACTTTAAACATTTTTTAGAAGTATTTGGAGTTCCAGAATGTATATTAACAGCACTTAGGTTTTTAAAGTCCAATACTTGGAAGTCTGAAATACTTAAATATGAAAAGGGTTGGCTCTATCTCAGGTACTTATGTTAAATAGAAAGTCAGAGGAGAAAAAGGAAATTACATCACATTGTCAAATAAGGAACAGCTAGCTGGAGTAGATGACTTGTAGTGCAAAAATGTGCCCCTCCTCCTGTGAATTGTTTCTGAGATTTGTTAAAGATAATGTGGTGGCAAGGTGAGCAAAAATAGGTTGTGGATTTAAGGCAGACACATTTCTTCCCCTCCCAAAAGGGGTAAGTAGGTCTTATTTTTTTCCTTCCCCTTTTTCCCATTTCTTACAAGAAGTGTGTAAACTCCTTGTCAAGAGTGCTGCCTCTATAAAACCTGTTGAAAGTTTGTACAGGCATTCAGAAATCTGTACATCAACTTGCTGTATTCCATAGCCAGTCAGTGAAACATTCTAGAGCATGCTTTGGTCTACTGTGCATACCAGAAAGGTTTTCTTTGTTATGATCTTCACTTGCCTCGAATATTTGGTTGCATTAGGCCTAGGAGAACAGGGAACAGAGAAATAAGATTCTGTGTGTGATTAGTGATAGGTAATAGGTTGAGCTAAAATATATGCAAATGCTTCTTAGTTTCTAAACAGAGGATTGCTGTTGTCATAACACAAGTATTTATTAATAAGTATCTGTATGAAAACTGTATATTTGGGATATTTGCTGTAATTCAACTTACCACAAAAATCTTTCCACAGTTCTCACTATGTAGATATGCTAGTCTTTATGGATACATCTGACTATTTTTGGCTTACACGTAGCCATCCTGTTGAAGTCTTAAAGTATTTGCCTTTGTAGAAAAAAAAATAAATATCAATCTCCTCTCCAATAGTTGCTGTTATTGATATTTGTGAATGCAGGAAGACCTGGATGATTACAAGTCCCTCCTTTGCACTGTTACTTTGCCTTTCAGGGAAGGGTGTCAGTAGTTTCCTAATGCAGCAGCAAATCTTCGAATTGCCTTGTCTTGTAAATGCCCTGTAGAAATTACCAGCCATACTTTCAGTTTATACTCCATTTCTTTCGAATAACACAAACTTTACCATCTTCAAAAGTGCTTCGATCTTCCTAAATGTCATAGACTGTGCATAAGTAGGTCAGACAAGCAGAGTAACTGAAAGCTCATTCTGTGCAAATGAGCAGCACATAAATGTGAGAGCAGGAATGTTTTGTTACTGCGTACTCTTCATTTTCTTTAGCAAATACAGTTTGATGTTTGATTTATAGCTAAGTTATAGCTATAAATGGCTATTTATGGCTAAGTTTAGATCCTTAAACTTTTAAGGAGGCAGAATTGGGACAGCAGTGAAAACAGCAGTCAGCTATTATATCTTCATGGCTGACTTTTGTAACTTTTATTTTTTTTCATACCAATTATTAGAATATAAAATGTACTACTCAGCTTTAGTAAGAGCATGCTGTCTAAAATACAAACTTTGTATTCAGTTACTGTTCTCATGTCTCCCTCTTAAGATACTGTTTTCAAACAAGCTTATGCATGTTTTGAAACACAAGCACCATTTATCTAGACTCCACTGAAAAAGTGACTAGATGGTTTAGTGGAAGCACTACCTCTCTTGATACCCTAGCTTAAGGCACAGAGGACAGTTTCCTTACTCTAAATGGTCAAGGCAAATCGCCTTTGAATTCGCAAAAAGGTCATTGATGAATGAAGCAAGTTTTATGGCTATGTAAATTGTGCTTTATTTTTTTAATAAAAGAAGACTGATTGAAACCAGTGAAAATTACCTTTTCCTAGAGTATGTCAATATTTAAGTCTGTTTCAGATGTTGAGCTTAGCATTCCAGAGAGATTTCAGAGAGGTGATTGTGCAACTATCAGTCTTGAGCTGAGATTTAGACAGCATTCAGAAAGCTGACACAGTAATTACTAGTAGTGGTTTAGGCGTGGGATTTGGTGGAGGTTGGGCTTCTTAATAAGCCCTGCAAGGGTTGTATGTTAGCACAGCTAGCACATTACATGTGCTCTCAAACTACAGCAGTTGTTCCCCCTCCTCTCATTTTTATATCATAATCAATGTCTCATGGCCTGTCAGATCTTGTACACACACTGAGGCAGAGTACAATCATTTGCTGACTAATCAGTGTCCTGTACCAGCACTTTTTTAACTTGTGAGTTGCACTTGGCTTTAGAAATATTGAAATGGATAGCAGGCATTAGCCTTAAGCTCTCTTAATTAATTTTCTTTCTTTTGTAGATTTGTTGCTAATCAGATAGGATCTGTGAGGGACAAAAAAAATCACTGTTCAATGCAGTGTGAGCTGATAAGATGGATGTTTTCTTTGGAAATTATGTTGATATGAAGTAATTTTATAATTGGTGCTATATGTGTACTGTGCTGCTTAAGTCATTTTGACAAATGGGTATCTCTAGTGTTCTGCTCCCCTGAAGAGAGGGGTTCTGCTTGCACTTACAGAATTATGTTACTGCTTCCCAGGGCTCTGTGTTTTTATTTAATTTTGCTGTAGTTCCTGTTATTGGGAAGGGTCCAACTGAACTGTGTTATGCAGAAATTTCCAGGGTTAAGCTAGCTTTTTAAGGAGGTTGTCTGAAGAAGAAGAACATGGCCTTTCTAAAATCAGGAGGGTTGAATGAAGTAGGACTGTGCTGCAGTACATAGAACATTGGTTTGGCCTTCGTTTGCTTCTGTTAAAGTCTCCTGAACTAGAGTTATTCTGAAATGCCTGCCTAAAATATATTGGGTATCTGGCAGTGAGTAAAACAATCCCACTTCTGTTGACACAGCCATGATTGAGAAAACCATCACACTCCTAAAGAGAATGGGGTTAGGTCTCACACATCATAAATGTACATACACTCAGAAGCTACTGTTTGCCTAAGATGATCAATACTGGACCCATTCCAAACTGAAAGAGTGCAGCAGAGTTGTTCTTTCTCAAACAATTGTTTATTAATTGCAAATAGTGATTCTGGATTGCAAACTAATCCTTGGGCACCTGTTTTGCAGTCCTGCTTAGGAGTCTGCCCATCCCTCACACTGCAAACAAGTATAATGGATCTTTCCTCCTAAAGAAAAAAGGGAGATTACACATCTGCATAGAATGCCTGGCTTTGGGCTGATTTACCATAAGCATAAGCTACTACCTGTGTCTGTACTGCATTTTCTTGCAGTACCACACTGTGAAGGTTTTTTTGCCATGTTTCCTGTGCCCTGATATAGCCAGCCCTCAGTTGCTGGTTGACTTTTCTTTAGATGGAATTCTTTTGGTGGAGGGATATGGACAAATTCACATTAATATTATATACTCATAGTATTGATTCTCAAGAGAGACAAATGAAACTGTTTTGCATGAGGTTTGGTTTGGTAGGTTTTTCTGTATGTTTTTTTAAACAGACTATATTGCACTTGCTGAATGTAGAATATTTGTGTAGATGAAGCAGAGACCCAGAGAACATATCTTTTATAGTCTTGGACTTAATTTCTCCTGCCTTCAGAATGCTGACTAATTTTACGTTGTCTCTTCCCCTCCCTGATGAGAGTCAATTTCTTCCGTTGACTGTAATTACTTACTCAGTATAAAGCAATTGCCAACATATTATTTCTGCCATAAATGGGCCAGATAAAGCATTCTTCCCACAATCAAAATAGATTTGAATGTGGCAGGGCAGTTTCAGCTGAGATTATTTCAAATCACTAGATTTCCAATTTGTTTGAAATAGCTAGAAGACTTGGGGCTGTTTTAAAGTATCTTAATATTTAAGTTAGTTAAAATAGTTACTGTTTTATGTAAACAAAGTTTTAGAATTCTAATTCAAGTAGTCAATAATTTTGCTTATTGGAGCAAAGGCTATGTAAGATAATACTTAACAGTTAGGCTGTTACATATTGGCTACACTGGAAACTAAATTCTTTAGCAGAAAGATACTGAAGACAGCTACTGGAGGGTTAATTGTTCTAAAAAACTTTTTAAAGTAACTTTTTTGTATGAATAACATGTTCAAGAACTGAAGTTGTGGGATACACAGTTGCCATATATCAATACCTTAATGTATTTTTCCTTTTGTTCTATGCAGTGAAGTTCTTTAACAGGACTTACCTATTTGGTACTTTATTTTTGCAGTCAGACTCAAAACAAGAAGCTTGGTCAAGTTTTCCAGTTGGCAAGTATTAGGACAGGAGGCCTTTTTAACAGAGCTCTTTAATTCCTTGAATACTGAAATTTCAGATGAGACATGGAACATCAGGTTTGTATTTCTGATATTTATGTGCTCTCTCTTGAAGGGAATGAGAACTGCAGGAAACCTGCCAAGTCCTGAATATCAAGGGTTGTGAGAATCTTCAGAGAACACTGCACAATGTCAACTGCAGGAGTTGCTGCTCAGGAGATGAGAGCACCCTTAAAAACTGGATTTCTTCACACCAGTCAAGGCATGGGCAGTCTGAAAACCTGCTGGGGTACCCACAGTGGATTTGAAAAGTGAGTGAGGCTAAAATTTATCTATTGCATCTTCAAGTCTATGAAACGAGTGTTATGAATACTTGTGCCAAAACAGACCTATGGTTCATTTACAGTGAAGGCTTTTTTTTTGCTTTTTTTTTTTAGTACTTTCTTTAATGTGGACCCTATAGCAGTGACATATAATTTAAACCCATCAACCGAGCAACGTTTGCCATCGTCGGGTAAGTCCAAAGTCTGACAGGCGTGTTAGGAAGTGTCAGGGATTTGTCTCCGGAAAATCCCTGCGGGCCTCGCGGGCACCAACGCGCTCCGGCCGGGCCGCGCCGCCCCCTGCCGGCAGCTCGGGGAAGTGCGCCTGTTCAGCACCAGCCGACAAAGGCGCTTTAAATACAAAACACAGCCCCCTCCCGTGCGCCTCGTACATGGGAGGCCTCTGAATTGCCATTACGCTTTTGATGGAAAAAATATTTGGTAAAAAGCACTTGCTCTGTTGTAGTCTTACGCTGAGATCTTTGTAGGTCTCTTGCTTATGCTTGGGGTCTCTTGAACCGCCTCATTTTACCAGAGCACTGGTCTAAAACATTAAGATAGTCTGCTGCTATCTTAACTAAATGCATAAATCCACGACCAGATGAGATTTGTAATACCTGCATTTCATTACCTGGCGACATTAAACAGATATTAGAATTAAATTAAAAAACAGAAATTAGAATTAAACATCTGTTGCGTTAGAAGGAATTAAATATGCAGTGGCAGAGTCATGTGCTGAAGTGTTGCTTAGAAAAGTGTCTCTAAGAATTTCTCACCTTTTTAGGGCACTCTTCCAACCAGGCTTCCATTAATGACCACATTGCTGGAAGTTGCATCCAAGTCCCGTCTCAGAAATCCAGTCCACCTCCTGTAAGTCCCAAAAATGAACAGCCAATTTCAAGGTATGACGACCATCTTGTTCCTGGCTTTGGTAAACTGTCTTTAACCATGGGCTGTGTTTCTGAAGAAACACCTCCTCACATGCCAATAAAAAATGGACCAATTCAATTTCTGTCTGCATCTTCTCATGATCGCAGCTGCAGGCCACTACCCCCTCTGCCTATATCTGAAGACTTTACTCCAGATGAGGTTGACAAAGAGGTAGAATTCCTGACTAGCTCAGATACTGACTTTTTATTAGAAGATTATGAACTTCCTCCTTTTAAATCCAGTGCTCCAAGCCGTCGGAGCTTTAGGGGCTGTGGACAAATCAACTATGCCTATTTTGATACCCCAACAGGACCAAAACCAGAAGATGCCAACCCCACACAAAGCCTAAATGTGTACATATCCAGTATTTATCCTCCTCAGCAGCTGCATCGACGCCTGCGAAGGTCCCATTCTGGGCCAGCTGGATCTCTCAATAAACCCATAGTAAGACTAACTGGACACTTAAACAGGTCATCTCCAACTTCTGATGAAGATAAACCAGAGATTCCACCAAGGGTTCCCATACCCCCCAGGGCTCTCAAGCCAGACTACAGAAGGTGGTCAGCAGAAGTGGCTTCCAGTGCGTACAGTGATGAAGACAGGCCTCCCAAAGTACCCCCCCGAGAACCTTTGTCATGCAGCAATTCCCGCACCCCCAGTCCCAAAAGCCTTCCATCATACCTCAATGGGGTTATGCCCCCCACCCAGAGCTTTGCACCTGATCCTAAGTATGTCAGCAGCAAAGCTCTACAAAGACAAAATAGTGAAGGATCTTCCAACAGGGTCCCTTGCATTCTTCCAATTATTGAAAATGGTAAGAAGGCCAGTTCAACACACTACTATCTGCTACCAGAGAGACCTCCGTATTTGGACAAGTATGAGAAATTCTTCAGAGAAGCAGAGGAGAGGAGCTCTAACAGTGAGGTTCAGTCCTGGTCTGGTGACTGCACAGCCACCTCAGCCCCAATAAAACTGGACTCAAAACCCAGAATGGACATAGGTGGTCCCCTGAAGCGAAAACACCTGTCCTACGTGGTTTCCCCTTAGTGTCTGGGGGCACAGTCTCAGCTCAGTTGTTTGGGATGGAGCTGACCTTTATTATGTTACAAAGTTCTTACGGTTCACAGATAATGAAGTAGGAGCAGTTTGTCCTCTGAGAACTGAAGAGTGGATGGGAAAGTCCTCTTATGCTGCATATAGTTGATATGTTTCTTAAGACTTTTTTTGTCTGGATATGTAAGCTGAAAACCTACAAAGATTCCACAGAAACATGGAATGATAGTAGTCACAGTTGGCCAGTTGTATGTTACCTAGATGAACGTTTGGTAGTCAACAATATTTTTTAAAAAAGTTTTAAAAATCGATCTTTGCTTAAGAGTTCCTTATAGAGCAGAAAACAGACCAAGTAATGCAGTACAGTTTTTTATCAGCTATTTTCCAAAATTCCTTAGTAATTCTACTGAGAACAGACTATCCTCTTTTACAAGGATATGTCTGATAAGAAGGTAAATATGAGATCTGATAGCCACGTCAAGACTTGGCAGGCATATTGGAAGTGCATTTTGAAAGATTAATCAATCTTACAAATTAATTTGAGGCTAATAGACTTTTAAAGTGAGTTAGGTTTTGTGAATTCAGTTGCTAGACACACTTGGCTCAATTTTGCAGTTTTTCCTAGAAGAGACTTGGACCAGCTATTGCTAAGCCTCTGCTGCTGCTCTTTTCCTGCTGGATCCTAGAAATGTGTGAATGTGCCCTGAGCAGCCACAGGGTTGATATTAGGTAGGCAGTAACAACTATGTGCTCACCTAGAGTCTGAAATTATGACTGTATTAAATACAGAAACACAGCACAAGCTGGTCTTGTGTTCTGGTTTCTGTTCAGTATTTTAGGGGAGGAGGAGGAGGAGAGTATGAGGAAAAAAACATTATTCCATTTATGAACAGTGTCAGTCCCATCTCTTGCTGCTTCAGATGCTGCTTCTTGCTGTTTAATTTTTCCTCACTGTGCCTCAGGCATTCACTGAAGTTCGCTGAGGTGCCACCTTAGCAGTTTCTTGTGCTCAGTTTGGTTACATTTATCCTCTTACAGATAAGCACAAGAGAAAGGGTGCTCATTAACAGGGGTACAGAAGTTGAATGTGTTCCTCCTAACAGAAGTAAACAAGGTGTTTACAGTTTAAACTGCTGAATGAGATGTTTGAGCTATTTTAAAGCTTACTTTTTACTTGTTTTAGTACAAACTAAATGAAGGTGAAATACTTGCTATAGAAATGCACTGATATTTCTGCATTGTGTACAGTATTGAATGAAAAATAATTCACTTTGTATTTTGAATATTGTCATGTCTTGAGTTTAATAAAGTTATAAAATACTTATTTATGATACATTTTGGTTTTTGCTTTATTGAATAGTGCATGCGATTGCATTTTAGTTCTGCATTTATTGGAAAGTTCAAAGTTAGTAATGTTCAAAGTGCAACAGATGTTGAATTCAGCTTGCATTTAATTCAAGATTTCTGCAGAAGTGTTCAATAACTCACAGTGCACACCATTAATTTTAATTCCCCCCTACTACCTGGTAGCATGGTATCTATAGTTTTGTGCTGACAATAAAACATCCTGTAAGATTAGGTTATCTGGCCTAACATTGTTAATGATTTTGGTTTTTTTCTAGAGTCTCCTATAGCATGTTAGCCACCATGGTACAGAAAGAAGAGGGCAGTAGTGTTCCTGTATTCAATTTCTCACCTGGTTGAAAAAAGCATGGTTAAGAGGGGAAGGAAATTGTGAATACTTATCATGAAGTGCATTTCACCTTAGTAAACAAGCCATGGATAAGGTTACTGAAGATAGAAAACATCACACAACTTTGATCCTCTGGCTGTGCATGCAGGCAAACACTTGCCTTGATCTGGCAGTGTGGATGTTTCTATCAGTGGGCTTATTTCAGAATAAAACAGGGTACCATCCTTGGAATTGTACTGGATGTGAAAAATGTCAGATGCAGTTTTTCGGTAATGCCCAATCCCTTGGCTCTTATGTCTTGGAGGATTGCTAAGTTTCATTGTGGAAGGTGCTTAAACACCTACTGCTGTGCCATAGCACTAAGAGCCCATGCAGATCAGTTTCAAAACATAAACAAGTTACCTAATCCTGTGCAAGGCTGTCAACTCATATTCAGACTACTGAAAGCTGTGCTTTCCCTCCACCCCCTGGATTTTTCTTAGATGAAATGGTAAAATCTATACTTAAAGCTGCTCATATTTAAGGGGAAGGCTGCAACTCTAGGACCCCAAAACGTAAACTCTCAATTACACCATCACTGCTGCAGCAAACAGATTGACACTGCCAAGCTGCAGCTCTTTGTAGACTGTTAGGGCTGGCACAGACTCAGTAGAACCCCATCTCAACCCAAGTAACTGCCCTACAAATCTCTCCTGGCTTTTGCTTCTTGGTCCCACTCCATTCCTGATACTCCACATTTTTAGCTTTAACATATCTGGTATAAAATAGGGTATTTGTTACAGTACCTCCAGCCCTGCGTTCCAGTACATATTTTCACTTCTGTTAGCAGTAGAGGTGCCCTAAAGAACAGCTCATGTAGCAGCAGCAGATTTTTTACTTGAGATGCACACAAGCTATTATCATATTAATAGCGTTGAAAAACTTAAAACCATTCTAAAACGTGTGCTTTTGAATGGTCTTACATTGCCTTTTCTGAAATTCCTAAAACATTTAAGACTTAACCTAACCTTCATGGGTTTTTCTCCTAGGGAAAAAAATTGCATACTCCTTTGCTGATGGTATTGGTATTGGCTACTTAGTCCTGAGTATTAAAAAGAAAAATCACTGTATTGATGTTAGCTTTCCTATTTTGAGCTGTGTGTCAGCTGAATTACAGCACAATGTTAAGAAGTTAACATTTCAGAAGTTAAGCAAGAAATTTCTTAGCCCTGAGCAAGACATTCAAACAGGTTACAGAGCTCACCTGCCTCTTGAGTACAAGGAAAGTAACTTACAAGCAAGTCTTACAGTGTTTAAGTAACTTGGCAGTTTTTATCTTCACAATTCTGTAGGAACAAGGTCTCACTGAGGACTGGGTCCACAGTTCAGTGGTTCTTTTTGTGAAGAGGTCACTGAAAAAAGCAGGTGGAAGCCTTGCATATATTCTTAGACACCAGATTCCTGTGCTTTGGGAAATAGTCTGCATGATCCAAAAATTGTATTTTATTTTCCAGGTGAGTAATTAAGGCTGTAGTGCTGTGGGGGAAGCTTTGCAAGTTCTCGCCAGAAGACATTGCTCTGCTCATCCCCTGGCACATGATAAGACTTGTCAGGACTCAACATGCTTTTGCAACAGCCTGATCACATGTTTGAATATTTAGAGTTTGGACTCACTTGGGCAAGGCCTGACAGCTTGCCTCTGAGAGCTAGATTTGACTGGAATAACCACACTTCAAAGCAGTTACAGCTTGATAAACTGAAGTCTGGAGAGTCAAGGAGTTTGTGTTGAAGCAGGGAAGAAAGAGGTGTGTGTGTGGAAAGGCAATGCTGCTCAGAGCCTCCTGATTCAAGGTGCAGCTTACCCACACTGCTCCCCTGCCCTCAGCACTCTCCTTCTTGCCTCAGGAGCCCTGCTGTGACCACCGAGCCACGTCAGGGAGGACTCCTTGGTGTCAGGAGGCAGCAGCTGTGCTGGGGCAAAGGGGTTGTACCACAACAAACTATGCTGAACCCAGGATCATTGAGATCTGTCTGGCAGAAAAGCTGCTGAGAATGGAAGGAGGGTGCTGGATGACCTCTCCCCTAGGCTCAGAACCATTGATAGCACAAGCAAAAGCACAATGACTAACGACTGACAGCAAAAAGCATCTGTCATATTTACCCTGGGCAAGGGTTGGTGTTGTCTGGTGTTGCTTGGCTGCTCTGCTGTTTGCAGAATACCCTTTACTTGGTGAGTTCAACTGGCAAATCAACCCAGAGGAGCTGAGTCTGGCTGGTAACTAAAGGAAAGAATGTTTGCCTCGGTATACCTTTTCCTGAAAAGAAGAGGCTGTGTTAGTACTAGGTGACTTGAAAAACCCATTAGCTTAACTTCACCATATTAACTTGCTGTTAAACAGATAAAGTCAGTAAATAACACAGAGCTGTAGCTAATCATCAGCTTCTTTTGCATCACAAGAGATAAACCGAAAGTAAACCTGATTCTGTATGGAAGTATGCTGATTGACGACATAATCAAAATCTACAGTCATTTAAATGTTGTTGCTGTCATTAAGAGTTTTCCATTCACTCCCAGACTGCAGCAGGCACAATTACTACCATCCCGAAACTGCAGAAGAGCGCTCAACAACATCACATTTGCTCCTCCTGCAGCCTTGGTTTTGTTTTTAAAAACTCTGAGTGAAGTGTTAAGTTTGACATGATAAAGGAAAGCATCCTTGTAGTCCAGGAAAAAGACACCAATTTTGCAAGGGCAGTTACTAGAGTAGAGTATTTGCTGAAGGTGTTCAAACTAAGTCTTGTCAGGAATTCAGGGTTAAGATGATGGCTAGATCAGTCATGGTGGAATTCCCAGCCTTCAAACTCATGATTACAGACTGTGGCCCTTATAAACACTTTTAATATTATTACAAGCTGTATGTTAAATACATACTCTCTGGATTATGACAAGAAGGAAATTGGAGATGAAGGTAAACCCTCATTTTATCTGCTTGTAGGCACTCTGCAGTTAGGTAACCTAATGATTTTCTTTGGGTGTACTCAATGTTCCTGGGGTAAACTTTTGTTTTAAAGGAGGCTAATCTTTCAATTTCCATCAGCTTGCTTTTCAGAACAGTTTGTATTCATTTAAAACTGAAAACATACAGCAAATGTTCTGTTTCACACAGCTTCCTGGCACTGAAAATCTAGCACACAACGTTTAATTATACTTATTAATATTCGTTAAATAGCACTGCAGAAATTTCTGGCTGCTGAGCTTGTGATTAGCATTTGTAAACTGAAAGAGGTATTACCCCCACCCATCCTGCATCGTAATTCAGGCCTTGCATAATCCCCTCCCAAATGCCTATTTTCATCCACAGAGCTCATTATTTTTTCTGAATCATAAATGGAAGCCACACCTGTGATTGCTCACTGTTGCTATATTATTTATATATTGGTGTGCACCTTGATCCCAGTTGCGGTTAATTTTGGAAAAGGTGTTAGGTATTCCAAATTTTAAGTGGCATGCCACTGAAACATGGGAACCATGACTGCTATTCATTTCCTTACAAAGTGATTCAGAGGAAGAGATGCTTCTTTCTGAAGATTAAAACTGTTGTCCACAAATTATTAACATGTGAAAGCCACAAAGGAAGAAAAGTGCAAATACACTGCCATGAAACACCAGAAGGAAAACCATCCCAGATTATCCCACCACACCCACTCTGAATCTGCTTAAGGATGCTAATTACTAATCACATTGAATTATCATAACATCCTAATAGGCTCTCCATGCATAAAGTCTCTGGATCAAGCATGGGGTCATCAGGCTTGACACAGAATAGCTTCCCCTGCCCACCACCTACCCAGGTGACCAAGAGACATGTTCCTGTTACCTATAATATTTATTTTAGATTTGTTAATGTGTTTATTGTTTTCACAACCACTTCAAGGACAGAGTGAGCACTACTGAGTGCCCTATGGAAGGCAACTGGAACACACAACCAACCCTATAAACTTTGGAGTGGTGAGGTGTAAGGCTCTCCAGGAACTTACCAGCTTCAAGGAAGTTCACACAAAGGACCATGAACATCAGCTCATGCCATGTTGAGTCCAGCTGCTCCATGGCAAGGTGCAAGGGAGACACCAGTGAATAGCAAGTGGGCCTCTGACAGGTTACTCATTGCCTTGCAATCCCTGTATTGTCATCTACTGGCTGTTAAGGCCTAGAGGAAAGAACCATATTAGGCTGCACTTGGTGACTTCATTGGTCCCGCGTCATATGGGTAAGTTATTCAAGAAAAGTTTTCCTGCATCCCAGTTGCACTTAGAGCTTAAGCAATTGGAATTGGGACTGGGCTGGTGTGATGCAGAATCTACACAGCACCAACACATCAATAGGCACGTGGCAGTGCAGAGGCCTCCAGCAACTCAGGGCAGAAGTGAAATTACACACCCTGACACATTCTGCTCCTCGTGGGATTCAATTGCTAGTGGGAGGGAGGGTTGTCTTTTCAGAGTAACTTCTCATCATAAAAAACCCCAATGAACAAAAGTAATAGCTTCATTAAAAGCCACAGGGACAGACAGCCCTCTCTCAGACACTTTTAAAAATGGATGCCAGCAAGGTGAGTGTCAGTGAGCTCCTGCCTCCTCCTGCTCAGAGGCTGAGGGAGACTCTCATGGGGCTCTGAAGAAGAAGGGCTAATCTGAAGGATGGATGAACTGGTTAGTTCCTGAATTAAAGTTAAATAGTTTAGTGCTAGTATTTTGTTAAAGGCAAACAGTCTAAACATACATATTGTTAAGGATGAGGAGACCACGTGAGGACATTTCCTTCTATAGTCAATCATATAATGGCCAGTAATGGGTGCAATACACAATTGTTCCATGGGAATATCCAAGGATCCTATCACTCTACAGAGAATATTTCCACTGGAGGAGCAGACCTCTCCACTAAGACAGAGACAGCAGGCAGAGCCAGCAGTCCAACCCGAGCTGGAGGTGATGCAACACAGCGCACAGGAGAGCTGGAGCTTGCTCAGCCTCTCGGGCTGCTGGCGCCTCACAGGCCATTGCAGGCTGCTCTGGACATGCTGCCTCTCGCAGGCCACACTTCTCCTGTCATCTGAACTTAATTGGACCAACCTGATCAAAAGCAGTCTCCACGATAAGACAGGATACTATTGCATGCCCTGAAGCAGCACGATGAGTAAGGCAGCTGTTTTACAAGCAGTTCAGTTCACAATTTAACACCAGAGCTTTATGTTGGGCCAGTCAGTCACCTGCAAGGGAGCAACCAATGCAACACAATTGCAGAACCCTGGCTTTCTCCAGCAGCACAACAGGAGGCAGGCAGGCTCACTGGCTGTGGCCCTGGAGGACTTCGTGAGACTGAATATTCCCCCGAGAGGCTCTATGCAAAGTCATGAACAAGTGGCCAAGACCCAAAGCTAGAGAGGCCAAAGCCTCCAACTCCTCTTTGTGACCTATGGAAATGCCTGTGGAGAGTAAGAGCAGGGAGGGGAGGGCAGGGCAGGGCAGAACACGGAAGGGAAGACTTCATCTTTTATCCTTATTATGGGTGATTGGGACAGAACCATCACTGGGCACTGGACAGCAAATGTCACCCTAAGTGCCTTTTCTTTCTTTTTGAAATTATTATTAAAGTTGTTAATGCCCTGTAGTTTTCCAAAGAGAAGGGATTAAAAAATAATTTATTGCAGGGGACTTATTTGAAAGTTGCCAGCAAAGACTGTGTCTCTGTGAGTCCATCCAGAAACTTAGAGCTGCCTTATTACTAATTTCCTAGTACAAGAATTCCTTCACCTTCTACATAACTGAAAGGAAGGTAAAGTACTCCTTTGCAAAACACTGTGGAAGAACAACTGAGTAGTATATCAGATGTGGTCATGAGAAAAGTCAGCACAGATCTGTTGCCAGTTGTCTCAGAGACTGCAATTCCCTGCTTAAGACCAGATTTCCTGTGAAAAATGCAAATGAGGGTGCTGTGCCCATCAGTGATCAGACTCATCACTACCCAAGGTAGCAGCTTAGTTCCTGCCTATTGACCAGTCACTATCTTGCCCTAGCTGGTGACTTCAGTGTGAGAGTGCTTTTTCCATGTCATATACAAAGTAATACAGGGGAAGGTATGAGTCTGAGACTAGAGCTGCATGGACGTGGAAGTAGCAGTGTGTTTCTTAAGAGAACTCATTAAAACTTGAAAATATTTCAAAGCACGAAAGTAGGCAGCTCCCAGAGTTGACACTACTTAAGAGTAGCATGTGTGCAACTTTAAAAAGTGGTTCTGAAATTACATAGAGACCATTCTGACAGCATAACCCATTGTTACTTAACAGCACAGAGAAATCAAACACCTAGTTTAGAGAAGAGCTGTAAGAATCCCAATAGAAAGATGCCTCTTCGTAGTACAGAAATTCTGAAAATTCTAAATTCTAGCAGCAAAAGCCCTGAACAGAGTCTTTCAGAACCAAAGTGATTTCAGCTAAACTACAGTGCAGGAATTATCCTTGTTGCCAGGTTTAGAGCCAGCAGATGATGCTGTATTGCCCAGCACCAAATCCCATATTCTCCAGGAGTAAAAACAGTGGGACTGGTTGTTAGGGAGCAACAGCAGCAGCTTCTCCCCAGTGGCAGACAGTGACCAAAAGCACTGGTGATGGTCAGCTAGAGCAGGACCAGTGAGAGGCACAGCCCTGCAGGACTTGAAACAGGAGAGCTGAGCAGGTCTTGTGGATTCACAGAATCATGGAATCATTAAAGATGGAAAAGACCTTTAAGATGATCAAGTCCAACTGTTAACCCACCACCACCACATTCACCATTTAACCATGTCCTCAAGTGCCATATCTGCACATTTTTTGAACTCTTCCAGGGATGGTGACTTCACCACAGTCCCTGGGAAGTCTGTTCCAATGCTTTACAACCCTTTCTGTGAAAAAAAAATTCTTAATATCTAATCTAGACCTTCCCTGGTGCACTTGAGGCCATTTCCATTCCATTCCTCCTATTTCCAAAGATGGGGCATACACAAGTTCTGTGGGCAACTTGGTCCAGTATCTGACCACAGAATCATCAAGGAAGAAAAGTTTCAGCCAGTATTCCAGTGATCAATCATCCAGCAGGTCTAAAACAAAGGGGCAAGTCCAAAATCAGAATGGGAAGCCTCCTCAGCAAGTCAGGCTTACCAAAGACCAAAGCTATGCCCAAGCCTTAGCTTATGTGGAGCTCCTGGGCCATGAGCACAGGGTGCTGAGGAAGCCGAGGTGTGACTGGCCATGATGGGCTCTCAGTGCCCAAAGCTGCTGTTCAGCCCTGGAAAAAACTGTTTCCATGCTGTTTGAAGGAATGATGGTCCCCACTTAAGAAAATTTTCATTAGGAACCAGCAGCAAATTTAGGCCAATACTCTGGGTGCCCTGAAGCTGAAAGCAGCTTTTCTGGAGCATGTAAAGCATTTAACTTTGAAAGCTCCTATCAAGACCCTGAAAACTGACTCTGGGAAGTCCTGATCAGAATACAGGACAGCTACCAGTGGGGAACGTCACTTGCTTTTCACTAAGTCTTGAACAGCAAATAAAAACACAGAATTAAGGAAAATTCTATTTGCTACAAGACTGGACTGATTAAGTCACAAAATTACACTTTCAATTTATAGTCTGCTGAAAACCAAAGATCTTTATGTATCTGGGACCATAGTCAAACTACACAGTTAACAGTGGAAGAAATCCTCTGTTCAACACAAAGCAGACAAAATTTTAATTGGACAAACAGCTGCAGAAACTGCCATTTGAATTCAGAGGATTCTTTTGATTCAGAACAGCAGCTCTACAAGATTGTGATGAAAACTGAGAATCCCAATGGAAACTCTACTATAACCATCCATGAGGAGAGGATGGCTGCAATACTTTAAAGCTATTTCCGAACCGAGCACACGTTTGAACTGCAGGCAGGTTCTGTCTGTGGCTCAGAGGTGCTGCCACTGTAAGCTGTAAAAATAATTACACCATCAATATTTAGAAATCAGAAGGATTTGCACAGAAATTTCCCTAGTCCTGCTGGGAAACTTCCATCAGCTGGGAAGACTTTAGTGTTACCACTGTTACACAAATCTCACTAGACCCAACTCTGCTCTTTAGAATATGAGTACTTGCATGATATCCTCAGACAACTTTTCTTCTTCTTCCCTCTACCATTAGTGAAATGGCCTTGATTTACATTGTAAAAGTACAGAAGTATCTACATGACTTGGAGGGCCATAAACCTTGTAGGGAGGAATTATTTAAGGTTGTACAAAGGGTATAATTAGAAGCTGTTGAATGAAGTAAAGCAAACAAACAAGCCCAAGTATAAAAGCTTCCTCTCAATCTGTGGTGCCTTCTAGCACACTTGTAGAGAGCAGAAAGGCTTCTAGAGCTGCTATAGAGAGTGTGACACACAGCACTGCAACCCCTAACTGCTGCACCACCTAGAGTAGCCCTCAGTGCACTTTGGCAACATGGAAGGATTGTGTTACCTAAAACACAGGATGCTGGTTTTCGCAAGCCTGGACTTGCTTCTGGAACCTATCGTGCATGTCAGCATCACTTCCCAAGTCCCTAAAATAATAATGTACTGTGGGTGTACTAAGGATACAGAGACTTGGGCTCAATTCCCTCCCATCTGGGCTGTGTGGCTGGGCCTGCTCTGCACACAGAGCTCTGCCAAGTGTCCAGAGATGCTCCCAAAGACAAGGGTGAGGTCTGCCCTGTGATGCCTTCCACACAGGACACATGCTAAGTGAAGGAGCTGGGCCAGTGACTGAGGCAGCAGCACTGCAGGGATTCCCACAACCTGCTCCTTGCCCCTGCCCTTTCCTGGATGCTTCTCAAGAGGTGGCAGGAAGAGGCTGAAGGCCAGATAAATTGTGTCAGCAAGGACAGCCTGTCCCTTTTTGTTGTTATTCACAGAAAGCCTTTGATTTCCTGCCAACGGATAATGCTGCAAGAACTGGAGAATATCCATCGAAGTTCAGGGCTAGGGAGTGTTGTCAGAGCCAGGCTGTCAGCTGACAAATCAGGGCAGCAGGGAGGCACATCTGCTCTCATTTTACAGATTTTCCTTTCTTTCCATACCACATGCAAGACCACATTCTAAACACGCTAAAAGATCATCTAGAATTCTGGGCAACAATTTATTAATTAGTCCAGTATTTTGTTGCTTATTTTTCAAGCTTCAAATGCTATATCCCCTGCCCTACTAAAGTATAGTCTCCAGTGTGATTCTGTGATAACAGCAATGCATCCTTTCTTCTACAGGTAGAGTATGAGAGCAGTGATGGGGATTATTTCTGTACTTGACACCTTCTTACTTCTCTGTCACATACTTATCTTTCCAACCAAGTCATAGGTCACCCAGGCTGCTGGAAGACAGGTATTTTTTATCATTTTGGGATCGCTGCTTATGTTTGCATCATGATGCATCTTTTTGTTGAAAGAACAAACAAAATAATCAGATTAAGTAACTATTCTTTGCTCTGATAGTCACTGTAGGTTTCATACTAAATGATAAGCATATACATAAATGGCTAGCAAGCTGTCCAAGGCTTGTAATTACTGGATGAAGCATATTCCCTTGTGTGCTTTTACAGCTCTAAGTACTAGTGTGGAGGCTGGTTTGTATCCATTATGGTTCTGTTTGTCTCCACCTGTCTCAAAAGTAAAACTTTTGTCTCTCCAGGAAAGCATCCTTTCTCTGATGCTGAGAGTGACATACTCCTGAGACAGGATTTGCTCCTGCTCACAGTACAGTGCCGTGCACTTCACTTTCCCCTTTTGGAAAGAAACTTGCAAAGAACTGCAACAAAACCAGACAGCTCACTCTCCACAGGTTTCTTCTGCCTCTTCTTCAGTTAGAAGCTTGTCAGTCTGAATGAAAATATTTCTCATCACTGTAAGTATTCACTGATGGCTCCAGCATCCATGCCCTCTTGTGTACATTCCTGCTCCTAAGCCATATAATACTTCTCAATTCCCAAAGAGAACTCATTCTCAATGATGCATTTAAACCCAGAGAATAACCAAAATCAGGAGGAAAAAACCCCCCACATTATTCTTGAGAGATGATCTGAGGGATACAGCAGATGCCAACTGGCTGCCTTCTCTTCAGGAAAATAACCAAGCCCCCAGACCCCTCAGCTGCCCAGGAACAAAATGCTAAATGTTACATAGAGAAGAGTGGATGAATTCCCTTCAGTTTAAGCCGAGCTCAGTGGCAGCAGATACGAAATTACCACAAGTTCTAAAACTAAAGCTTGCAAATAATAAAAAGGCACAACATTTCTAGTGTACATGAAACAGTGAGGAGAAAAGTGCCTCATCCTTCAGCAGCAGGTAAAAGAGGATTTTATGAAAAGAGATATTGAAATGTGAGGAAAAATGCATTTTGCTAACTGGAAGCCAACTTTTTTCTCTCAAATCAGTAATTTCCTTCGTAACACTTAACCTAAGAGGAAAATTAGCCTAACCTTAGTTCATACATTTATTTACCCTAACTGAAAGAACCAAGTTAATGACACAGAAAGAGAACCCAAGTAAATTCAAGTTTGCTGGACATCTGCAATGTAAAAGGTTGAGAACAGGGTCAGCTGTATGAAGGTAACTGTGATGCAAACAGCATTACAATATTTTATTTACCAAGACTTTGGCTGAATACGATGGAAGAATCTGCAAGTTAAGCAGATACATATATGGGCTCTAGGCTCATTTTTCTGAGTGTTTTTCCTATTACCATTTTAATGGGAGTGGGAAAGCCCAAATATACACACTGAAAACCTCAGTTCTGTAAACTGAACTCCCTCAGCCTTGGAGAAAAAAAAAAATTATAATCAAATTTGTGGACACTTTGCTGATGCTTTATATTAAAATATTTCTGCAAGACTAAAAACAATACAAGCATGGAAATATTTTCCTTCTAATGTTACAAAGCAGTGCTGCCACCCAGGAATGCAGAGCTTTTCCTGTATTCTGAATCATGCCCATTTACAAACCAAGTAATTATTCCAGATTCTAGGACAAAGACTCTTTCCATCATTTGGTTTACATTTGCATGGCAAGACCAGTTAGATGTGCAGATTTACCACAGAAACTTGTAAAATCTTATATAGATTACAAATTTTGCATATCTTGAACACATTTCAAAGCCAGAGAAACATATGAAATATTTCCTAAACAAATTAAGAGACAGAGCATAGAGTTGAAGCAGTTCTTCCAGTAGTTATTAACACAGACATTTCTTAATTCTAAATTTGCAAAAGTATCCATGTATTTCATTATGAAAATGCAGTAATTGAGAATGAACTTGTTTCCCATTAAAATAAGCAATCATAAAGACTCCCATGCAGCCATTTTCTAAAGTTCAGACTATGCACTTCAGACATATGCAGAACCAGATCTCCAGATGCTGGGGTAACTTCAGAGTCCAGTGAGGTGCCCTCCTTAAGCATGACTGCTGACAGAGCCAGGTAACACCAGAATGATTTGGTGAAAGAAAGGTAGCAAAGACAGAAATTGATGCCAAGTTTTTAATTCTCATGGGAATACAGCTCCATTACTTCCTCCAGAGACCTGTCCAGCAACTCCTCTAAACTGACAAAAGCTCACTTAAGCCATGCTTGCAGCAACTTCCAATTTTTAGTAAGCAGAAATAAGCACTGCTACTGGTGGCATTCTACCACTTCCAAACTTCATGCTTTATGCTGATTATTAGCTGCCCAAGTAGCTCAGTGGATCTGCAATCATTTAATAAAAAAGACAAATTTCAAGGTATCATGTTCAACCTGCAGGAACTCTGGAGTGCTTGACAAGGTATGAATATTCACACTTTTAATTTAGTTCCAACACTGTCAAAAAATTAATACTAGTTATTTGCCTTATTTGTACACAAAAAATTAAACATTGTTTTAACTAATTCTAGGTTACAACTTCATTATCTATGTCGTGAAATCAGAGAGTATCCTGAGATGGAAGAGACTCACAAAGGGCATCAAAACCAACTCCTGACTCCACACAGAGCAATCTAAAAGTTAAACCATACAGCCAAATGTTGTGAGAACTATTGTCCAAACACTTCTTGATTACTGGCAGGCCTGGGGCCATGATCACCTCCCTAGGGAGCTTGTTTCAGTGTTTGGCCACCTTCTCATTTCAGCTCAGATTTCAGAAAAACTGTGTGAGAATCTAAACAGATGTTGTTTGAATAGTACATGGTGGTAAAAAGGTTTCATGGGTCTGGGTTGGGAGAAAACACAGAAAGGAACAACACACCAGCAGGGATGCTCCATTTTTATTTACTCAGCAAACATTTTTCCATGTGATTTTTAAATGCCATCCAAGAACTAACTAGGATTATTAGATGCTGGTTGCTTTCTTGTGATGAAGCTTTTTGCTAATAGGATCTTCTTCCAGAAATGAAGACCTCTGGTTTGTTAAGGTATCCCAGATCAGGCAAGTACAGTTACTAATTTCACCCACAATTAATGTGTATTTACAACCATGCATGTTACAGTTATTCTACAAAGGATAAGACTATCTAAATTTGTCCTAGTCCCTATCCCACATCTGGATTTCACTCTTTCAGTATTAGAGGTGCCTTCACCTGTTCAGCCACTTCCTTCCCCAGCAGCGTTTCCACAATGGCCAGCCCAAACTCAAAGCTGGTGCCAGGCCCACGGCTGGTGAGGATGTTCCCGTCCTTCTCCACGCGGCTCTCTGAGTAGGAGTAGTGTGCTTGGGGGAACACACAACAGGGAGAGGGTCAGTGTCCAGCACAGTGCCCACAGCTGCCTCAGAGGGCACAAGGAGCTCAGCACTGTCTCCGAGCAGCTCATCCCTGCCTGCTGTCCTCAAGAACAGGGCCCACAGGGAGCTCATAAAAAAGAAAATGGAATGCCCCTCTGACTCTAAAAGCTCCTCAAGAAGCGCCCACTGAGCCTGTCAGCTCCCATGAGGTTACTTCTGGAAGTCAGACTGCTTTTGTGGAGCTGTTCACAAATATCATTTTTTCCAAATGCACGCAGAAGATATTGGGGGAACCCATCTGCTCACCTCCAGCCTCATTAATGCTCACAGAATGACCTTCCTAGCATTTCACCATCACTTCCCTTAGGTTGGAGAAAGAAGTGTGGCATTATCAGCTGCCTCAGAACCAAAGCATTACTCACAGGAGAGTGGGAAAGGTGCTTCTAGAGTTTGCTGTTGGGACCACTAAGGCAAAGAACTAAAGGGGCAAGAGATGGCTCAGCCTCAAGAGGATAAGGCGATAAATGCCCCTAACATGACAGAAGCAGAAGAATTCCCCCGAGGATGAGAATGTTAGTACAGCCCTCTATTTTCTCATGATATAGACTCAATTCAGTGAGAAAAATAAGATAAAAAAGCTCTTTTCCTTTCTTTAAATTCTGGGTTCAGGTAAAAAAAAAAAAAAAAAAAAGAAAATCTGAGAAGGGTTTGGACAGAAACATACCTCCATTCATCATTTTGTCTTTGGCCAAAGGATGCGTTGTGACTTTGCTTCCATATCCTATACCATGTGCCAGAAGGGCAGTAGGACCTGAAAGAACATGAAGTTGCACCAATGATGAACTGCTTTCTACTACAAACACTTACAAGAACAGACATTTGGGCATTAGAACCCCCAGGGGTCAAAGTTCACTGTGGACAGACTACTTTTTATTAAAACTGATGCCAGCCCTATCTCTGAAACAAAAAGCTCTCACATTACAGTGCACCCATGACTGTGCTGCCTTTGAAGAAGTAAGGAATAACTCACTTCCAGACATTTTATTTAAAACTGCTTGGCATTAAGAAACAAAAGGTCTGCATTTCAATCTGAACATTAACTACCTACAACTACTTTACAACCTTGTTAAATCTTGAATTTAGAGACTCAACAGATAGGATTTCACTTGAGCAAATCTCCACATGCTGCAGCTGTGTGCCAAGCAGTATCTTGGACAGATCATGGACTAACTGTTCAGTTTTTTTGTTTCAAGAGTATCTTTTTTCTTTTCCATACTTCCTCGTTAGCCTGAATAGATGAAAGAATTTGTGTCAAGTGCTAAGTCATCAGACAGGAAATCCCTACGGGAATTAAAAAAAAAAAACAAAACTGAAAGCAGGATTTGTCTGACATGAGTTTCATTTCTGGATTTAGTACAGGAAATAACCTCTTTTAAGTTCAGTTGGAATAAGCTCTAAAAGTCATCCTGCTTACAAGCAAAGGCCTCTACTGGGCAGGTGTGAATTTGGGTTGTTCTGCAAGAGGCAGAGATAAAGAAGCAGAAGAGTATCATTGCTAAGCTGAGGAACATTCACAGCTCTGTGTGCCTAGCACCTAAATGAGGAAGAAAAGCAGAACCCCCTCCCACCAATGTACCAAAACCAAAAATCCCCTCCTGGAACACACTCTCACTGCCTTTTATGCATTCATCATCTCTCTCCTCACTCCCAGGTTCGGGTCCCTAGACCAGTCTTTAGCTGCAGTATTGGCAATTTTTCACCTTGCTTTTTAAAACACAAATCTTACAAAGTCTATGATCTGGATATCAAGCTGTGCAGAATATGCAAGCAGGCAAACCTCTCCTCAAACCAAGCCCATTTTTTGCTGTAGTTCAAGAAGGGTGAGACTGTAATTCTATATTTCTGGCCTTCTTTCTGAAGCTAAAGGGCAGGAGTGATTATGTGAGATAAATTTACAGCAATGACATTCTGCCAGTGCTGTATACTTGCAGAAAGATCACCAGAATAAGCCCTTTTAAAAATACTTTTAAAAAAATCCTAGCACACTACCTTTCACTTTTTATTTTAAAAACAGTAACACAACTGATTGGAAAGAACTAAGTAACAAGCAGAACTTGCAGCAAAAGCATTCACAATTATTTTAGAGATTTCTCTGCTATTAAATTTACAAAAAAATCAGATGCTGAAAGGTATATGTATATACACAGGCACAAATTCCTGGAACTAAATTACAGGAACATAGACTTGTAAGACAGGAAACTGTCTTTGTGCTCCTTCAAAATATCCAAATGCTTTACGAAGCAAAACACTTTGTTAACCCACCTGCACATATTGCAGCAATCAGGCCTTTTCTGCTTTCCTGGTCCTTCAAAATGTCTTTCACAGCAGCAGACTGTATGAAGAAACATCACAAGTCATTGTTTGGTGTTGTTATTTGAAGTATGGTTGAAACAATTCTCACTGAAATTTCATAAATGTGTTTTGTACACAAAATCAACTGGAATTTCCCCCCCTGCCTCAGGACAGAGGGCAATGAGAACATTAAAAAGGAAAAAAACTGAAACCAAGACATACTTGCCCCAGAAGGAAAGAGGAAGGAAATCAGAAGGAACTGCAAGGAAGTACCTGACCCACATGAAAGCTGGTTAACCCATGGCCATAGAAAGTTGTTTGAAAATACAGGACCAACAGAAAACAGTATTCATAAGATACCTCCAGACAGTCCCTATCATTCTTGAGAATATTTATATGGGATATTTGTCTCATACTCCATGGCTTACAAACTGTGTGATAGCACCTAAACCCTATTTGATAGATCAATTTGTTTGTCTGCTTCCTTCCAGAAGGAATTCATACCACCATTGCAACAGTTTTGCACCAGAGACAGAATGCTGCAAAGGAGCAGAGTCCCTTAGGTTTGGACAGTTTTGTGTCTCAGCAACAAATCTTCATCTGCAATTGTTTCATCTTCATATGAATATGAACAGAGATCTTCCCATAATGCACAACACCTTTCCATTTTTATTCTGTTTTACTAGGTACTCATGGCCAAGAATTTATGCAGTTGTCACACCTACATAATCACAAGAAGGTCTAAGACCATTGACAGTTAGTTTACTGATTCATTCAGAAGAGAATTTTTAGATGCTGAACTGAATCTGCAGGATTACTAAGCAAGTGCGAACCCCCCCACTACTCATAAGAATATCCATGAATTTTTAAAATGTCAGAACTTTACCTCAGACAAGTTCTGAGCTCCAAGGTTCCCTCCAGGCAGGACCACGACATCATAAGGCCCCTAAACATAGAAAGATAAAATTGTCCTGTTGAATAGAGGCTGATACATACATTACAGTTTACATACATTACACTGTTTGAAGACCACTACAGCTGATTCAAGTGGCAAGCAAAGAAATCTACCTTTTCTTTCACTGAACAACACTATATGATCAGAAAACCAGTTCCAATTATGAAAAAACCCACTATTTCCTGTTCCAGGAAAAGCCTATTATCAATTAAGTCTCTCACAGAACTGACTTTTAAGCCTAAAAAGCACTTAAAAGCTTCAGCTCTTGTCTTGTAAAGGCAAGCAGTTTTGCTCCAACCTGTACAGGTCTAACTATAACATTATTTAGCTTCCCATCAGAACTTTTGAGTTGGCCCAAATCACAGTATTTTGTCAAGCCAACTAACAGGAAAAATAAAGCTCTGTGACTGATGCTTTGCAAAAACAAATACCTGGTCAGAATGAAGAAATCTGTCTGAATCTAGAAGGCTATGAAGCAGGATACCACTGAAGAGGAGCACAGTGGGATGTGCAGCTCTGTAATTCATTGCTACAGAGAGTTAACACAACATGCACTGTATGTCCAAAGGTAATGCATGAGCTTTCTAAGTTCACCTCAGGAACTGTGAGAAAGATGATGCTGGCCATTCTATCAGAGAAGGGTGATGACCAACCTCTTTCCTGGCATCCTCAAGACTGGCATCAGGACAAATGAAGACATCTCGACTGCACTGCACTGGTTCTTTTCCTGTTAGGCCTGCAACAGTCACCTTGATCTAACAGGAGAACAAATACATCATTACAAAACAAGAATTTGGGGCACTTTTCTTATATGTTAGTTCTTAAGTAGTACACAGAACAAGCAAAGCCGTACTAAGAGCTTGTTCCTCTTATGACAGCCAAAATGGGGAGCACAGTGATGGAATGACAAAGGTGGTGGGAGGAGGTAATTTTTATTTCAGTCATTTCTATAAAAGTGAAGTTGGTATGTTTATTTTAAGTAGTTTTTTCATTCCTAATGAGATGATAACAGTGTGTTACTACAACTGTAACAAACAGTGTGAGGAATCCCAACAACCAGAACTGTAGTTAATAACTGAATTTGAAAAACAGCTCAAAAAAAGCTATGCAATGTCATGAGCTGTGATGTACTGAGCTTTACAGACCCCTACAAAAGAGGCACTTCCAGTTACTATATATAGAATTAGCTGTGTTTTCTGACAGAGTAGGATTTACTTGAAACATTTGCTCTAGTCCACATTAGAATTGTATTTTGAAAGGTTACTAACAAATGTCAGTTGCCAGCTGAGGCATGCTCATTAGGTGCATAGCACAAATATTTGCTAACCAGTAAGGTGATGAGGGTAATTTTTCACACAACAGACCACACACTGAATTCCTGGCAATGAGCATCAACTTGAGGCAATGATTTCCCATTGACCAGGCACACATACAGATTTTTCACTGTCTGCATACTCACCCCAGCTCTTCTCATAACATCAGTGGGGATTACAGTTTCCATCTCCTCTGCCCCTTTAGCCAGAATCACCAATGCTCTCTTTGAGGCCATGTCTTGATGGGCTGCTATCAGGGAGATGGTTGTGAAGGAAAGGGCTGAGTGGGGTAGAAAGACAATGCAGTCAGAAGGCAAATTCCCCCATACAAATCCTTCCTTATGTTGAAATTGAACAGTAATTTGTGCTTTTGCATATTCTTTCATTTAAACCACCTCAAAATTGTTCACTAGCTTAAATCAATATTCATAGCAATCCTGTTTAACTAAGGAGCTTTCTAAAAAGAATGCATTATGATATTAAAAGATTAAGGCACTTGTGCATGTGGGAGGCACAGCACATCAGCAGCAGAAAAGGAAGCAGCTTGGCCTAAGCAAGATCTTACATGACTTGTGTCTGCCAGAGAGAGGGGTTCAGGGTGGGTGGCAGAGCTGTTTTCAATTTGCACACTCTCACTCATTCCGAGACACTGACTCCTACCCAGGCCAGCATTTACAAAAAGGGCTTGCATGAGGTTTGACCTCATGTCTGGTTTTCAGTTCCCACACAGCATGCCTCATAAGGAGTTTCCTGTGACTTAATAGTGACTCGACCAGTGCCCCTGCAAAATCTCACTAACAGATTTTCTGGGTTATTTTGCAACTTTGTGGGGGAAAAAACACATGTGCACAAGTGTGATGGGGGAGCAGACGACAGGATTTAGCAAATGGAACAAACTGGCCTTAAGATACATATATTTTTTTTTAGCTTCTAAATTCAAGTTGAGGTGAATGGCCAAATTTCAATTTGAAGGTTAGGTTAAAATAACTTTACATCAACTAAAATACCCACTAATTCATGCAGGTCTGACAGAAGTCTGTGAAAGCATCTATGATATGAAAAGGCATTTCACAGGTTACTACTCTAGAAAACAGAGATTTTTGTCCTATGCAGGGACCTTCCATCTAGAACTGCATGTAGCACCTGGAAAAGCTCTTCATAAAATGTGATGCATGTTTAGGTGCCTACACAAAATAAAATCATCCTCACCCTCCTTCAACTTCATCTGTTCTCAGGTTTGTGCCCTACTGGTAGCCTCCTTCAGAATGTTATTTCTAGAATGCAGTAATATACACCACAACATCCCACAGCATGCTGAACTAGCCCAAGCAGAATAATTCACTGTGTCAAATCCTACTTTTAGGGCAGCTTTATGTACTGTAAATGCAAAGCCCACTGATCAAGTACACCCAAATCACAGGTATTAGTAACAACTTCAGGACAAGCTTCTTAACTGCTTGCCTTGAGGGTACACATTGACTCTGCAAAATTTTCAAATGACCATGACTAGCAAAAAATCTACCTGAATAGCCACCATGCAGAAATGCTGTATGTGCTTTTTACTGAAGAAAAATAGTCTAGATCACAGTTTGCATCCCCATCTTTCATTAATTCTTTAGATGAAAACAGGCACCTGATCCTGAAACCTTCACTCTTTCCTCTAGTTTTGCAAAACGCTGTCTCTCCATAGTGCCTTTAGATATTCATAGTACAACACTGCCAAATTCTTGAGTATTAGTACTGTTCTTCATGTGGGTTCATATGTAAATAGCTGTCCCACTACTATGGAAAGACAGTTTTTAAGAGGTGGAAATAAGTTACACAGACCTAACAGCAACTTCTTCACTTAACAAGTCATTTAACAAGCTACCTACACATAGTAAACCAAGTCTCCCATTTGCTGCTCAGTGCCAGCTAAGGCTGTCTCAAACCTCTCAGCCAAACGTATTGTCTTGCGTGGGTATACATGCTTTTCTGGAGATGGTGACTTGCGTTGACTCAGAAACTCGAACTAAAGGGCGATTTACAAAAAAATAAATCACACCCTTCAGTGCCTCGACCAGAGAGCCCGCTATTCACAGGCAGGGGACGGCTGAAGGCGCACCAGATCAGCCAGCCCCGGGGGAAAGGCCGCATCCCTACGTCTTCATCTGTTCGTTTGGGGACACGGCGCCATTCCACGCAGCAGGGACGGCACAAGGCCGTGCCCGGGCCGAGGCCGCCTCGGCGGGGGGGGGTCGGGNCGCGGCTCCGCCCGCGCTCCGCCCCAGCCCCTCCCCGCCACTCGCCCGCGCTGCTCCTGCGTTGCCAACGCGTTCCACATTTCTCACGGTCTCTCGGAAGGCAGAGACCACTCCGGTGCGCACCACAGTGACAAGAGTCACCTCCTGCGGCGGCGCGACCGCGAACCGAGCTGCTGCCGCCGCCGCCCCTCGGGCAGCCCCGCACGTACCGAGCAGAACCGAGCCTTGCTCTTCTCCGCCCTCTGCCCGAAGCGTCTGCCCGACATTTCGGTTTCCCGAGGCTCTCGGTGCACAGGGAGTGGCTGTGTCTTAGGTATGATGTTGCTCCTGGTTTTATGGAGTTTCGGTGTTTTGAAGGACAGACAGAGCTGTTAACGGGGACCTTGAGGACTGCAAAGTCCTGCTGTGTAAAAGCCTGCTCGCAGGTGCTGGCAGGCCCAGTCTGGCTCCTGCGTGCCGGCTCACGAGAGCTCCTGCAGAGCAGCTCAGGTCCTGGTGAGGAGAGCCGGTCATCGGGAAGGACTTTGCTGAGGGCTCTCCTGGGATCGGTGCGGGGTTCAGCTCCCGGTACGGGGCGCTTTTTGTGCTGCTCACAGCGGACTCCACTCAGGACGCTGGACAGGCTGGTCCTTGCTCTGCCTGCCCGTATGCCGGGCACACACACACGGAAGATACGTTCGCTTCCCAGTTACAACTCAGCACTCAACTTCGGAGCGTTCTCCGCGTCTGCTCCTGCCCGCGCTCCGGTCCGGCTGAGGGACAGGGCCGTGGCCGGGGATTGGCTGCGGGGAGGTGCAGGGGGCGGGGCTAACCCCGGGGATTGGCCGCGGGGATGTGCAGGGGGCGGGGCTAACCCCGGGGATTGG
>VYXF01012584.1:108824-119974 GCA_013397295.1 Polioptila caerulea
CCCGGGATGACGCAGACAGAGCCCCCGGGGGTGGCCGCTAAGGGCCGGTGCCGGGTGTCCCGAGCGCAGTCCCGCCGGCCACACCGCCCCGCTCCGACCCATGGCTCCGGGCCGGGCGCTGCTCCCCGCGGCGCTGCTGGCGCTAGCGCTGAGCCCGGGGCCCGCGGCCGCGCTGCCGTGCACGGCTGAGTGCCCGGCGGGTAAGGGCAGGGCCGGGCCGGGCCGGGCGGGGCGCGATGCGCTGGGCGCGGCCGGCAGTGATCGCTGTGTCTCGGCCCGCAGGTACGTTCGTAGCGAGCGCGGACTGCGGACGGGGAACGGGCGCGGACTGCCGGCCCTGCCCGGCCGGCACCTTCTCCACGGCGGGACGCGGCGGCTGCAGAATGTGTCGGCAGTGCGAAGGTACCGGCGGCGACGCCACCAGCCCTGCTGTGAACCTCACGTGGCAACGATGTGCCCAGGCTGGCACCTGCCTGGCGGCGGGACGGGCCACTGGCCAAATAACGCTACGCACCTGCGGGGCTTCTCGCTGGAGCCGCCAGCCTGGTTTTTGTGTGAGCGAAGGTCCGAGCCTTTGCTGCACGACGCTGGGCACGCTGTAACCTAGAACTCAATTTCCCCTTGCAGGTCTATTTCAGTATTTAAAAAAGTGTTCCTCAACAAGTGATGCTGACTGCACGTGCAAGGAGGGCTATCGCTGCGGCGGTGATGGCTGCACCTACTGCACCCGCAGCTGTGGCGTGGGTCAGGAGAGCACCAAGAACGGTAGGATCACCTTTCACCAGCAGCTGAAAGCCTCCCTTCTTCCTGCACCAGACACGCTCCACTGCCTTTTGCACAATGCAGAAGCAAATAGAGGAAGGACCTTGCAAGATGAAAGCTGCCACAGCTGCTTAACACTTTGCGTGTTAAGTGTGTGGTGTAAGCTCAGCAGACAAACCCACCACACTCTGAGCCCTACTACAGCTCAAATCATGCACCAGTTAGTTCCCTTTGCATGGCAGTTCTTTCGCTGCCTGCATGAGGGAAACTGAACTGGGAACTCTGGAGTTAGGCATGGTTTGTGGCATCTTATGCCAAATCAACTGGCTTTTTAGCCAAGTACTGTACTTGTCTGTGGCTGACAGCGAAAGACTTGCCTTGCATACTCAGAGCAACTTATGAAATAGTAATTCTGTCATTGTACAAGCAGGCAAAAATGATGTTTCATATGTTGCCTTTTAAATGTTTATCTTGTACAATTTTACCTATCCTTGTCTGTTGAAGGTTGCCAGACTTGCCGCTATGGAACCTTTAATGATCAGCCCGATGGCTCCTGTAAAAACTGGACAATGTAAGTAAGCTAATAAAAAAAAAAAAAAGCTACAGCTATTACACTTGACTGGATTTTTTAGTGTTTTTTTTTTTTTTTTTTAATCCCTGTTTTGCTGTAAATATCCTTCAGGTGCTCTGGAAACCAAATCCTGGAGCCTGGAACTCCAGCAAAAGATGTAATTTGCAAACACACGTCAGTTAATCCTACTGTAGTCACTACTCTATCTACCACAACTCTTGAAATTCCATTTTCTATCACTGTACCAGGTGAGTCAATGTATAATATTGCTTATGGAGGTAAAGAATTATGACCTACTTAAACATACTGTAGCTCATTCACTTTCCATTTAAAGCAAAAGTCCCTTCTGTGCATTTCCAGTGTTGCAGACTGATCCAGAAGCAGAGTGGGAGACAAAGTTTTCAGCTAATCAAGGGCATTAGAATTTTGTTCTGTTAATACTCTTACAGAATGATTTTATTTCCTAGGGAAGGATGTTCAGACAGACACGATCAGGATTTTTCTTGCTGTGGCTGGGCTGTTGTGCATAATATTTCTGCTGCCTTTGTGCATCTGCTTCAGTGTCTGGCAGAAAAAGAAACTACACACTGTCTTCAAGAAAAGTAAGATAAATACACTCTTCAGTTTTTATTTTTGAAACTAGACAGAAGTCAGGAAACTAGATTAAGTGTCTTTCAAAGGTAATAAATAGCTTCGGGTTTTTTTGCCTTGTATGGCAGAAGCCACTGAAAGGGAAACAGTTTTGGAATTTTTATTGCAGAAAGCACTCTGGGTGTTAGGTCAAGTGCATGTTTATCCTTAGAAGTAAAGTATTTGTAAGAGAGAAAAAAATCTCAGCTGAGCTTTGCTGCTCCAGTTAGAGGTCAGTTCAGTTTATTATTTCCAAGCAGCATTCTTGGCCTGCGTGACTGTAACACTTTGGAGTTCTCTCTGCTTACAGGGAGCACACATGGCCTGGCGTGAGTGCCTTGGAACTCTGGCTGCAGTAGGAGAGGGGACATCAGTCAGGGTGTACTGCTACCCGGGTGCAGAGTCAGCCTGAATCCAGCACTGTCCTCTGAGAGCTCCTAAGTCCTGGGCAAGCTCAAGAGTTCAGCACAAAGATGAAGCTGATTCCATTCAATGTAGTTTATAGTTGGTTTGGTTGGTTTTTTTGGGGGTTCTCTCTCCCTTTTTCTTCTTTTCCCTGTCCTAAGGATAAGATCTGAATCTTCTAGTGTAACTCTAAATACAGAAGACCATAGCAATCCAAAAATCTATTTCCCTAATGCTGGTCTTTCTTTCATTGCCATGACAGAGCACCAGAGGCCCTGCTGAATTAGGGAAAACAAAGTATGATAAATTAGTTTTATCAGATATACATGCTGTAGAGGAATAATTTCAGATTATAGAATAACTTGGAAGATTTTTTCTTCCTGACATTTGTGACAGAGGGATGGTGAAATAAGATGGCTGAATAAATGAAACAGAAAGGGGACATTTGTCCAGTTCTGGGCCTCTCACTTCAAGAAATATTGAGGTGCTGGAGTGAGTCCACAGAAGGGCAACAAAGCTGGGGAAGAATCTAGAAGGAAGTCTTTGAGGAGCGGCTGAGGGAACTGGGGTTGTTTAGTCATGAGAAAAGGAGGATCAGGGGAGACCTTGCCCTCTACAACTCCCTGAAATGTGGCTGTAGCCGGTTGGGGGTCAGTCTTTTCTCTCTGGCAACCAGTGACAGGACAAGAGGACACAGCCTTAAGCTACACGAGGGGAGGTTCAGGTTGGAGATGACCCTTCCCAAAAAGGGTTGTTAAAGATTGGAACAGGCTATCCAGGGAGGGTGGTGGAGTCACTGTCTCCTGAGGTTTTCAAGAAAAAACTGGACGTGGCACTTAGAGCTCTGGTCTGGTTTACGTGTATGGTCAAAGGTTGGACTAAATGGTCTCCAGGGGTCTTTTCCAACCTAATTGATTCTCTGATTCTGTTGTTTTTCTTCAGTGCACAC
This sequence comes from Polioptila caerulea, assembly GCA_013397295.1. Taxonomy (NCBI): domain Eukaryota; kingdom Metazoa; phylum Chordata; class Aves; order Passeriformes; family Certhiidae; genus Polioptila; species Polioptila caerulea. The sequence continues at coordinate 112,142 of VYXF01012584.1, forward strand.
ACCTGAACAGTCAATTCAGGAAGATGATGCCTGCAGCTGCCACTTCCCTGAGGAAGAACAAGGTGAATATCAGAACCCTGGCAAATCCACAGAATTCAGAGATCTTCTGGTGAACTAGAAATTGAACTGTCCAAGTCAGCCACATTTGAATTTTCTTTTGGAACACAGAACAAGAACCTGTTTATGTAAATAGAGTGAGTGTCAGCATATGAGTGTTACAGCGGTAAATAGTCTAGCCACTGAAGAAAAAGTGCTTTTTTTATATTTCTTTAAAAAATAATAAAAAACTCCAAAACAGTTTGCTGATTTTCTTCCTCTGGGAGTAAGGATATTTCTAAGAAGGGGTTCTTGATCTGCATGTAGAAAGAAGTATTGCATTTAAAAACTCTATAATAGTTTGTTATTCATATTTATATAATTTTTATTAATAGAATAGTTTTCTAGTCCCTCATTAATGTTACCTGAGCCATAAGTTACATGCATTCCAAAAGCATTTGAAGCTAAAAGGAAAACTGTAACACATTGTAGAGTCACTGGTTACACTCATGGTCTCTTCCTACCAGCCATCCTCTTGAGTCTGGAGCTGCTGGTCCTCCCAAAGTCTGACTCAAACCCAGCAGTCTTGGGGTTTGTGTGCAAATACAGTTGGAGCTCATTGATCCCATCAGCCCTGGAAGCAGATCCCTGGCCTTGCCACTGCACCTCTCCTTACACGCAGGGGAAAGGAAGTCATAAGAATCTTGAGCTGCAGTGTTGCACAGCAGCATCTGCTGTGTATTACTCTGATTGGCTTGAGGAAGGCAGTGGAAACACTGAGAGAAGCTGTGGTTGACTTGAACTTAGCTGTTACTTTGCAGCTGGACTGTCACCTTCAGCCCTACATCATTCAGCTTTGATCTTTTAGGTGATGTAAACTTCATGTACATTGCAGCTGTACTTGTGATATCTTTGTGGTACTATTTTTGTAACTGAGGTTGGAAAAATGTTAACAACAGACACTGTATCTCTCTCTCTGATCAAATACTGGTAACTTTGGTCTTGAGAAAAAAGAAAATGCAGGTTTGAATCACGGCCTTCGCAACACCATTTTCAACCATTTACAAAACTCACGTATTACTTCAGTAAATGTTATTCAAATAATAGAATGAAAACACACCAATACATGGGTTAAGGGTGGTTTTCCTCTTTCTGATTTCAATGCAAGAGAAAACTATTTTTTATTTGAACGATGACAAGCCATCTCTTCCTTCAGCAGGCTACAATAGCAGATAATTTCCACCAAGCTACACTTACACATTTTGATATACTTAGGTACAAGTAAATATAAAATAGTAACTTTTATATAGTGAGAAAAGTGCCATAAAAAGCCTGAATTGCCAAGTTTTTATCCCTAGCTCAAGTCTTCTCCCTATTGCTACTTTCAACCATGAGAAGTGAGTGACTATTACATCAAAATCACAAACTTGAAGGCGTGAACAGGACACACGAGAAGCCACCAAACTATTTATAAAGCTATCTATTTATAAATCAAAGAGTGACCTTTGCATCATTGACCATATCTAGTCACCGCTGACCATATCTTAGAACAAGATAAAAAGAATAATTCTGCTTGTCATTCATTTCTAGCCCAAACATAAGGTAGAGAATTAATGTACATGTCCTGTAACTCAAAACATCTGGTGTTTTTCTCCTGGAAAAAAAAGAGATGCCAGCTGGAATTTTGCATGTTGCTAGTAACTTCTGCATATATTTTGAAATATATTTTGAAATGCTTCAAATTAAGTGCAAACCCCTTATTCTTCTTGTCTGTACCTGAAGCAGAAATAAATCTGCTTAGTGACCAGTGAGGACACATTTCCTCCAAAACTGGAGTTGTGGACTGTTTCAGGAAATAGTCATTCACAGAAGAAGGTACATTCTGAATAAAATGTTAGAAATAACCTTCCTTTCAATGGAAGAATTATGTGGATAATCTTACCTGTGACTTCTGTCATTTGAGAATACTGAGGCCTGAATTAATGATAAATAGATTTTGTTGGCACAAACATCTGTTGTCAAATGTGTGCAGATGAGACCTTTGCATTTCACAATAATACACATCACCTGGCCACAGAAGCAGCACAAGAAATTTGCTAATTTGTACTTCTGTGAAATATTCCAAATACATTTAAAAACAAACACCTTAATAAATAAGAACCAAGGAAACACTGGAAGATATAATATTTTGCAAAGTGCCATAAATGGTGGTACAATTGCAAAGGGGAGATCAAGGCACTTCACAGTGTGCAGTTCTTGCTCACTCCCCAATAGCTTTGGCAGCAGAGCTGTATTTCATGTGGTCCTCACAGAACTGAAAATAAATACAGGTGAATTCATCTGTTTTGCCACCAAGCACCCAAGCAGGGCATTCCAATTCACAAGAAGACCACCACTACAAATACCAAGATAGTTAGAGTGTTTAGCCATTTTCAGATTTATATCATATTCAAATTCTATTGTGCTGTCTATAAAAAATTCAAATAACAGCCATAGAATCATGCACTTTCTTGAACATCATTCATTCTTGTGTGGTGCATAATTTACCTTCACTGTGATCATATAGAACAAACATATTCTACTAAGCTACGTTAGAAGCTTGCTCCCATTCTAGACTCCTCATAAACAGATATTTAATAAAATAGTACTAAAAAACTTGCTTAAATCTTCCTTTTTGTTATGCTTGCAGCAGACAGCTGTAAAACCACTTCTGGCAGTATGCTATGAAAATGCAGTAAGCAGACTCATCAATTAAGTTTGTTAGGAAGCTTGCATCTTCAAAAAAGCCACATACTTGTACCTTTCCTTTTTCCTTTTCAAGTTATCCTTTTGTCTTCTGAAAAACGTCCATAGCATGGAGTAAAATTTCAGTCAAAGGTAGATAATATGACAAGGGACTACTATGCAAATCACAGAAGCAGAAATGGTGTCAGTATGCAATTTTTAAAAAGACTTTGTTCTTTGCTTTTACGAAGTGCTACATAGTAAGATTTAGGAATCATCAGTAACTAGATTAAAAGAAACACTGCCAACACAATTAAATTTCTACTAGCTTTTCTGAATAGATTTTGTGCCTGAATTTGTCTGTTTTTAAACACAGAGGATAGTAGGCTTCCTGCCTGCATGTGGAGCACTGTAAAAATATTTTATCTAGGAAGAGTGAATGGAAAAAACTGCACTGTATCTTTTACTATTGGTGATTAAAGCAGAAGGAAGCAGTAAAGCCTAGATGTCCATAATTCAGAAGAAGGGCTGTGAAGTATTTTTTGGCAATGACAAATAGTTGATAGATCCTGTGCATCTTGGCTTCACAGGGAGCTTTTATTGAAGACACAGGTTGTTCAATACCTGAAGAACAGGTGGTTGTGAGTTGTTGTGTTACAGAGAAGGGAGGTAGAATTTAGCACTGTATGGGGGTGACCAAGTTGTTTATTTTACACCACACACATCATCACTGAAGTGGGGTCTTTTGGGCAAGAAAAGCTGGGGGGCTGGAACTGGAAGTTCACCACCTTGCCTCGCTCGCCAGAGCAGAGGGACTGTCCCAAGTCAACTCTGATGACCTCAGTTCCTCTGCTGCCTGCTGCTCCCCACTCCCATTTTCTCTGGACTGACACTGTGGTGCTGAAGGACAGGTTTGAGGTGCTGCTGAGCCAGCAGGGCCAGGTGGCACGAGGTCAGCATCCCAGCAGGGATGTTTTTTCCCCCCAGCAGTGGAGAAGTGGCAGCACAAACATCTACAGAAAACCAAGCTCAGTGAAGTGGCTACACAACTCTGATTTGAACAATAAAGCTTCTGGGGGTTATTTGTCTCTGTGTTCTGATGTTTTTAGGCTGGGGGGGACATTCACCATGGGAGCTCTCCTCCATGTATTGCCTTTGTTTCCCAAATACTACGTGGAGTAGGACACAAAAATGGTCAGTAAGAAGGTACGATCAACAGGAAGCATCTGCCACCATGGTTTTTTTGTTCCCTATAGTGAATACCCTTTTGTGGGTAAAACACCTTATCTTTTGTATATTTTTGCTATTAATACAGCTGTTATTATTGTGTGTCTCGTTCCACTGCTTTCTGGTGTTAGGAAATTTTATTTCGAACCATAATCTCTCCTTTATTGTCCCTCCTTCACTGGAAGGGGTAGAGAAAAGAGAGTGGCTTATTTGGAGTTTAGTTCCTTGCTGGTGTTAAAATCAGCACACCCATTCATGTACAAGTAATGCAGATCACTTCTTCTACTTGGCTGGCCCACAAGGCCAAGCACATCCTGGGCTGCACCAAAAGAGGAGTGGGCAGCAGGTCGAGGGAAGGGATTCTCCCCCTCCACTCTGCCCTTGAGACCCCTCAGTGCTGTGTCCAAGCCTGGAGTCCTCAGCACAAGGAAAGCATGAACCTGTTGGAGCAGGTCCAGAGGAGCCCACAAAGATGCTCCAAAGGGCACCTCTGGTCTGGAGCCAGGCAGGGAGAGCTGGGTGTTTTCACCTGAAGAACAGAAGGCTCCAGGGAGACTGAAGCCTTTCAGTACTTTAAGGGAAGTTATAAAGAAGAGGGAGAGGGACTTTGTACACGACAGTGATAGAACAAGGGGGAAAGGTTTTAAACTAAAAGACATTTAGATTAGGTGCTAAGAAAGAAATTCTTTTCTTAAAAGAGCAGTGAGGCCCTGGGAGAGGTTGCCCAGAGAAGCTGTGGCTGCCCTGTCCCAGGAACTGCTCAAGGCCAGGTTGGACAGGACTTGGAGAATCCTGATCTATTGGTAAGATCCCTGCCCATGGCAGGGGAGTAGAACTAGATGATTTTTAAGGTCCCTTCCAGCTCAAATAATTCTGTAATTCTATGATAACTCATTGAGCTTTAAGTGTTCTCTGCTTTCTGTGCATGTCTATTTTTTTTGACAGTCATTTAATTTATTATATAGCAAGCAAAATGGAACTGGGAATGCCTTGATGACTCTCAAGCAGCCTAGGTGGCCGAGCATGAGGTAACAGGTCAGATGCAAGCTTTTTGAATTTCCATTTGTTTTTCTTGGAAGTCAGATAGTGCCCTCTTAGCCAGACCATGCTCAGAGGCCCAAGTGATTTCAGTAGGAAGGCAGGAAAAGCATGGAAGAAGGAGAAAAATTCTCTTTAAAGATAAGCAGAGAAGCCTGCTGCATTTTTATTGCTTCCAGAACCAGCATAATCTCCTAGCATAGCTGGTGGCATCAGTAATTAAAATCATGTTTGTCACATGCCTTGGCTTTGTAATTTCTTGCACGAGTTGTGTGGCAAAGGAAAGTAGAAGGTTCATAGCAAAAAGGTTTCTGTTCCTCTCCTCCCTCTTCACCTGTAGAAACAGGTGTTTCTCTGTCTAATACTTCTGGATGATAGAGACTCAAACTGTAGGGGCTCCTCTAAAGCATGTAAATTCAGATAATTTTTTTAAAGCAGAATATGATTTCTTATCTTCAGTCTTTCTATCAGATCCTTCAGAGGACAGAAGCACAGTCTTCTCTGACAGCCGTTCTAATACTAACACAGATGATGCCAAAACCTTTGTAGGAGATGGTCCATTCAATAAGACTTAACTTACTGGAAATATTAACAGGCAACTTGTATCACTCCACTTGACTTTTTGTCACCTGTTTAAAAGTCAGGGTAAGTTCCATTCTTAAAATTACATGAAGTCTTATTTTATTACCAAGTGTCACCTCAGTTCCTCTCTGTTGGGGTTTTGATTTACTGATTTGTAATTTTTCAATTAAGAGCAAAGCAGGTTTAAACTTGACAATAATAAAACCTGATTAGCTAACACTACAAGAAGAAAGAAAAAAGAATTAGAATGTTTCAAAACACTTCTCCTTCCCTACTAACTATTCATTTTTTCTACTCAAATATAAAAAGACAAAATTTGAGATTTTCAGTCAGTTACTACTCAACCATTCTCAATTCACTAAGGAGAGGAGTCTTTCTTGAACACTACAGAGATTTTTTACAAGATATTAGTTCTTTTGCTCTCACACTTCACAAATGGCCTACCCCAGAGAAGGAAATTTGCCATTGTGAAGTTCTCTTCTCATGAGTCAGCCTTTTACAGTGTCTGATGAGTTAAATTAATTTATTAGGGTACAGTTTTAAGGCTGTTTTTTTCTAGTATGAAACAGAAGTTCTTTTCATCTATCTTTATCTCAAGAAACAGAGGCATTTTTAAAACACTAGGCAGAGGGCATCATCTCTCTCTTGGGTTTTTTTCTGTTTAATTTCTTTTAGCAAATCACAATTATATCAACTCACAGTTAGACTAGAACTTTGCATCTCCTTAAAAACATTCTATATGTTACAATGTATTAAGTTCATTCTCTATGGCTTTATAAGAGAAGTCTAACTCAACTAGGCCACTCTTTCAATTTTCTTTTCAACTTAGGATTTTCTTCTTTCACTTTTTCTGACATTAGGTTTCACACTGTGTTTTTTTATATTTCAGTCTCCTTTCTTTCTTACTGGGCAGGATTCATGCTTTGGAAGTTTCATCTGGTCAGGAAAGTGTTAGCATTTTTGTTCGGGTTTGTAGAGTAACCCCTAGGTCTCGACTGCATGTTCTCAGCAGCTTTGGGACAGCTTGTCGACTGCTTGCTGCTGCACTGAAAAGTTCTTTTAGCAGCTCCGTTTGGAAGGTTGATGTTTTTCTTCCCCCAGTTTGGGACCCGGCTCGGCCCTTCCCCGCCCGGCTGCCTGGGCTGGCGGAGCGGGCCCGGCTGGGCCTGCAGCTGCTGCTCCCGGGGTTATGGGCTCCTCTTGGCCCAGCCAGGCTGGAAGAGCGGGGACAGACAGCTCAGCCAGTGCTGCAGTTTGGAGGGGGCTCAGTGAGCTCTTGGAGAGGGCTCAGTAGGCTCTTGGAGAGAGAATCTCAGCCCCATAGCAGAGTTGGCCTGGCCGGTCCCCCCTGCACAGAGAGGTTGGGCCACACCGTCACTTGTACCCAAACCAGAAAAGAAAGAGAGCTGTTCCCACGGTTTCTGGTTTAAAATGTGTGTTCACGTAAGGCGTATCTATTCTTTTCATTAGCTCATCCATGTATCAATACTACAAAATGTCCAATCCAGTCAAACTAGGATGCTATTGCAGTGCAAAACAAGCCTTGGCGGATACCGGGAGGCCTCAGGGGCTGTAACAAGAGGTTCTCCATCCCACGGGTTCTGTGTTAGCTGTGCATCAGAAACAGAGAGCTGAGCATAACAGCTCTTGGATACTGTCATTGCCCTCACTGTAATAGGAAATTTTAATACCATCTACAACAAAAATGGAATTTCCCTCTAACAGCCATTTGGCAGAAGTTTGTTGTGATATCACCTACTGTGTTTCCTTTCACCTTCTGGATCCTGGGTGCCTGCCAGGTCAAGCATGAGACTATAGTGAACCAAAGTGAATTGTACTTCAACAAAAACCACCACCTGAACACATCCTGAAACCAGGGAAGATGTCTCCTGTTCTAATCTATTTGCTTTAGGAAAAGAAATCAAATTTTATTTGATTGAGCAAATGGAAAATTGCATACAAAGACACCTACTTCAATTTAAGGATGACTTACCCCTTAGTGGACCTTAAACCTGTTACACCTACTCTCAGTTTACATAGCCCAAACTGAAACAAAATATCAGTGTCATGGATTGCAGTGCAAAATGTAACCAAAAACTGTGTATTTCATCACCATCTGTTGGAACTGGGGTGGTGGGTCAATATCTTCTGTCAATAGACCAGCTGATAAGAAACCAAGGAGAGCAGTTTCTTTCTCTCTTCCATGAGCCATCCTCCCTCCAGGGA